>KE370952.1:626211-640007 GCA_000418225.1 Zizania latifolia
GACCCCATTTAGTGACGGGTAGCTACTGAGACCCGTCTCTAAAGGTTTCTAATAGTGACGGGTGTCAGGTACTCTCCGTCACTATAGTTTTATCTTTAGTGACGGGTCACGATATTCACCCATCACTAAAAGGAGTCATGCCGGACGCCTGAAGGGACCCTTTAGTGATGGGTGTTTATTCGTCCCTAATGACAAGCTTTACTGACACGATAAGAGTGACGGGGGATATGCCCATCACTAATGTACGTTATAACCCGTCACTAAAGTGCTTTTCTGTGGTAGTGTGTGTTTATCTGTGGTGTTCTCTATCTTGTTTTCATGCTATATCATGTTTGATATATTGCCATGATAGGATAGATTCCCTCAAAAAAATTAAGTTGTCGATGCCTTTCCAATTGCTACACCTAACACGGTAATGTTCGTCGTTTGGTGGGTCTACCAAAGCAGAGTGCTGGCGATTACCATTGCAAGTTAGGATAGATGTCGGATATCTATATGTGGAAGCTTTTGGTTTGCTTAATAAGATCATCAAAATAGTTTTGGACCTTAGGGCATCAGGTTGTGGCTAGAGCATGATGATGCTAACCCAACAAACAGGAGTCACATGAAGATGTGATTAGCAAGGTTTTGCTTATTCCATGTCATTAATTTCTAGCAGTGATGCCAAAGCTCACTAGGAATTAGTAAAATGAGGATCCTATCCCACTATATGACAGAGAGGGAGGTTTTGGTTTACAAAATAGTGGGAGAATCTTTTGTTAAATAGTTTAATTAAAGATTAACATAAATATAGGTGCTAAACTTTGCATATCTTATGTTGTAGATCATGTCAGTCTCTACCACGTCCAGTTCTTTTAATATGCGATCTATCCTTTAGAAAGAAAAGCTTAATGGAACAAACTTTATGGATTGGTATAGAAATTTGAGAATTATTCTCAAGCAAGAGCAAAGAGAGAATGTTCTTAAAGGTCCTTACCCTGATGATTTATCGGATAATGCTTCTGCGGCTGCACGGCATGCTTACGAGAAGCACACTAATGATGTCCTTGATGTGAGCTATCTCATGCTTGCCACAATGTCCTCCGAGCTTCAAAAGCAATATGAGAACACAAACGCTTATAATATTATTGTAGGTCTACGTGGTATGTTTGAGAACCAAACAAGGGTCGAGAGATTCAACACCTCAAAATCCTTGTTTATGTGCAGGCTTGTTGAAGGGAATCCTGTCAGTCCCCATGTTATCAAGATGATTGGTTATATTGAGAGTCTAAAAAAGTTAGGCTTTCCCTTTAGCCAAGAGTTGGCTACTGATCTGATTCTTCAATCCCTGCCATCAAGTTTTGAACCAGTCATACTCAACTATTATATGAATAGCATGGATAAAACCTTGACAGAACTACATGGGATGCTAAAAACTGCCAAGGAGAGCATTAAGAAAAATAGCAGTCATGTGATGATGCTATAGAAGGGCAAACATCAACCCAGAGTAAAGAAGTGTGCGGTCAAAAGAAAGTTGACTCCCGATGAGATCGCGAGTACTTCCAAGACCAAGCATGACAAGAAAAGGGTGGCTCAAGATGTGGTTTATTTCTACTACAAGGAGTCGGGTCACTAGAAAAGGAATTGCAAGAAATACTTGGAAGATATGAAGAAGAAGGAAAGTGTGACTTCCGCTTCAGGTATAAATGTTATAGAAATCAATCTTGCTATTTCATCTTCTGATTCTTGGGTATTTGATACTGGATCAGTTGCTCACATCTGTAAGGGGTTGTAGGGTCTGAGAAGAAGTAGAAGTTTAATGAAGGGTGACGTGGATCTTCGCGTGGGCAATGGGGCAAGAGTTGCTGTGGTTGCTTTGGGAACCATGCCATTGACACTACCTTCAAGACTAGTTTTGGAATAAAATAATTGTTATTGTGTTCCATCTCTATGTAAAAACGTAATTTCTACTTATTGTTTGCAAGCAAAAGATTATGACTTTAGATCAATGAACAATGGTTGTTCACTTTATCTTAGAGATATGTTATATTGTCATATTCCATTGGAGAATGGACTATATGTTTTACACCATAAAGGATCACCTATCTATAACATTAATACGAAAATGCAACGTCTTAATGATTTGAATCCTACGTTTATCTGACATTGTCATTTGGGCCATATAAATGAGAGACGCATGGAGAAGCTCCACAGAGATGGTCTTCTCGACTCTTTTGATTTTGAATCATTTGAGACATGTGAATCTTGTTTACTCAGCAAGTTGACAAAGGCGCCTTTAACAGGTCAAAGTGTGAGGGCAAGTGACTTATTGGAACTCATACATACTGATGTGTGTGGACCAATGAGCTCAATAGCCAGAGGTGGTTTTCAGTACTTGATAACTTTTATCGATGACTTTAGTAGATATGGGTATATCTACCTAATGAAGCATAAGTCGGAGTCCTTTGAAAAGTTCAAAGAATTCTAGAATGAAGTACAAAATTATTTAGAAAAGACAATCAAGTTTCTACGATCGGATCGTGGAGGAGAAAACTTGAGCCTTGAATTTGGTAATCATCTAAAGGATTATGGAATTTTTTCACAATTGACTTCACCCGAAACACCTCAGTGGAATGGGGTGTTCGAGTGAAGGAATCGAACCCTATTAGATATGGTCCGATCGATGACGAGCCAAAGTGATCTTCCGTTATCCTTCTAGGGATATGCTCTTGAAACAGCCGCTTTCACACTTAATAGGGTTCAATCAAAGACGATTGAAAAAGACTCCATATGAGATATGGATGGGACATCATCGTAATTTCTCTTTTCTTATAATTTGGGGTTGTGCAGGTTATGTAAAGCATTTATAGTCCAATAAGCTTACTACAAAATCTGACAAGTGCTTCTTTATCGGGTATCCTCAAGAAACCAAAGGATATTGTTTCTATAACAGGGTGCTTGGCAAAGTGTTTGTCGCTCGACATGGTGTATTTTTAGAGAAAGAGTTTCTCCCAAGAAGGGATAGTGGGAGCTCAGTGCATCTTAAAGAAGTTCAAGAAACATCTGAAAATGTTTCAACTCCCATATAACCACAATAGGATAATTAAGGTGTTGAAGAATTGTTGCACTACGTAGGTCAGAGAGGTTGCACCGAGAACCTGAAATGTTCATGTTCTTGACCACCCAGGATTGGGATGTATTGTGTTGGACAATGATGAGCTCAAGACCCATGAAGAAGTGATGATGGGACTAGACTTTGAGAAATGGCTTGGAGCCATAAGATCCGAGCTTGAATCCATATACACCAATCAAGTTTGGAACTTGGTTGATCCACCCGATAGTGTAAAAACCATAGAGTGTAAATGGGTTTTCAAGAAAAAGATATACATAGATGGAAATGTTTACATCTATAAAGCTCGATTGGTGGCAAAAGGTTTCAAATAGATTAAATGTGTTGATTATGATAAAACCTTCTTGCCCGTCGTAATGTTAAAGTCTATTCAGATTATTCTATCGATTGCTGCATATTTTGATTATGAAATATGGCAGATGGATGTCAAAACAACTTTCTTTAACAGAAATCTGAGTGAGGATATGTACATGACACAGCTTACAGGTTTTATCGATCCCCAATCAGCTAGAAAGGTATGCAAACTATAGAAATCCATTTATGGATTGAAGCAGGCATCTTAGATTTAGAACATTTGTTTTGATGATGTGATTAAAGGGTTTGGTTTCATCAAAAAAGAAGAAGAGCCTTGTGTTTACAAGAAGGATAGTGAGAGCGCACTTGTATTTCTAATCTTGTATGTAGATGACATATTGTTGATCAGAAATGATATACCTATGCTGGAGTCTATTAAGTCTTCATTGAAAAAAAGTTTTTCTATGAAAGACTTAGGAAAAACAGCATATATTCTAGGTATCAAGATCTATAAAGATAGATCAAGGAGGCTAATTAGATTATGCCAGGATATGTAAATTGATAAGGTGTTGAAGCGGTTTAACATGTAGGATTCCAAGAAAGGTTTCTTGCCAATGTCACATGGCATAAATCTCAGCAAGACTCAGTGTCCGAGTACACCTGATGAGCGAGATAAGATGAATGGAATTCCTTATGCTTCGACAATTGAATCCATCATGTATGCCATGTTATGTACCCGACCAGATGTCTCGTATGCTTTGAGCATAACGAGCAGATACCGATCTGATCCAGGTGAGAGTCACTAGATAGCCATAAAGAACATCTTAAAGTACTTGAGATGGACTAAAGATGTGTTCCTAGTTTATGGAGTTGAGGAAGAGCTCATTGTAAGTGGTTACACCGATGCAAGCTTTCAAACTGACAAGGATGATTACAGATCGCAATCTGGAATTGTTTTACGCCTTAACGATGGAGTGGTGAGCTAGAAAAGTTCCAAGCAAGAGACGGTAGCTGACTCTATGATAGAAGCCGAGTACATAGCTGCTTCGGAAGCTGCTAAGGAGGCTGTTTGGATCAAGAAATCTATTTCTGAGCTTGGTGTCGTTTCTAGTGCTTCTAGTCTGATAAATCTTTGTTGTGAAAATAGTGGTGCTATTGCACAAGCCAAGGATTCTAGGTCACACTAGAAGTCCAAACACATACTTCAGCGATATCATCTAATCCGTGAGATAGTGGACAGGGGAGATGTAAAGATATGCAAAGTGCAAACAGATCTGAATGTTGCAGATCCATTAACAAAGCCCCTCTCACAGCAAAAGCATGAGATGCACAGTAGGTCTATGGGTATTAGATACCTACATGGTTGACTCTAGTGCAAGTGGGAGATTGTTAGAGTCAACATAGAGATGTTGTATGAGACATACTATGTTTATGAAACGTTGTTCTGTTTCTTGAAATAGATTGTCATTATGAATCTTTACATATACTTGGGTTAATATGTTTTGCTAGAGGCCGCTGTCAACTGAGTATGGAAAGGAGCTTCCATATATTAACCAAGCTATACGAGAACCTACAAGGTCGCATGCTTAAAGGGTTGGAACACTGGATTCGAATAGGATTCGAATTGGGCTCAATTTAGATAAAGATCCAAACGGTTTGGACGAAGACCCGAGTAGAGTCCTAGTTGGGCTAGGAGGGCCCAAGCTAGGACGTCTATATATATGAGGGTGCAGGGCACAGGGAAGCTATGTTTTTTGCGTCGCATGTTGATGCGTTGTTCGTGCTAAGTTGTTAGCCACCAAGAGCAAACCCTAGCCACCACCGTCGAGCCCGACCATCTCGCTGGCCGCCCGGTTGTTAGTACACCATCGACTGGCGTTCCACCCCTGGATGTGTGGATATCAGTAGAGGCATTGCTTTACTGCTTCGCTGACCTACATCAGCATTCGCGTCATTGATCGGATTGGTGGCATCATCGAGTCGAAGGACCATAATGTTGGGGAATGGAGAGACTACGCTAGCAGTAAATTCAAAATTTTCTACCCAATTCACCCAGAAACCATGCGTGTAATGGGATCATGGATCATTACCTCTAATGCGAGACGTGCTAGTACAGCAGAAGAAGATTTGGGAAGTGTGTCCTCGATCAACTCCACCCGGCTTTGTCCAATCGTCGGTGGCAAAGTCGATGTATCCTTGCGATCTTCACGAGAAGATCAGCACCGCAGTAGCAGCAGTACCTTCATGGTATCCACATGTATAGGGACGGGATCACCTCACGACGGTATGTTAGTACCACGCGGGAGATTAGGGGAGAGATGGCCACAACCGGTGTAGCTAGGAGAGGTGGCAGCTAGGGTTATGGTAGGGGCAACAGCAACAACAACCTTTTTGTCCTAGCCCCTCCTCTCCTTATATAGTGCCCTCTCATGGGCCTTTAATCAGTATTAAAGCCCAACAGATCTAATTTGTTTGTCTGGCCCAGAAGTTCTGGTCTAGGCCCGGAACTTCCAAAAATAACATTCTGTATCGAATTTATTTCGACTCAGAAGTTGCGGTTCCTCCCGGAACTTCCGGTTCATCCAGAATTCACCTTTCAGGCAGGCCCGGAACTTCCGGTTCCTCTAGAAATCGAAACTAGGGCTGGCCCAGAACTTTCGGTAGCACCGGAACTTCCGGTTGCTCTTGAACCCGGAACTTTCGGCCTTAAGCTAGAACTTTCGGTTCCCCCAGAATTCTCTTGGGTATATTTCCATCAATCTCCCACTTGCACAAGAGTCGATTCTTGCAAGCTTTAAATCCCATCCTCTTAAGCGTATGACCCGATAGGTTCATATGCAAACGGCCGTTACCCGGAAACCCTTTCCAGATCGCAAATCAATAACAGTACCTAGCAGCACATATTGACCCCCAAAAGCATACAAAATGAAAATCATATTTTCTGAACCTTGATATACTCACGCACTAATCCCTTTACCACACGACATCAGTCAAGCTCAAAGCGAGATTCGTGCCACCCTTGTGATAGCTCGACACTTCACTCGATCAAGTAGTTGATTAATCATGATTAACTCTTTAATCATAGTGGCATGGCCATACACTTTCCTAATCCAACTATCTCGAGGGGCCCAGAGATGTCTCTCCCGTTATTTAGGAGGGGTAAATTCCATCTTGATCGCTCACATCCCAAGACATGTTTCATAATATACCCGAAAGCAACCTTTATAACTACCCAGTTACGGAATAGCGTTTAGAAGCCCCTAAGTGTGTTACTACATATTCTAGAATCAATGACGATCTCAGGTCAAAGGATTATGCAGGTACACCATTTGAGATGACAACTGATGGTACATCAAGAATAACAATCCCAGCAGTATCTCAAGGCAGGTCTATCCAACACCATGTTCTCTAACATGTGTCCACATCATTGATTTGATATCTCCATATCTATGATCCGTGAAACATGATCATCAATCAGTTAAATGTGCTAATGTATAAATCATCACTGTCCCACATGATGATATGAGATTAGGGATCATTTAGAATAACATCATTATAAAACAGAGAGTTTTACAAATAAGTCACATACTTGCTGATCAATGTAAAAGATAATTATTCAAGGAAAAAGATAACCAATTATCCAAACTACATCAACATAGATAAGACTCCTTCTCTCACATACACTAGACTCTATCACACAAGTATCTAATACTCATAGAGGTCAAGTGCGCCTCATGCTTGGGATGCGAAAGAGGCTTCATCAATGGATCGGCAATGTTCGAATCCGTGTGCACCTTGTATATCTTTACATCACCTCTATCTATGATCTCTCGTATGAGGTGATAGCGCCACAGTATGTGCTTGGACTTCTAGTACGACCTAGGCTCCTTGGCTTGCTCAATGGCACCACTATTATCACAATAGAGGTCCACTGGATTGGAACCTGTAACCGTTATTGAAGCTGCTATGTACTCGGCCTCCGTTATTGAATCTGTAACCGTTTCTTGCTTGGAACTCTTCCAACTCACTACGCCTCCATTAAGGCAGAACACAAATCCAGATTGCGATCTCGAATCGTCCTTGTCGGTTTGGAAACTAGCGTTGGTGTAATGATTTACAACGAGCTCCTCCGCACCTCCGTAGACTAGGAACGTATCCTTAGTTCTTCTCAAGTACTTGAGGATACTTTTTACTATCGCCCAGTAACATTCACCCAGGTTTGATTGGTATCTGCTCGTAACACTTAGAGTATAAGAGACATTTAGGCATGTACAAAGCATGGCATACATGATGGACCCGATTGCAGAAGCATACGGGATTACACTCATCTTCTCTAGCTCATCAGGTGTCGAAGGACACTGACTCTTGCTGAGAGTAATACCATGTGATATTGGCAAGAAACCTTTCTTGGAATCCTGCATATTGAACCGTTTCAATACCTTGTCAATGTATGTGCTTTGGCTTAATCCAATTAGCCTTCTCGATCTATCTCTATAGATCCTTATGCCCAATATGTATACTGCCTCTCCAAGATCTTTCATTGAGAAACTTTTTTGCAACGAAGATTTAATAGCATCGAGCATTGGAATATTATTTCCGATCAACAATATGTCATCTACATATAAGACCAGAAATATAAGTGCGCTCCCACTAGCCTTTTTGTAAATACAAGGCATTTCTTCATTCTTGATGAAACCAAACCCTTTGATCACTTCATCAAAAGGAAGATTCCAACTCCGAGAAGCTTGCTTCAGCCCATAAATGGACTTTTGAAGCTTATAAATTTTCCCAGTATTTTTTGAATCGACAAAACCTTCAGGCTGTGTCATGTACACATCCTCGCTTAGGTTTCCATTAAGGAAAGCCATTTTGATATCCATTTACCATATCTCATAGTCATAATATGCGGCAATTGCTAGGATAATCCGGATAGACTTTAGCATTGCGACGGATGAAAATATTTTATGATAATCAACACCTTGAATTTGCCTAAAACCTTTCGCCACCAATCGTGCCTTATAGAAGTGAATATCTCCATCAACATCTATCTTTTCTTAAAAATCCATTTACACTCGATAGTTTTGACACCATCAGGTGGATCGACCAAGTTCCAAACTTGATTTTCTCGCATGGATTCTAACTCGGATCTTATGGCTCCAAGCCATTTCTCAGAGTCTGGTCCCATCACAGCTTCCGAGTAGGTCTTAGGTTCATCATTGTTCAACAATAATATGTCGTGCTGCCCTGTGGTTAGAAACACAAATCGCTCGGGTACACGACTAACCATTTCCGACCGACGTGGGGCTGGTGTCTCGATAACAGGTTCTGCAACATCTTGCATATCGAGTTGTGGTTCAATAGGAGCTAAAACACTTTCAAGTGGTCCTCGAATCTCTTCGAGTCGCACCGTGCTCCCACTAACTCTCTTCGAGAGAAACTCTTTCTCAAGAAAAACACCATTTCGGGTGACAAATACTTTGCCTTCTTCCTGGCTGTAGAGTAATATCCTTTGGTTTCCCTAGGATACCCCACAAAGAAGCATTTATCAGATTTGGGAGTGAGCTTATCGGATGTCAAATGTTTTACATAGGCCTCACAATCCCATATATTTAGAAAAGACAACCCAGGATGCTTCCTAGTCCATATCTCATATGGCGTCCTCTCTACAGATTTAGATAAAACCCTGTTCAATATGAAAGCAGCAGTTTCTAGAGCGTTTCCCCAGAAGGACAATGGAAGATCAGATTGACTCATCATTGACCGGATCATGTCTAATAAAGTTTTGTTCCTCCGCTCGGACACCCCATTCCATTGAGGCATTCCTAGTGGAGTCAGCTGTGGAACAATTCCACATTGCTTTAGATGATAAATAAACTCATCGCTCAAATATTCACCTCCACGATCTGATCATAGAAATTTAATTGTCTTGCCTATATGATTTTGTACCTCATTTTGAAATTCCTTGAACTTTTCAAATGATTTAGACTTATGCCTCATTAAGTAGATATAACCAAATATACTAAAGTCATCGGTAAAAGTAATGAAGTACTGAAAACCATCTCTGGCTGTAGAACTCATTGGTTCACATACATCTGTATGTTCAAGGGCCAACAATTCAATCGCCCTCTCACTTTGACCAGTGAAAGACATCTTAGTCATTTTTCCAAGTAAACAAGACTCACATGTGTCAAAAGATTCAAAATCAAATGACTCTAGAAGACCATCTTTATGGAGCTTCTGCATGCGCTTCTCATTTATATGACCTAAACGATAATACCAAACAAAAGTGGGATTCAAATCATTAAGCCAAGGCTTCTTCGTATTAATGTTATAAACATGTATATCATCAAGATTCAGAATATATAATCCATTCAACAATGGACAAGTACCATAGAGCATACCATTCAAAAATATCGAACAACACTTGTTCTTTATTATGAATTCATAACTATATTTCTCTAAACATGAAGAAGAGATAATGTTTTTGCCCAAGGCAGGAATGTAATAATAATTATTCAATTCCAAAACTAATCCTAAGGGTAGCGATAAGGAATAAACGCCAACGGCCAACGCAGCAACTCTTGCACCATTGCCGATGCGTACATCCAATTCACCTCTTGCACACTTCCTTATCCTATTCAGTCCCTACAACGATTTGCAAGTGTGAATCATTGATCCGGTATCAAATACCCATGAATCACTTGGACGAGTAGCAAGATTAATTTCAATAACATTTATACCTGAAGTGGAAGTCTTACTTTCCTTCTTCTTGAATTCTTCTAAGTACAACTTGCAATTTCTCTGTCAATGACCAATCTTACGACAGTGGTTACAAGTGTCAGAAGTAGTAGGGCCAACCTTAGACTTTCCAATAGATTTAGGCTTAGAGCTTGAGATCTCATCTGAAGCTTTAGTCTTGCCCTTGCGTTTTCTCTTCTTGCTATCCTTCTGAACCATCATCAAATGACTAGAGCTTTTCTTAATGCTTTCCTCAGCAATCTTTAGCATCCCATGTAATTCAGCCATGCTTTTCACCATGCTGTTCATATGAAAGTTTAAGATGAATGGCTCGAAGCTCGCAGGGAGCAACTGGATAATCACATTCGTAGCCAACTCTTGGCCAAGGGGAAAACAAGTTTTCCCAGGCTCTCAATGTAACCAATCATCTTGATCACATGAGGACTGACTGGACTGCCTTCTGTCAACATGCACACAAACAAGGACTTTGAGGTATTGTACCTCTTAGCCCGAGCTTGGTTGTCAAACATGTCTTTGAGTCCCATGATCATATCGTAGGCATCCCTGTCCTCATATTGCTTCTGAAGCTCAGAGGACATACAGGCAAGCATGAGACAGCTAACATCAATTGAATCATTGGCGTGCTTCTTATAAGCCCTCCGATCCATGGCAGATGCATTATCAGCTGGTTCATCAGGATGGGGCTCCTCTAGAACATATTCCTTTTGCTCTTGTTTGAGGACAATTCTTAAGTTTCTTGCCAATCAATAAAGTTTGTTCCAGAAAGCTTTTCCATTTCAAGAATTTATCGCAAATTAAAACTAGAAGTATTACTAGCAGTAGGTGCCATGATCTACAACAAAATACAAGTTTTAGCACTATGCTATGTGAATCTCCTATCAAATAAAAGATGCTCCACTATATGATATACAATCGTTTTTTCTCTTACGACATGTAGTTGGACAAGATCCATATTGAACTAACTTCTAGTAAGCTTTGGCATCACTGCTAGAAAATTAGTGACATAGGTAAGCAACCCTTTGCTAATCACATCCCTATGTGACTCTTGTTTATTAGGGTGGCATCTAATGCCTCGACGCCCAACTCCATGCCCCAAAGCTCAAAACCGTTTTGATAGCTTTGTTAAGCAAACCAATACTATGCTTGTGGATGTTCAACATCCACCCTAACTAGTTAAGATAAAAAATAGCACCCTGCTTTGGCAGACCTACCATGCAATGATCAAAAACCTTCGTAGGTGCAGCTATTAGAAAGGGCATCAAAGACTCTTAATTTTCTGAGTGAAACTATTCTAACATGGTAACGATGCCTACTGCACACAGAACATAAAAGAATAGTATGACAGGAACTTAAGTAAACATCACAGGCAATCATATTAACTGTGACATAGTATGTCCCTTCTCACATGGTGATCTCCATCTTCATGGTTTCTGTCTTTCGGGTCATCACGCTTCAAGTCTCCATGATCTTGTATCAGTCTATTACATCTAATAGCACTAAACAAATTACATGAGAAGAAACATCACATGTCAACACGTAGGTCATACAACAATAGAACAACCTTGGGCTGTCATTAACCAAGACAGGCAGGCCATTAAAATTACACGTATGCATCATATACATCACAAGGCCATACCAGTCACAATATTCTCTGCAAAAACAAGTTAAGCGTAGAATCTATGCGTGACTAAAAAGTGGATCCGGAACTTCCGTCTCTATGCCTGGAACTTCTGAAATCAACCTTCTGTATCGAATTTATTTTGGTCCAGAACTTCTGAAAATAACCTTCTATACGGAATTTATTTCTGCTTGGAACTTCCGGTCCAACCGGAACTTCTGAACCCAGAACTTTCGGTCTAACCGGAACTTCCGAAAATGATATTCTATACCGGGATTATTTTAGCCCGAAAGTTCCGGCTGGAGCATGGAACTTTCAAAAATCCGACGCAAGAACAATAGATATAATCTATTTCCACCACATATCACCTATATGTGTATGATCCAGATCAAACACTATGCACGCAGGCTCTGATATCACTGTTGGGGAATGGGGAGGCTACGCTAGCAGTAAATTTAAAATTTTCTACCCAATTCACACAGGAACCCTGCGTGTAATGGGATCATGGATCGTTACCTCTAACGTGAGATGCGCTAGTGCAGCGGAAGAAGAGTTGAGAAGCGTGTCCTTGATCAACTCCGCCCAGCTCCGTCCAATCATCGGTGGCGAAGTCGATGTATCCTTGCGATCTTCAAGAGAAGATCAGCACCGCAGTAGCAGCGGTGCCTCCATAGTATCCACACGTACAGAGACAAAATCACCTCACGCCGGTATGCTAGTACCACGCGGGAGATTAGGGGAGAGACAGCCACAATCGATGTAGTCAGGAGAGGTGGCGGCTAGGGTTATGGTAGGGGCAACAGCAAAAATAGGCTTTTCGTACTAGTCCTTCCTCTCCTTAAATAGTGCCCTCTCATGGGCTTTTAATCAGTATTAAAGCCCAATAGATCTAATTTGTTTGTCTGGCCCAGAAGTTCTGGTCCAGGCCCAAAACTTCTGAAAATAACATTCTATATCGAATTTATTTTGACCCGAAAGTTTCGGTTCCTCCAGAATTCACCTTTCAAGCAGGTCCGAAACTTCCGGTCTAACCGAAACTTTTGGTTCCTCCAAAAACCGAAACTAGGGCTAGCCCAGAACTTCTGGTAGCACCAGAACTTCCGGTTGCTCCAGAACCTAGAACTTTTGGCCTCAAGCCAGAACTTCTGGTTCCCCTAGAATTCTCTTGGGCATATTTCCATCACATAAGTCCTCGGGAGAATTTCTCGGGAGTTCTCGACCTTGGGCGAACGCTTCTCGAGGACTTCGATCGGCTGACCGACCTCATTGGTACGCTCGAGTTGGATCGGCTCGCTACTCGAACTCTCCTTCTGCTGCACTACATGCCTGAGGTAATGATCTATGGTCCCTTTCTAGCAAGGTTTCCTGGTGTGCGCGATAGAAAAAGTTTTGTTTTTGGCTAGCGTAGCCTCTGCGTTCCCCAACACTAGGTGTCACCACATTCATCACTGACTCAACGGAAGGTTGGTTCCTTTTGACTCGGCACTAGCACCTGATCGATCACCGTGCCAAGTTCTCGACCCCTTTCTCGCCCAAAAGGCCGATCGAGTCACGGAGCATCTGGCCGACACCGTTAGAGAACTAGTGATCGATCAGCTCACAAGGTAGGTGGCTGACCGGCTCATTCAACACTTCTCGAGGTATTCCGAGGACCTACTCCAATGAGGATCCTCTCCATGTCCTCGGGAAGATTTCCTCGAGCAAGCTAGAGGGTGACTCACCGGGTGGCTCACCCGGACACGCTTCGAGTCCACCAGTGGCCATACTACTACCCCTGGATCTAGCTCCTTTCACCACACCTAGTCGACAAGGCATTGATGCAGGAACCTTGGGAAGAGTGGCTAGGGACCGAGGAAGAAAGGCCGACAAATCAAGCGCTCGAAGAAGGATCAATAGGATGACGCCATGGATCGACCTCGCCGATGACAAACCCACAGGAGGGTGTGGCGCAAGAATGAGGAGTCATGGTATGAACCATGAGGTGATGAGTGCTTGTCAACCGGGTGATGAAGATTG
>KE370952.1:660012-680063 GCA_000418225.1 Zizania latifolia
ACAACATGTTAGCATTATGCCCTAGAGTCAACATAGAGATGTTGTACGAGATATACTATGTTTATGAAACACTGTTATATTTCTTGAAATAGATTGTCATTATGGATCAACAAATGCGTGATTTGTTCATGAGACTCATAATGTGACTATTTCTCAGTAATCCCTGATCGATTTTAAGTTATACATAGAACAGATGTGACTGAGATCGGCATATCTATTGATTAATGATCATGTCTCATGTATCATGGGTATAGAGATATCAACTCAATAACATGGACGTATGTTGGAGAACATATATTGGATAGACCTGCTATGAGACACTGTTGAGAATTGATGTGTCAACAGTAGGTCTCGGTAATGTTTATGTAAAGTCCTTAGACCTGATATTTCCATGGTTCCCAACAAGCATAGTGGCTTACTTTGAGACTACCAAATGCTATTCTATAGCTGGGTAGTTATAAAAGTAGTCATCGGGTCTGTCATGAAACATGTAGTGGGATGTAAGTGATCAAGATAAGATTTGCCCTTCCTTAACGGGAGAGATATCTCTGGGCCCCTTGATGTAATGGATTATGGAAGTGCATGGCTATGCCGATGTGATTAAGGCGTTAATCAGAAGTTATAATCCAATACGGAGATCGAGAGAGGGATCGAGCTATTGATAGGATGGCACAAATCTCATCTTGTGCTCGATTAATATCGTGAGGCAAAGGGACATGTACATATGGAACATTACAAGGTTCAGCCGATATGATCTTTACGTATACTTGGGTTAATATGCTTTGCTAGAGGCCGCTGTTAACGGAGTATGGATGAAAGTTGCCTAGAGGGTGCTGAATAGCCAATCTGAAATTTCTCAAATAAACTAGTCAGTTTAAACTTATAGTGCCCAGACTATCCAGGCTTAGTCGGATACTCTTGGAATTGGATGAAAACTAAAATCGTCCGAGGTCTAGATTATCTGAGTTTATCCGGTTGATCCGGACACTACAGATCAGCAATAATAAGAACTGCATATTTTAAACCTAGCCAACAAACTTTGATAGCGAGAATTCAATGAAACTTAACCTTGCTAGTTAATGAATAGAGCAATAGGTAAATAACACGAAGCAAGAACAAATATGGACACAGTAAATTTTTACCGGAGTTCGGATCCCACGATCATACGTCTCTATTGAGGAAACTCCAAAGGGCCGGGTCTCTTTCAATCCTAATCCTCACTAAGCGCCTACCACCGTAAGCCTTGGTTTTCACTCATTACCTCTTTGAAGCCAAGGCAAGGCCTTATACAAACTTGTCTAGTCACCCACAATGCCTTGGGTGCTCATGGGTCGACGCCTAGTCATCTAGGAGGGATTACCTCTAGGAGTAATAGATCCATTGATGCGATCCAAAACCGTGTGCTCAAGATTTCTCATGAGAACCAATATGCACACCAACACCAAAACTTCCAAGAAGATGGATCAAGACGAACTCAAGAAGTTTGGTGAAGAACTCTCAACTCAATTCTCAATGATCCGATCAAAGATCTAGCACAAGAATAAGAGAGTAAGATGGCAAGGCTGCTAGGTTTTAGAAAATGTGCCCTGATTATGGGAGAAGGGAGGTATTTATACCCTTTTCTCAAAACTAGCTGTTAGGTTAAAATATCGCGCTCTATTCATCTAGATGATCCAGACTGAACTGGATGTTCTGGACTAAGAAATAAAAGAAACAGAACGATTATTTCGGATAGTCTGGCTTTGATTGGATATTCTGGGCTACAAAAAAATCAAATAGAAAGGAATTTCTGACCATCCGGCAAGACCGGATGTTCTGGGCCTCAGAATAAAATCCAACAAAGAGCAATTTTTGGATCATCCGACCAATGTCTAGATGCTCCGACTCACAAAATAAATCTAACAGAATGAAATTTTTGGATCATCCGGAGACTTCCAGATGTTTTGGACTTCCAAGAAAATCCAAACAGAAGGATATTTTTGGATTATCCGGCTGAACCTGGATACTCCGACATGCAAAATAAATCAAAACAGAACACTATTTTCAGATACTTCGGACTGATCTAGATTATCCAGCTTTGTTGGAAAAACCAAATTGAACTTAGAAAAATTCCAAAAACTGTCCAAAAGGATTTTTCTTTGAGCACTTAGTTTTGAAACACTATGGAGGCCGATTCCTCCAAAAACAATTGAAATGCAAAGCTGCTTTGGTTTTCGATATCTGCATTCATCTTACCAACACGGTTAGTAACATTTGATTGCTATTGTCATTAATACACCAAAACAAATTAGGGCCTAGATGCATCAAGATGCACTTTCAATGGAAAGGAGTTTCCATATGTTCACCAAGCTATACGTGAACGTACAGGGTCACACACTTAAAGGGTTGGAACACTGGATTCGAATAGGATTTAAATTGGGCTCAGTTTGGATTGAGATCTAAATGGTTTGGATGAAGATCCGAACAGATCGGATAGAGATCCGAGTAAAGTCCTGGTTGGGCTCAGGAGGGCCTAAGCTAGGACGTCTATATATATGAGGGTGCTGGGTGCAGGGAAGCTAAGCTTTTTGCTAATCTCATGTTGATGCATTTCTCGTGCTAAGGTGTTAGCCACCGAGAGCAAACCCTTGCTGCCACTTCTCAAGAGCTTGACTATCTCACCGACCACCCAGGTGCTAGTACAACATCGGTCGGTGTTCCTACCCTAGATGTGTGGATACTAGTAGAGGCACTGCTTGACTACATCGCTCAATAGCATCGGCATCACTGATTAGATCGGCAGCGTCATCGGCTCGAGTTCAACCGAGGACTTCCCGATCTGATCGTCTAGCTCTCGAGGGCATCATTTTGCTAAGGCTTCTTGAGGACGCTGATTAGCTCCTGACCACATCAGCACGCTCGAGTTGGATCAGCTAGCTACTCCAACTCTTCTTGATGTAAGCTATCTCATGTTTACCACAATGTCCTCTGAGCTTCAGAAGTAATATGAGAACACAGACACTTGCAATATCATTGTGGGTCTGTGTGGCATGTTTGAGAACCAAGCGAGTGTCAAGTGGTTTAACACCTCGAAGTCTTTATTTGCATGCAGGCATGCTGAAGGGAATATTGTCAGTCCCCATGTTATCAAGATGATTGGCTATATTGAGAGTCTAGAAAAGCTAGGTTTTCCCTTTAGCCAAGAGTTGGCTACTGACCTGATTCTTTAATCCCTGCCATCGAGTTTTGAACTATTCATACTCAATTATCATACGAATAGCATCGATAAAACCTTCTCGGAACTGCATGGGATGCTGAAAACCACTGAGGAGAGCATTAAGAAAAACAACAGTCATGTGATGATGCTGCAAAAGGGCAAACGTCATCCCTGAGTAAAGAAAAGTGCGGTCAAAAGAAAGTTGACTCCCGATCAGATCATGAGTACTTCTAAGATCAAACATGAGAAGAAAGGGGTGGCTCATGTTGAGTCCATATGAGATATGGATAGGACGTCATCCGAATCTATCTTTTCTTAAAATTTAGGGTTCTGAAGCTTATGTAAAGCGTTTACAATCCAATAAGCTTACTCCAAAATCCGACTAGTGCTTCTTTATCGGGTATCCTCGGGAAACCAAAGGATATTGTTTCTTTAACAAGGAGCTCGGCAAAGTGTTTGTCAACCGACATGGTGTATTCTTGGAGAAAGAATTTTTCTTGAGAAAGGTTAGTGGGAGCTCGATGCATCTCGAAGAAGTTCGAGAAACACCCAAAAGTGTTTCGACTCCCACTCAACCACAACAGGATAATCAAGGTGTTGAAGAACCTATTGCATCACGTAGGTTAGAGAGGTCACGGCATGCCCCTGAGAGGTTCATGTTCTTAACCACTCGAGATTGGGATATAATGTTGTTGGACAACGATGAGCCCTGAGCCCAAGACCTATGAAGAAGCGATGGTGGGACCAGACTTTGAGAAATGGCTTGGAGCCATGAGATCCGAGCTTGAATCCATGTATACCAATCAAGTTTGGAACTTGGTTGATCCACCTGACGGTGTAAAAACCATTGAGTATAAATAGGTTTTCAAGAAGAAGATAGACATAGATGGAAATGTTCATATCTATAAAGCACGATTGGTGGCAAAAGGTTTCAAAAATATTCAAGGTATTGGTTATGATGAAACCTTCTCACTCGACGCAATGCTAAAGTTTATTCAGATCATTCTAGCGATTGTTGCATACTTTGATTATGAAATATGGCAAATAGATATCAAAATAGCTGTCGTTAATGGAAATCTGAGTGAAAGGAATGCAAACTACAGAAATCCATTTCTGGATTGAAGCAGGCATCTCAAAGTTAGAATATTCGTTTTGATGATGTGATCAAAGGGTTTAGTTTCATCAAAAACGAAGAAGAGCCTTGTATTTACAAGAAGGCTAGTGGGAGCGCACTTGTATTTCTGATACTATATGTGGATGACATATTGTTGATCGAAAATGATATACCTATGCTGGAGTCTGTTAAGTCTTCATTGAAAAATAGTTTCTCTATAAAGGACTTAGGAGAAGCATCATATATTCTTAGTATCAAGATCTATAGAGATAGATCAAGGAGGCTAATTGGATTATGCCAGGATACGTACATTGACAAGGTGTTGAAGAGGTTCAACATGCAGGATTCCAAGAAAGGTTTCTTACCGATGTCACATGGCATAAGTCTCAACAAGACTCATTGTCCGAGCACACCTGATGAGTGAGATAAGATGAATGTGATTCCATATGCCATGTTATGTACACACTCAGATGTCTCGTATGCTTTGAGCATAACTAGCAGATACCAATCTAATCCAGGTGAGAGTCACTGGATAGCCGTAAAGAACATCTTAAAGTACTTGAGAAGGACTAAAGATGTGTTCCTAGTTTATGGAGGTGAGGAAGAGCTTGTTATAAGTAGTTACAACGATGCAAGCTTCCAAACCGATAAGGATAATTACATATCACAATCCGGATTTATTTTTTGCTTTAATGGTGGAGCGGTGAGCTAGAAGAGTTCTAAGCAAGAGACGGTAGCTGACTGTATAACAGAAACCGAGTACATAGCTGCTTTGGAAGCTGATAGGAGGCTGTTTGGATCAAGAAATTTGTTTCTGAGCTTGGTGTCGTTTCTAGTGCTTCTAGTCCGATAGACCTCTATTGTGATAATAGTGGTGCTATCGCACAAGCTAAGGAGCCTAGGTCACATCAGAAGTCCAAACACATACTTCGGCGATATCATCTGATCCGTGAGATAGTTGATAGGGGAGATGTAAAGATATGTAAAGTGCAAACATATCTGAATATTGCAGATCCATTGACAAAGCCCATGTCACAGCCAAAGCATGAGATGCACAATAGGTCTATGGGTATTAGATACCTATATGGTTGACTCTAGTGTAAGTGGGAGATTGTTAGCATTATGCCCTAGAGTCAACATGTAGATGTTGCACGAGGCATACTATGTTTATGAGCTAAAAATATATTTTTCTGAATTTTTGGAGGCCTTTTTCTAAAAAGAAAAGAATTAAAAATTAAAATTCAATTTTTCCTTTTTCTTCTCTCCTTTTGGGCCACCCACCGCCGGCCCATTCCCGCGCGCCTCACCGCTTGCCCGCTCCCACACCCTGCCGGCCCAACGTGCCCCACATGCTCAACCGCTCCCACCTATCAGGTCCATCCCCAATCTCCCGCTCGCGTGCCCCACGCCCTAGCGCCACCCGCCACTATGCCAATCCGCCTCCATCATTGCCATGGGCCGAATCTGAGCACGGAATCATGCTCCCCGTGCTTCGCCGGCCTTTTTCCCCATGGATCCGAGCCCGGCCCATGCCCGCAACCGACCTGCCACGCCGCCCGGCCGTAACAACCGCCCGCCTTTGCCGTGTCGCCGTATCCGTGCAGGACTCCACCCGCCACCCCTATAAAAAGCACCCCATGCTCCTTGTCTCCCATTCGAACCCCTAGCCACCACCCTAGCGCTGCCGATCGCCCCCGCGCCATGCGCCGTCGCTCCGCTGCCTCATCCCACCTCCAGCCATCGCTCGCCATCGCTCCAGTGGCCGCCGGTCATCGCTGTCACCATCGTCAGCATCGCCGTTGCTCATCGGTCCCCGGCCGCTGCTCCGTCGCCGCCGATTGTCGAAAGCCCGTCACCGTCATCGACCTGAAGCTGTCACTGCCCCTTTCCACCGCCGGCCGATTATTGACACTGTTACTCACCGTCGACCACACTGGTGAGATCCCCATCCCTCACCGGTTCTATTTCTGCCCTCATAACTGGCCACCGCGTCACCATTCGCCGGTGACCATAGGGTCTCGAGCCACCGTCGCCCGCTGCCGTCGCCTCGGCGTGGCACCGACGTGGCTGACACATCAACGCCACGTCTGCTGCCCCTACTGGCGTGGCCACCACGTGGCTGCCACATGGCCCCACCTATGTGCGCGCGAGTTTGCCCCTACTGACGCAATATTTTCGATTTTCCTTTAAAAAAATAATTCAGTATTGCATCATAATTCGATTTATTTTCAGAAATTAATAGAATAGTGTTTAAATTTCAAAAATTCATATCTAATCCATCCGAACTCCAAATTTAATCATTCAAATTGCAGAATTTTTCTAAAATTAAGCTCTACCGATTAAAAATATGTTCACACACAGAATGTTTGCTTTACTATACTGTTTTAATTTATTATTGTTTGCTTATACTACTGATGCGATTAGGGGCCCGATCTTCCGATAGGTTCGATTGGATCGACGTAAAGACGTTCACGTTTTGAGGATTTCGATCAGTGATCATCACCTCGCAACCGCTATACCTGCATGTCTAGTCGTTACCAACCACTTGATGCGATTAGGGGCCTGATCTTCTGATAGGTTCGATTTGATCGACATGATGACGTTTACGTTTTGAGGCTTCCGATCAGCGATCGTCACCTCGCAACCACTACACCTGCACGTATAGTCATTATCAACCATGCTCTCACGTAGCCGACCTCACCACGAAGGACAAGCAATCGAAGAACTCCACAAGAACAAGGTAAAAATGCAATCTAAATTGCAGATGATAATATGAAGTACTAGCAGTTAGGGTTCTACAAACCGATCTACGGCGAAACTGTAATGGTAGATTAATCTAAGAAAAACCCAAAAACCCTAGATGGCTATAGAAACACCTTATATAGTAGTTCTAGACACACCCCTAATGGGCTCAACTAGATACACGACCCAAAGGCCCAATAATGCAGAAAACAGCATGCTGACAGATTCTAGATGCTAAATTGTTTTGACGATTCCTGTTGATCCGGAAGAAATTTTGAGATGAAACTAGCGCCATTGGAAAGGTGCCAAAGTTAGCTTTCCGTGCATAGGTGGAACGTTAAAAACGGTGTTTGTATGTGGCCTGGGCGATGATTTTAGTGCATGCTGGTCCTGAAATCCGAGTTGGACTCGAACTGGAGTTGGATTGGACTTCCAACTCGGCTTGGACATCCTCGCTGGTGCTTCTCTAACTCTTTGCTTGTCTCTATGTGCTTCTTCATCATCTCCATGGTTCCTAACAATAATATCATCTTTAGGTATCAATTTATTCTCAAGATAATGTAAAGAGATACTTAGAAACGAATTCACCTGAAGATTTAATGTGAGTTCTAGGACGAGAGTTTTGGTTATATCCATAGTAATCATGGTCACATCATCCTCCTCTTCTTTACATAAAACCGTCCTCGGTTTCAAGTTGTGTAGGTCCTCACGTAACGCATGGTCTTGTCTGTAAAATTGTGTACATGAAAGTAAACGCAACAAAATTTTGTCATGTAATATCGTCAGTTCTTTAGCAAATAGAATGATCCTCCAATGAATCTAGTGTACCTGGTCATGAGGACGGAAAATGCACGATGTTGGGACTACATTTGAAACCTTCTTTTGCAGGTTATTTTGCTCCCATTCTTTAAAAGCAAAGTACTCACATGGTGCATTTGACATAGGGTACAGTGGCAACAGAGGGTGATCTAACCTCTTCCCTTCTTTAAAACTTTCCTAGATTTGTAAATCAAAACTAGAGAAACTCGATGTGACATGATTAGTCCTAGTAGTGCTCGTTAGTTTGTCAATTTTTTAGATAATCAATGAATGTTTTAGATCTAAACATACATAAACTCTATGCACCAAATATAGTCCTATGTCATTATATTTGCCAAAGATATGAAAAATAGCATTTGTAGGACATGGCAAATCGGATTTACAAAATAATTTCTTCTTTAAGTTACTGAGCTCACAAAGATCATCAAACTCAATATAGCCCAAAGTATGTAAAGAAGATAGCAATTAAAGTTCATCTTCTTTATTTTCACTATCAATGTGAATAACTTGCTTAAAATCAGTACTTGATGGATCAACAAAAAAATCAATATGTTCCACTAGTGATTGCTCTTTACTAACATGAGTAGTGGATAATTGTAATTCATCTTAAGTATACTCACGTTGCCTAATTTCAGCACCACCGAATTTACCTATGTTGCTTTCCTCAGACGATATAGGCTCATTATCAAGTGACTCTTCTTGAAACATACATAGAGTAATAAGTATGTATTCTTTCTCTGCGCCACTGTACTCTTCCTCATTGACTTGGTTGTTCTCAAATACTTGCAAAATGTTAGTATCTAAAGGAAAAAGTACAATGGCCTGCTCCTCTAAAGCATGCCTTTCATCTTTGCAAGTAGGTATATTTGGTTAAGCAACGAATTTTTCTCTCATAAGTAGTTTCATATCATTTCAAGTTTGAGGAAATTTATCATGTGATGACAATGTTAAATCCCGCCACCAAATTAAAGCATGAGAAGTTAAGACACTAACGGCATTATTAATCTTTCGTTTCTCACACATGCGATGTTGACCATATATTTTATCAATTGCGATTTCCCAATCAATGTAATTTTCTGCACCGCATCCATCATAAGGAGGAGAGGCCACTATATTACCTCTAGCGGTTGAAGATGATGTGGCAACTGTAGTACGGCACTCATCCAACTTCTTCACCTCGTGTTTGTCCTTGATGTGACCTGCCATGGTTAGCGAAACATACGAATAAATAGATGCTAAATGTTTATGTCTAGTCGATTTATCAATACTAGCAGTGAGGGTAGTAAGGTTCCTAGCTATAGCCTGAATGTCACTCTGCATGATATTTAATGCAGCTACATTTGCGTTGATCTTCTTATGTAGCCTCTGGATCTTCTCTTTTGAAGCATAAACCACGAAGTCATTCACGTCACCTGCCATTATTAGCAGAAAATAGAAAACAACACAAGAGTATTATCCAAGCAGGTGGTAACACACTCTCTCTGTACGTCTTACCAAGCTCTTACGAAACTCTTACCAATTGAAGCAAGTGAAACGACTGGAGAGGTGGGATGTTTGACGACAGCGAGGTGCGATTGCAAAGGTCCAATTTATACTGATAAGAAGTATGTGGATCTTGGAAGACAATTTATAGTAGCAAAGGATAGCAAAATTCAATAATAGAATAGCAAAGTTGAATAAGAGTCCTAATCACTTGTCAAAATCGCTGGCCAAGACTCGTCCCTAGAGCTAGTCTAAGCAAGCGAGTGTAGGAGACAAAGGATTCTTAGGATGCAGGCACAAATGAACAAGTGTTAGATTATTCAGCACAGCACAGCACCCAAAGACAGCACCTAAAAATAGCACCACTCAGCGCTTCCTAGCTACCTCTAAGTGCTCCCTTTGTTTTTTTTGAACTATTTTTTTGACACTTCTCTTTTTTTTTGACACTTCTCTTTTTTTTTGACTAGGAGCACAAAGGAGACAAGCCGGAAAGCCTTTTGATGATTGCAGCACTAAGGGTGACCTATCGACAAAAAGAAGGCGCTATAGGGTTAGTGCGGGAAGAAACTTTAGACCTCAGAATCAGAAACTCAATCTTCCAGGCCGAATTTGGGGAAGATAAAATCGCCAAACCCAGCAAAGCAGTGCACAATCGGATGTAACTTTTTCTGTAGATCTTTGGAATGTACTTATTTGCCTGATTCCGAGTCCGTATGCAAAAGTTATGGCTGTGTTACCGAACGATGCGCAAATCAGAAATTTCTGCACGATTTCTTCTCTGTTTGGCTATCACACGATTTCCTCAACAGGTTTGCGGCTGAAACAAGGAGGCTAGTGGTGCAGGGTGATTAACACAAGATGGTTTGTGACCTATCTAACAGACTTGCGAAGCGGGTAATTAACACAAGGCGGTTGCAATCTGAAATCGAGACAAAATCGATCTCTCAAGAAAGGCTCTCACGACAAAATCAACAACTCGGACTAGACTCCATGAACATAACTCTAAACCAGCAACCAGACTCGAACTAGGATACAAACTCAACCAAGCAAAAACTAAAATTAAACTTGCGAACGGCACAAAGGGGCCTGGACAGCGGAAAACTAAAACTATGAAGAACACAACAAATTTTTTTTTGGCTTTTTCTAGACTCTAGGTAATGGAAAAACAGGGAAAAATCAAAGTACCTACCGAGTAACCTTCGCTCTGATACCACTTGATACAATTAGGGGGCCGATCTTTCAATAGGCTTGATTGGATCGACGTGAAGACGTTCACGTTTTAAGGCTTTCGATCAGCGATCGTCACCTCGTAACCGCTACACCCACACGTCTAGTCATTATCAACCATGCTCTCATGTAGTCAACCTCACCACAAAGGCTTTATTCCTACAAGCAATCGAAGAACTCCACAAGAACAAGGTAAAAATGCAATCTGAATTGCAGATGATAATATGTAGTACTAGCAGTTGGCGTTCTACAAACCGATCTATGGCGAAACTGCAATGGCAAATTAATCTAAGCAAAACCCTAAAACCCTAGACGGCTGTAGAAACATCTTATATAGTAGTTCCGGATACACCCCTAATGGACTCAATTGGATACACGGCCCAAATACCCAATAACGCAGAAAACAACATGCTGACAGATTCTGGATGCTAACTTGTTTCAATGATTCCCATTGATCTACAATGAATTTTGAGGTGAAACCAGTGCCATTAGAAAGGTACCAAAGTTAGCTTTCCGTGCATGGGTGGAACGTCGAAAACAGAGTTTGTATGCGGCCTGGGCGATGATTTTAGTGCACGCTGATACTGGAATCCGAGTTGGACTCGAACTGGAGTTGGATTGACTTCCAACTCGGCTTGAACGTCCTCGCTGGTGCTTCTCCAACTCTTTGCTTGTCTCCATGTGCTTCATTATCATCTCTATGGATCCTAACAATAATATCATCCTTAGGTAGCAATTTATTCTCAAGATAATATAAAAGGTACATAGAAATGAGTTCACCTGAAGATTTAATGTGAGTTCCAGGACGAGAGTTTTGGTTATTTCTATAGTAATCATGGTCACACCAACTACTGTTTAGTCTCCGAATTACCGGAAGAGCCAGTTTTCATCGAGGAATCACCTATTTTCATCCCTGTTCAGCAAGACAAGTTGTTCAAGTCTTTCATTTGATCATATTGAACCCATGTATTCAAAGCTACTGTTCTTTCAAAATTGCATTTTATTTTATAATGTCACTGGGATTGGGATATGAACCCTGCTTGTATTGCCCCCTGCTGTTATTTACCTATTCCTTGTCTACTTAGGGATTATTTAACTTGACCAGTATGAATCTTTACTATGGTTTATCTGGATGCTTAGGATTGCTTAGCCCTGCTTAGAAACTAGTATCACATTTATCATGTCGTTTAATACCACTTATATGTTAATGTTAACTTATGATTACTAGTGATTATTGAACTGGTTATGAATTAAATGTCACTAAAACTTGACTCGGGTGGGTTGTGAATACATGGTCTGTGGTTCTACTAGTCATACTCATGACACATTAAGGACCGATTCATGGGCCACTTTTGCACTGAAATCTCGCACTCACCACAAGCCAGCATGGGTAATAGTTTGACCGAAAGCCTAGAGATCCCAGGTGGAGCATCGAGATTGCCGATAGCCCTACACTAGTGTTAGTTTTTGCTATACAGATGAGGAGCGCAAGGGCGATATCGAGTGTAATGGGAACCTGGGTTATGAAGCTTAGAGGATCTAGGTGAATGGTCATATCATAGCTCTTTTGCAAGATACCGCAGTAGTATTGAGGCGTATGGTGATATGTTTTAGGGCTGTGTCTTGTGGGTAAATTTGTGTACCTCTGATTAGAGTAAAACTATTCGAATAGCCATGCCCACGGTTAAGGGCGGCAATGCAAGGTCACCTGTGGTTAGTCCCAGTGTTATTTAATTAACCTGATTTTACTTTCTGTTTAACCCGGTTAGCTCTAGTTTAGAGTGGTTTGGTTGGTTTTTGGGCCTGATGACTCTAAGCGAGAGTTATTCAGTGAATAGATTAATACTGCTTTTAAGGTTCCAACTTAATTGGAACTACTCTTTAAATTATGTCTCTCTTAAATGATGTTTTTATGCAAACAAACTCTATTATGCCATCCTTTCTATCCCCTGTGCATTATAACTGTTCCGCTTGGATCGCTTGCTGAGTATTCAAAATACTCACCCTTGTATTCCCCCACCACCAGAGGAAGAGTTCATCAACAAAGATGAAGGTGGTGCCTTTTGAGCCAAGCCCAGTCAGGTCTGCCTGTGGAGTGGAGTCGCCGCTGCATCAATAAAGTTATTTATTAGTTATTTATGATTGTCATTAATGTTTCGAGATTCCAATGCCACCTCTGTAATAAGTACTTTATTTATTTCATCGTGAACAATTATGAATTCAATGTCCAATAAATTATCTATTGTGTGCCTCGGCTGATTCTTGGACGAGGGTACTTTCCGCATAATAAATCGTAAGGAAATGGTTGGAATTTCCCGGCGTGACAAGTTGGTATCAGAGCTACCTTGACTGTAGGAATAGCCCAATGGTTTAACCTTAGGAGCTGAAAACTATTTTCTAGTTATACTCCTCTTTTCTTCTCATATCTCTTCAAAACGGTGCTTCTTCTACTAGAAAAGTGGTGCTGATTTTATTTTATTTTGTTCTTTTTAGATGTCGTCTAAAGGATCCCAGCCCTAGAGGTGTTTCAGGATGAAAGGTTTTGTCAAGGAGTTGAGGCATATGGCGTTTTTCTATGGATATCAGGAGGTTCCTACCTATGCCCAAGTTAGGTTAGTTACCTCCGGAATGGTAGAAGTGGTTGTTTCCATCATGAGTGAAAGAGAGACTATCCCATCAATAATAGTTAAAGTAGAAGGGAGAAATTTTGATCATGCCTATTAGGAAGCTGTTCATGCTGCTATTGGAGAGCTTCGGGATCGCTATGCAGCCAAGTAGTCAGCATCAAAGTGTAGGTATCAGCTGAAGAAGACTCATTGTAATGATTATGCAGAGTACTCGCCCAATGGTGAAGAGGACAGTGCTACTATGGTCAGAGTGATGAATATGCCAAAGGCAATGAACGATTATCACTGGGATGCACTCATTAGAGCACATGAGCAAGAGAACAGAAACTGACAGACCATCTATCAATTGCAGAATCAAGTGGATATGCTGCGGAAGAAAGTTGCTACCCTAAAAGGAGAGTCGCCACTAGGAGGTCCAAGGATCCGTCATACCGCAAGGAAGCGAGTTCAAATGCCACATAGGGTACAGGTGATCAAGAGGGTGCGTGAAGAGATCATCGTTATCATGAGTGATGAAGGTGAAGATGACGAGGAAGACGGAGTTATGGAAGAGGAAGATCCAGAAGAGCTAGAGTTTTCTTTTGACCCAGTTTCCGAGGAGCCTAGCCCTTAGACACCCCATGTACCTTTAGTACGTTGTGTTAGGCGTTTGTTTCGCTTAGGTTAAATACTTGTTAGCTTTGCTTGTCAGTAGTGTGTGGTTTGTATCGGCCCTCTACGATACATCTGCACTTAGGAGTTTCTTCTGGAGTCTAATAAAAATCGTAATGAATTTTAGATCAATACAAGATGTTTTTCTCTTTTCTCTTACTAAATTCCTCCTATCTCTTCTTTCGTTTGCTCTCTTTAGCAAGATGGTTCAGACTCGCCATGTCAATTCTTAGGAAGGAATGGATGAAGCTAGTGGAGCGAACAACGGACAACCTCAGCAACAGCATCAGCCCTATCTCCCGCCTCCAATGCCAGAGAACCTTATCTTGGCCTAAGTGCTTGCCATCCAGAACCATCTCATGGCTATGTTGATGACCCAGATGTATGCTCAACAGCGTGCCCCACCTGCTCAATCCGCGCCTGCACTTGTCCTAGTTTAGAACAAGTTGTCTGAGTTTCTCTGTGTGAGGCCGCCTGTTTTCTCCAGCACTACCAACCTGGTGGAGGCTAGTGACTAGCTGTTCATGATTGAGAAGAAGTTAGAAGTTCTACAGTGTACTGGTCAGGAGAAGGTTTCTTTTTCTTCCCACCAACCTTAAGGTCCAGCAGGAGAGTGGTGGAGTCACTTTAAGGAAAATAGAGTTGATGGAACTGAGCTTACTTGGGCAGATTTTTCAGCTAGTTTCAGGAAGGCCCATGTTCCTAATGGACTAGTGGCTCGGAAGAAGCGGGGATTTCATGCCATCAAGCAAGGGAATTATTCCATCACTGAATATATGCATGAGTTTAATCACCTAGCCCATTACACCCCTTTAGATGTGAAGTCAGAACCTAAATGTCAGGAGAAGTTCCTTGGTGGTCTGAATGATGAACTGGCCGTTCATCATATTTCTGCAGATTATGTTGATTTTCAGAAGTTAATTGGTAAGTCGATTCGTCAAGAGGATCAGCATAACAGGATGGAGTCCAAGGAGCATAGGATAGTGCAGAATCAATAGTTCAACAACCAAAAGCCTCGTTTCATGAAGGTGCCATAGCAACAGTAGTCAAGAGGACCCAATGCATAGGCCAATCATTCTCGTCAGTTCTATGCTGCAAGTAGGAGTGAAAACACTAGTGGTGCACTCAAGCTTATCGCACCAATGTGCCTCACACCACTCCAGTCACCGGTGCTAATCAAGTTCCTTTGAAGGATAAGAATGGAAAGCCAGTTGTATGCTTCAATTGCTACAAGCCTAGTCATTATTCCGATAAGTGCTCGGAGCCCAAGCGTCGGAACCGAGCTACAACAGTCCTAGCCCAAGCACCTGCCGGTCAAGTCAAGGCAAGAGTGAATCACGTGATAGCGGAAGAAGCTCAAGCTGCCCCTGATGTAGTATTGGGTACGTTCCCTATTAACTCAATACATGTAGCAATACTTTTTAATTCCAGTGCAACTCATTCTTTCATATCAAAAAGTTTTGTGGAAAAATATGGAAT
The DNA here is from genome assembly GCA_000418225.1 of Zizania latifolia. NCBI lineage: Eukaryota > Viridiplantae > Streptophyta > Magnoliopsida > Poales > Poaceae > Zizania > Zizania latifolia. Next base: position 675,350 of record KE370952.1, read on the forward strand.
GGTTGTAGAACTCCTCCCCCATTCGTTAGTGATTTGTACCCCTGGTTACCAGATGCCTACCTCTCTCTTTAGTCCTCTGGTAAGATTCTTGATATCCCTTTTTTGGTCAACCTAATATTGATAGAATGTAAAGACCTAGATATCATTTTAGGAATGGATTGGTTAGTGAAACATGAGGGTGAGATCAAGTGTGAGACTAGAGAAGTCACCGTAACCAATCACCTTGGCCAAACTATCACTTTCTATAATTCGAACCCGTCTGGTATGAAGATCATGTTGAATGAGGTCAAGATTAAAGAAATACCCATGGTGCAAGAGTATCCTGATATTTTTCCAGAAGAGTTGACGGGTATGCCACTCAAGAAAGAGATTCAGTTAAGAATTGATCTAGTTCCTAGTATAGCCCCAATTCATAAGAGACCGTATCGGATGGCCCTAAATGAGTTAGCTGAAGTAAAGAAGCAAGTGGAGGAATTGTTGGAGAAATGATACATTCAACCAAGTACTTCGCCTTGGGGAGCTCCAGTTGTCTTCTTGGAAAAGAAGGACAAGTCTAAGAGAATGTGTGTGGATTATAGAGCTTTGAATGAGGTCACAATCAAGAATAAGTACCCTCTTCCTCACATTGATGATTTGTTTGATTAGTTGCAAGGAGCCTCAGTTTTCTTCAAGATAGATCTTCGGTCAGGGTACCATCAGTTGAGAATTAGAGAAGAAGATATCCCCAAGACAGCTTTTATAACCCGTTATGGATTGTTTGAGTATCTAGTGATGTCATTTAGATTGACTAATGCCCCTACTATCTTAATGAACCTGATGAACAGTGTGTTTATGGAATACCTAGATAAGTTTGTGGTGGTGTTCATTGATGATATTCTTATTTATTCCAATGTGAAGGAAGATCATACAGCGCATTTACACTTAGCCTTACAGAAGTTGAGAGAACATTAGTTGTATGCTAAGTTAAGTAAGTATGAGTTTTGGTTGAAGGAAGTGAAGTTTCTGGGTCACATTATTTCTTCTATTGGAGTTGTCATTGATCAAAGTATAGTTGAAGCCGTCACTTATTGGGTGCAGCCCTAGAACATTACTGAGAGAAGGAGTTTTCTAGGACTTGTGGGTTATTACTGCCGGTTCATTGAGAATTTCTTCAAGATAGCCAAACCTATGACCAAGTTGCTCTAGAGAGATGAGAAATTTGTTTGAACATCCGAGTGTGAGGAAAGATTCATTGAGTTGAAAAGGAGATTGGTCTCAGCCCTAGTGCTAATTTTGCCAGATCCTAAATGAGATTTTCAATATATTGTGATGCATCTCGTCAAGGTTTAGGATGTGTGTTGATGAAAGAAGAAAAAGTGGTTGCTTATGCTTCTCGGCAATTAAGACCTCATGAGTTGAATTATTCGACCCATGATTTAGAAATGGCGTCAGTGGTCCATGCTCTGAAGATTTGGCATCATTATCTCATTGGAAACTATACAGAAGTCTTTACGGACCATAAGAGCTTGAAGTATATCTTCACCCAACCAGATTTGAACCTTCGGCAAAGAAGATGGCTCGAGTTAGTCAAGGACTATGATGTCAGTATTTAGTATCATCCTGCTAAAGCTAATGTGGTAGCAGATGCTCTTAGTCGTAAGACCTATGAGAATGCTATTTCAGTTGAGGAATTATCTTTGGGATTGTTATAAGAGTTTGAAAAGTTGAGTTTGAGCATCGTTCCAAGTGGATTTTTAGCAGCATTAGAAGCCCAGCCTTCGCTGTTAGATTAAATTCAGGAAGCTCAAGTGAATGATCCATATATCCTTGAGGTTAAATAGAGCATGAAGGAAGGAAAAGCTCATGAGTTTGTTAAGGATGAGCAAGGTATCTTATGGCATGGAAGTCGTATCTGCGCACCTGATAAGAAGGAATTGAAGGATCTCATACTTTGTGTTGCCCATGAGACCCAGTACTCTATTTATCCTAGGAGTACTAAGATGTATCAACACCTTCGAGAGAAGTTTTGGTGGCCTAGTATAAGTCATGAGATAGCAGAGTATGTAGCTCTATGTGATGTATGCCAGAGAGTAAAAGCAGAACATCAGAGACCTACAAGGTTACTCCATCCTTTGAGAGTGCCTAAGTGGAAGTAGGAAGAAGTCGAAATGAACTTTATAACAGGATTACCAAGAACAACCTCAGGGTATGATTCTATTTGGATTATTGTTGATCGGTTAACAAAAGTGGCTCACTTTATACCAGTCAAGACAATCTATCATAGTAGTCAGCTGGAGGAGTTATACATGGCTAGAATCGTTTGTTTGCATGAAGTTCCTAAAAGGATAGTGTCAGATAGAGGAAGTCAGTTTACTTCTATGTTTTGGCAAAAGCTGCAAGAAGAGTTGGGTACCCGTTTGAATTTTAGTACAGCTTATCACCCCAAACCGATGGTTAGACAGAAAGAGTGAATCCAATTCTGAAGGATATGTTCATAGCCCATGCTCTAGATTTCGAAGGATCATGGGATAAGAACTTGTCCTATGATGTGTTTTCTTATAATAATAGTTATCAAGCTAGTCTTCAGATGTCTTCGTTTAAAGCCCTGTATGGAAGGAAGTGCAGAACACCATTGTTTTGGGATCAAGTGGGTGAAAATCAAGTCTTCGGCATGGATATCATGAGAGAAGCTGAAAGCAAAGTAAAGATTATTCAAGATCGCTTGAAGATTGCTCAACCTAAGCAAAAGAGTTATGCCGATAATCATCTTCGAGACCTCAGTTTTGAAGGAGATTTCGTATACCTCAGAGTTACCCCTTTCCGTAGAGTTTGTTGTTTTCAGAACAAGGGAAAGTTGGCACCACGTTTCGTGGGAACATACCGGATAACAAGTCGAAGGAGAGAAGTCGCCTATGAGTTGGAGTTACCTCCATCCATGGCAGACATTCACAATGTGTTCTATGTATCCTAGTTGAAGAAGTGTCTGCGAGTTCCCTCTGAAGTCATGGATGTCGAGCAGATAGAACTTAAAGAAGATTTGACGTATGTGGAAAAGCCCGTTTGTATTCTGGAAGTCAGCGAGAAAAGAACCCGGAGCAAGGTTGTAAAGTTTTGTAAGGTTCAGTGGAGCAATCATTCTGAGGAAGAAGCCACTTGGGAGCGAGAAGATGGATTAAGAGCTAACCACCCGCATCTTTTTCCAAGCGCCTCTGAATCTCGAGGTAGTGATTCTGTTGAAGGGGTAGGTTTATCACAGCCTGAAATTTTCAAAATATAAAATGATTAAAACCTATGAATAAAAAAAAGAAAAATAAATTTTCATAAAAAGAAAAAGAAAATGGAATTGTTCTTAAAGGAAAGGAAAGGTTTTTGAGTACTAAAATTTGATAAAGGAATTTTTGTAAATAAAATGTTGCTGAATTTTTTTGCAAAAGTCTCTAAAAATGTAAAGAATTTTTCAAGAATTCAGGAATTTTTCTAAGCTAAACATATATTTTTCTGAATTTTTGGAGGCCATTTTCTAAAAAGAAAAGAATTAAAATTTAAAATTTAATTTTCCCTTTTTCTTCCCTCCATTTGGACCGCCTCCCGTTGGCCCATTCCCGCACGCCCCACCGCCAGCCTACTCACGTGCCCCGTCGGCCCAGCGTGCCCCGCTTAAACAGCTGCTCCCACGCCTCGCTCAGCCACCGACTGGTGGGCCCCACTTGTCGGGTCCATCCCCAACCTCCCGCCCACGTGCCCCATACCCTAGCATCGCCCGCTGCCACGCCAATCCATCTCTGCCATCACCATGGGCCGTGTCCGAGCTCGTATTCATGCTCCTCATACTTCGCCACCATTTCCCCAAGGATCCGAGCCTAGCCCATGTGATGTTAACTTGAGGCGATTAGTGGCCCGATCTTCCGATAGGTTCGATTGAGGCGATGAGTGGACGTTCACGTTTTAAGGCTTCCGATCAGTGATCATAACCTTGCAATCGCTGCACCCGCACGTCTAGTCGTTATCAACCACGCTTTCACGTAGTCGACCTCAACACGAAGGTTTTGATCCTGCAAACAATCGAAGAACTTTGCAAGAACAAGGCAAACGCAATCTGGATTGCTGATATTAATCTGAAGAACTCGAAGTTTGAGATTCTACAAACCGATCTATGGCAAAACTGCAATGGCAGAATAATGTAAGCAAAACCCAAGTCTAACAATGACGACGGCTAACTATTTATAGGGTTACAAAAAGTGAGATACCATCTATAATGTGGGCCGTATCCTCGTAGGACTTAAAAATAAACCCTAAACCTAAGACTGACTCGAATAACCTATTAGGACTCCAACTCAAATTAATCTGAAGCCCAACTCCCGACTAGTCTTGACTTCTGACTGGTTTGGTAGTCTGACTCCCGACTGGTCTGGTAGTCAGACTCGGCAATTTCCCGATCGTCACGGTCGGCGGCCAAAACATGCCATCTCCCTAGTGCCTGGTCGACAGTCTTGATCTCCTCTTGTCCACTCAGCTATCTGATCCACTATCTCTTTTCTGATGTTCCTAAGTATAATACAATCATAACCCGAACTTAGTAGTATTCCATTCATAGAAGGACTTATTTGAGTAACGAGGAACGAATTCACTTGACAATTTAATTGACGAACTCGAGCACGAGTCATCGGTCCTTGGTAGTCAAGTATGGTTGTACCCTTAGTGTTGGACCGAAACTAGCGATCAGAGCGGGGGGGGG
>KE370952.1:721488-736382 GCA_000418225.1 Zizania latifolia
GATTGGACCGGTCCGACCCCGCGACTCTTCAGTCCGGCGGTCGGTCGTCCGTGTACCTGAGTCACATCGGTCGACACCACGACGGATCCCTTTTTCTCACTTGCCGCATCAGCTCCGTGCACCCGGATTGGACTGGCACGCCCTCGCGACCCCTCTGTCCGACCAGCGTCCATCCGTGTACCTGAGTCGCACGCGAACTCCGTCACGGTCAAGTCTTCTCATCTCTCATCTTCTTTCCCCGTTGACAATCACTCATCATCCCCATGGTATACACCATGGCTCCTCATAAGGCACGATTGGTGACGAAAGGTTTTAGGCAGATTCAAGGTATTGATTATAATAAAACGTTTTCGCCCGTCGTAATGCTAAAGTATATCCGGATCATCCTAGCAATTGCCACATTTTATGACTATGAGATATAGCAAATGGATGTCAAGATGGCTTTCCTTAATGGAAACCTAAGTGAGGATGTGTACATGACATATCCTGAAGGTCTTGATGACCCAGAAAATGCTAGGAAAGTTTGCAAGCTGCAAAGGTCTATTTATGGGCTGAAGCAGGCTTCTCAGAGTTGGAACCTTCGTTTTGATAAGGTAGTCAAAGGGTTTGGCTTCTCAGAGTCTGGTCCCACCACCGCTTCTTCATAGGTCATGGGCTCATCATTGTCTAACTACAATATAACTCGTTCCTAAGTGGTTGGGAACATGAACCTCTCACGTGCATGTCGTACCCTCTCTGACCTACGTGATGCAATAGGTTCTTCAACACCTTGATTATCCTGTTATGGTTGTGTGGGAGTTGAAATATTTTCAGATGTTTCTTGAACTTCTTCGAGATGCACCAAGCTCCCACTAACCCCTCTCGAGAGAAACTCTTTCTCCAAGAATACACCATGTTAGGCGACAAACACTTTACTAAGTTCCTTATTATAGAAACAATATCCTTTGGTTTCCCAAGGATACCCAATAAAGAAGCACTTGTCGGATATAGGAGTAAGCTTATCTGATTGTAAACACTTTACATAGGCTTCACAACCCCAAATTTTGAGAAAAGACAAATTAGGACATCGCCTTGTCCATATCTCATATGGAGTCTTTTTAATCAACTTTAATGAAACCCTGTTTAGTGTGAAAGCGGTTGTTTCAAGAGCATTTCCCTAGAAAGATAATGGAAGATCACTTTAGCTCATCATTGATCAGACCATATCTAATAAGGTATGATTTTTCCTCACGGACACACCATTCCACTGAGGTGTTCCGAGTGGAGTCAATTATGGAACAACTCCACAATCTTTTAGATGATTATCAAACTAAAGGCTCAAGTATTCTCCTCCACGATCTGATCATAGAAACTTGATTGTCTTTTCTAAATGATTCTGTACTTCATTCTAGAATTCTTTGAAGTTTTCAAAAGACTCCGACTTATGCCTCATTAGGTAAATATATCCATATCTACTAAAGTCATCAGTAAAAGTTATGAAGTACTAAAAACCACCTTTGGCTACTGATCTCATTGGTTCACAATCATCAGTATGTATGATTTTCAATACGTCACTTGCCCTCTCACTTTGACCCGTGAAGGGCACCTTTGTCATCTTGCCAAATAAACAAGATTTACATGTCTCAAATGATTTAAAATCAAAAGAGTTGAGAAGACCATCTTTATGGAGCTTCTCCATACGTCTCTCATTTATATGATCTAGGCGACAATGCCAAATAAATATGGGATTCAAATCATTAAGATGCTGCATTTTCATATTAATGTTATAGACGTATGATTCTTCAGGATTCAAAACGTATAATCCATTCACCAATAGAATATGACAATAGAACATATCTCCAAGATAAAGTGAATAACCATTGTTCATTGATCTAAAGTCATAGCCTTCTGCTTGCAAACATTAAGCAGAAATAATGTTTTTAGATAGAGATGAAACACAATAACAATTATTTAATTCTAAAACTAATCCTGAAGGTAGTGATAATGGCAGGGTTTCTGAAGCAACCGCAACAACTCTTGCTCTATTGCCCACGCGAAGATCCACTTTGCCCTTTATCAAACTTCTACTTCTTCTTAGACCCTGTAATAATTTGCAGATGTGAGCAACTGATCTGGTATCAAATACCCAAGAATCAGAAGATGAAGTAGCAAGATTGATTTCTATAACATTTATACCTGAAGCAGAAGTCGTAATTCCCTTCTTGAGATACTCCAAGTATTTCTTGTAGTTCCTCTTCCAATGACCTGACTCCTTGTAGTAAAAGCATACTGCATCTTAAGTCACCCCTTTCTTGTCTTTCTTAGTCTTGGAATTGCTCGCAATCTCATTGGGAGTCAACTTCCTCTTAACCGCACATTTCTTGACACGGGGCTGTTTCTTGCCTTTCTACGGCATCATCACATGACTGCTATTTTTCTTAATGCTCTCCTCGGCAGTTTTCAGCATCCCATGCTGTTCCATCAAGGTTTTATTCATGCTATTAACATGATAATTGAGTATGAACGGTTAAAAAATCGATAGCAGGGACTGTAGAATCAGATCAGTAGCTAACTCTTGGCTAAGGGAAAAAGCTAGCTTTTTCAGACTCTCAATATAACCAATCATCTTGATAATATGGGGACTGACAAGATTCTCTTTAGCAAGTCTGTACGCAAACAAAGATTTTGAGGTGTTGAACCTCTTGACCCTCGCTTGGTTCTCAAACATGCCATGCAGACCCACAATAATATTGTAAGCGTCTGTGTTCTTATATTGCTTCTGAAGCTCAGAGGACATTGTGCAAGCATGAGACAACTCACATCAAGGCAATCATTAGTGTGCTTCTCATAAGCACACCGTGCAGCCATAGTAGCATTATCTGGCATGTCATCAGGGTAGGGACTTTCAAGAACGTACTATTTTCGCTCTTACTTGAGAACAATTCTTAAATTTCTATACCAATCCATAAAGTTTGTTCTATTAAGCTTTTTTTTTCTCAAGGATAGATCACAAATTAAAAGAATTAGACATGATAGAAACTGACATGATTTACAACATAAGATATGCAAAGTTTAACACCTATATTTATGTTAATCTTTTATTAAACTATTTAACAAAAGATTCTTTCACCATGCTTTTGGAAACCAAAACCTCCCTCTTGGTTACATAGTGGGTCAAGATCCTCATTTCACTAATTCCTAGTGAGCTTTGGCATCACTACTAGAAATTAATGACATGGGGTAAGCAACACCTTGCTAATCATATCTCCATGTGACTCTTGTTTGTTGGGTTAGCATCACCATGCTCCGGCCCCCAACCTGATGCTCTAAGGCCCAAAACTGTTTTGATAACCTTATTAAGCAAACCAAAGCTTCCGCGTATAGATGTCCGATATCTATCCTAACTTGCAATGGTAATCGCTGACACTCTGCTTTGGCAGACCCACAAAACGATGAACATTACTATGTCAGGTGTAGCAATTGGGAAGGCATCAAAAAACTTAATTTTTCTGAGGGATTCTATCCTATCATGGCAACATATCAAACAAGATATAGCATGAAAATAGAGAGAAGACAAATTATATAGGGCCATAGCAATTATATAGGGCCATACCATTCACATCATTCTCTACAAAAATAAGTTAGACGTAGAATCAAATTCTAGCTAACGATGTGAATTAGGACTCTATATAAGGCACGACGCAATACAAGGCACGCACACATTGTGGTCTCGCTAGCCGGTTAGCGGGCAGGACAAACAATTTATGAAGTTGCTTTAGAAAAACGGCTTGGAACAAACAATTTACCTCGAAATGAGACAACCTCTTAGGAACCGGTTTTTCCTTAGCCGATGGGGTCAGCCAGGTGGTCGAGAAGACCAGTCAGGAATAGCCGATTTGCTTGGATCTATAACCTACCGAGATCAGGATATGTGTTTGCATCCGATGCAGCAACTTATCCCGATTCAAGTGTTATGACCCGATCTGTAACTACCCCGAAAATCGATTGATCTCATCAACCCATGCTGCCGATTGATTCATCACATGAACCGATCAATATAGACTACAATAGATCTAATCTACTACAACCGCATATCAACTATATGCACTGATCTAGATCACAATCTACGCAAGATGGCTCTAATACCACTGTTAGGGAACGTGGAGGCTACGCTAGCCAAAAACAAAATTTTCTAATGCGCACACCAGGATATCTTGCTAAGAGAGGGACCATAGATCATTACCTTAGGCACGCAGTGCAGCAGAAGGAGAGTTGGAGTAGCGAGCCAATCCAACTCGAGCGTGCCGATGTGGTCGAGAAGCCGATGAGCGTCCTCAAAAGCCGATCGACATCGTCTCGAGATAGCTGATCAGGGTCCTCGAGAAGTTACCGATGATGCCGCTGATCCTATCAGTGGTACCGATGTGAAGCACGATAGCAACGCCTCTACTAGTATTCATACATCTGAGGTGGGAACTGTTGTGTTATGGGGAAGCTACGCTAGCATTAAATTTAAAAATTTTACCCCATTCACCAAGGAACCATGCGTCCAATGAGATCATAGATCATTACCTCTAGCCACGAGACGCGCTAGGGCAGCGGAAGTAGAGTTGATGAAGCGTGTCCTCGATCGGCTTCACTCAGTTCCATCCATTCATTGGCGATGAAGATGACGTAGTCCGGTGACTTCCACAGGAATATCAGCACTGTAGTAGCAGCGAAGCCTCTACGGTATCCACACGTACAGATACGGGATCACTTTACGCCAGTATGCTAGTACCATGCGGGAAGCTAGGGGAGAGATGGCCACAACCGGTGTAGCCAGGAGAGGTGGCGGCTAGGGTTTGGTCGAAGCAACAGCAACAACAGCCAACCAACAAGAGCAACAGCTTCTTTCGTCCTAGCCCTTCCTCTCCTTATATAGTGCCCTCTCATGGGTCTTTAATCAGTATTAAAGCCCAACAGATCTAATCTGTTCGTCTGGCCTAGAAGTTCTGGTCTAGGCTCAAAACTTCCGAAAATAACCTTCTGTACGAATTTATTTCAGTCTAGAACTTTCGGTCCAACCAGAACTTCCAAAAATAACATTCTGTATCGAATTTATTTCGACCCGGAAGTTCCGGTTCCACCAGGAACTTCTGGTTCGTCCAGAATTCACCTTTCAGGTAGGCCCGGAACTTCCAGTGCAACCTGTACTTCTGGTTACTCCAGAAACCGAAACTGGGGCTGTTCCAGAACTTCTGGTCAAACCAGAACTTCTGGTTACACCAGAACCCGGAACATCCGACCTCAGGCCAGAACTTCCGGTTCCCCAGAATTCTCTTGGGCATATTTCTATCAATCTTCCACTTGCACAAAAACCAATTCTTGCAAGCTTTAAATCCCATCACCTTAAGTGTGTGACCCGATAGGTTCATATGCAAACGGCCGCTACCCAGAAACCCTTTCCGGATCACAAATCAATAGCAGTACCTAGCAGCACATATTGACCCCCGAAAGCATACAAAATCAAAATCATATTTTCAGAACCTTGATATACTCATGCAAAAATCCCTTTACCACATGACATCAGTCAAGCTCAAGGCGAGATTCGTGCCACCCTTGTTGATTTCTCGACACTTCACTCAATCAAGTGGTGGATTAATCATGATTAACTCTTTAATCATAGTGGCATGGTCATGCACTTTTCCAATCCAACTATCTCGAGGGGCCCAGAGATGTCTCTTCCGTTATTTAGGAGGGGTAAATTCCATCTTGACCGCTTACATGCCGCGACATATTTCATAACACACCCGAAATCAACATTTATAACTACCTAGTTACAGAATAGCGTTTGAAAGCCCCTAAGTGTGTCACTACACATTCTAGAATCAATGACGATCTCAGGTCTAAGGATTCTGTAGGTACACCATTTGAGAACAACTAATGCCACATTCAAAATAACAATCCCAGCAGTATCTCAAAGTGGGTCTATCCAACACCATATTCTCTAACATGTGTCCACATTACTAATTTGATATCTCTATGTCTATGATCCACGAAACATGATCATCAATCAATCAAATGTGCTAATCTATAAATCATCACTGTCCCACATGACGATATGAGATTAGGGATAGTTTAGAATAACATCATTACAAACAAAGAGTTCCACAAACAAGTCACATACTTGCTGATCCATGTAAAAGATATTTATTCAAGGAACAAGATAACCAATTATCCAAAGTACATTAACATAAACAGGACACTTTCTCTCACATACACTAGACTTAATCGCGTAAGTATCTAATACCCATAGAACTCAAGTGCGCCTCATGCTTAGGCTGTGAGAGAGGCTTTGTCAATGGATCGGCAACGTTTAAATCTGTGTGCACCTTACATATCTTTACATCATCTCTGTCTATGATCTCACGAATGAGGTGATAGCACCGAAATATGTGCTTGGACTTCTGGTACGACCTAGGCTCCTTGGCTTGCACAATGGCGCCACTATTATCACAATAGAGGTCCACTGGACTGGACATACTAGGGACAACACCCAGCTTAGAAATAAATTTTCTGATCTAAATAGCCTCCTTTGCAGCTTCAGAAGCTGCTATATACTCGGCCTCCGTTGTTGAATCTGTAACCGTTTCTTGCTTGGAACTCTTCCAACTCACTGCGCCTCTAGTGAGGCAAAACACAAATCTAGACTGCGATCGTGAATCGTCCTTGTCGGTTTGGAACCTAGCATCGGTGTAACTATTTACAACGAGCTCCTTCTCACCTCCATAGATTAGGAACATATCCTCAGTTCTTCTCAAATACTTAAGGATACTCTTTACTATCGCCCAATGACTTTCACCCGGGTTTGATTGGTATCTGCTCGTAACACTTAGAGCATAAGAAACATCTGAGCGTGTACAAAGCATGGCATACATGATGGACCCGATTGCAGAGGCATACGGTATCGCATTTATCTTCTCTAGCTCATCAGGAGTCAAAGGACACTGACTCTTGCTGAGTGTAACACCATGTGACATTGGCAGAAAACCTTTATTAGAATTCTACATATTGAACCGTTTTAATACCTTGTTGATGTACATGCTTTGGCTTAATCCAATTAGCCTTCTCGACCTATCTCTATAGATCTTTATGTCCAAAATGTATGCCACCTCTCCGAGATCTTTCATCGAGAAACTTTTCCTCAACGAAGATTTCACAGCATCAAGCATTGGAGTATCATTTCCGATCAACAATATGTCATCCACATATAAGACCAGAAATACAAATGCGCTCCCACTAGCCTTTTTGTAAATATAGGGCTCTTCTTCATTCTTGATGAAACCAAACCCTTTGATCACTTCATCATAACAAAGATTCCAACTCTGAGAAACTTGTTTCAGCCCATAAATGGGCCTTTGTAGCTTATAAATTTTCCCAGCATTCTTTGGATCGTTAAAACCTTTAGACTGTGTCATGTACACATCCTCACTTAGGTTTCCATTAAGGGAAGCCATTTTGACATCAATTTGCCATATCTCATAGTCATAATATGCGGCAATTGCTAGGATGATTTGAATAGACTTTAGCATTGCGACAAGCGAAAACGTTTCATCATAATCAACACCTTGAATCTGCCTAAAACCTTTCGCCACCAATCATGCCTTATAGATGTGAATATTTCCATCAACGCCTATCTTTTTTTAAAAAATCCATTTACACTCAATAGTTTTTACACCATCAGGTGTATCGACCAAGTTCCAAACTTAAATCTCTCGCATGGATTCTAACTCGGATCTTATGACTCCAAGCCATTTCTCAGAGTCTGGTCCCATCATCGCTTTCGAATAGGTCTTAGGTTTATCATTGTCCAATAATAATATGTCACGCTGCCTAGTGGTTAAAAAGGCAAACCTCTCTGGCGCATGACTCAACCTTTCCGACCGACGTGGTGCTGGTGTCTCGATAATAGGTTCTGCAACATCTTGCATACTGGGTTGCGGTTTAGTAGGAGCTGAAACACTTTCTAGTGGTTCTCGAACCTCTTTGAGTCGCACCGTGCTCCCACTAACCCCTTTCGAGAGAAACTCTTTCTCCAGAAAGACACCATTCCGGGCGACAATCACTTTGCCTTCTTCCCGGTTATAAAAGTAATATCCTTTGGTTTCCCTAGGATATCCCACAAAGAAGCATTTATTAGATTTGGGAGTGAGCTTGTCAGACGTCAAACGTTTTACATAGGCCTCACAACCCTATATCTTTAGAAAAGACAACCCGAGACTCTTCCCAGTCCATATCTCATATGGTGTCCTCTCTACAGATTTAGATAGAACTCTATTTAATATAAAAACAGCAATTTCTAGAGCAAATCCCCAAAAGGATAATGGAAGATCAGATTGACTCATCATTGACCGAACCATGTCTAAAAAGTTCAGTTCATCTGCTCGGACAGCCTATTCCATTAGGGCGAGCCTAGTGGAGTTAGCTGTGAAACAATTCACACTGCTTTAGATGATCATTAAACTCATGGATCAAATATTCACCTCCACGATCAGATCGCAGAAATTTAATTGTCTTGCCTATTTGATTTTGTACCTCATTCTAGAATTCCTTGAACTTTTTAAAGGATTCCGACTTATGCCTCATTAAATAGATGTAACCAAATCTACTAAAGTCGTCTGTAAAAGTAATTAAGTACTGAAATCCACCTCTGGCTGTAGAACTCATTGGCCCACATACATCAGTATGTACAATGGCTAACAATTCATTTGCCCTCTCACTTTGACCAGTGAAAGGCATCTTAGTCATTTTGCCAAGTAAACAAGACTCACATGTGTCAAACGATTCGAAATTAAATTACTCCAAAAGCCCATCTTTATGGAGCTTCTGCATGCGCTTCTCATTTATATGACCTAAACGATAATGCCAGAGATAGGTGGGATTTAAATCATTAAGCCGATGCCTTTTCATATTAATGTTATAAACATGTGTATTCTCAAGATTCAGAATATATAATCCATTCATCAATGGACAAGTAACATAGAGCATACCATTCAAAAATATCGAACAACACTTGTTCTTTATTATGAATTCAAAACCATCTTCCTCTAAACATGACGAAGAGATAACGTTTCTACCTAAGGCAGGAATGAAATAACAATTATTCAATTCTAAAACTAATCCTGAGGGTAGCGACAAAGAATAAACGCCAACGACCAACGCAACAACTTTTGCACCATTGCCGACATGGACATCCAATTCGACTCTTGTGCTCTTCCTTATCCTATTCAGTCCCTGCAAAGATTTGCAAGTATGAATCGTTGATCCGGTATGAAATACCCATGAATCACTTGGACGAGTAGCAAGATTAATTTCAATAACATTTATACTTGAAGGAGAAGTCACGCTTCCCTTCTTTTTCTTGAGTTCTTCCAAATACAACTTGCAATTCCTCCGCCAATGATCAGTCTTATGGCAGTGGTGGCAAGTGTCAGAAATAGCAGGGCCAGTCTTGGACTTTCCAGCTAGTTTAGACTTAGAGCTCGCAATCACATCTGAAGCTTTAGCCTTTCCCTTGCGTTTTCTCTTCTTGCTATCCTTCTGAACCATCATTACATGACTAGAATTCTTTTTAATGCTATCATCAGCGGTCTTTAGCATCCCATGCAATTCAGCCATGCTTTTCTCCATGCTATTTATATGAAAATTCAAAATGAACGGCTCAAAACTCATAGGGAGCGACTGAAGAATTACATCCGTGGCCAAATCTTGGTCAAGAGGAAAACCAAGTTTTTCCATGCTCTCAATGTAACCAATCATCTAGATTGCATGAGGACTGACTAGGATGCTTTCCACCAACCTGCACACAAACAAAATTGTGAGATGTTGTACCTCTCAGTCCGTGCTTAGTTCTCAAACATGACTTTGAGTCCCACAATCATATCGTAGGCATCCCTGTCCTCATATTGCTTCTGAAGCTCAGAGGACATACAGGCAAGCATGAGACAGCTGACATTAATTGAATCATTGGCGTGCTTCTCATAAACCCACCGATCCGCGGCAGATACATCATCTTTTGTTTCATCAGGATGGGACTCCTCTAGAACATATTTATTTTTCTCTTGTTTGAGAACAATTCTCAAGTTTCTATACCAGTCAATAAAGTTTATTCCAGAAAGTTTTTCCTTTTCAAGAATTGATCACAGATTGAAAATGGAAGTGTTCTTGGCAGTAAGTGCCATGATCTACAACAAAAATGCAAGGTTTAACACTATGCTATGTGAATCTTCTATCAAATAAAAGATGCTCCCATATATGTAAAATGATTGCTTTCCCTCTAACGACACATAGTGGGACAAGATTCATATATAACTAACTTCTAGTGAGCTTTGGCATCACTGCTAGAAGATTAGTGACATAGGTAAGCAATAATTTGCTAATCACATCCCATATGACTCTTGTTCGTTGGGGTGGCATCCTATGTCTCGACGCCCAACTCTATGCCCCAAAGCCCAAAACCGTTTTGATAGCTTTGTTAAGCAAATCAATACTATGCATGTGGTTATCTAATATCCACCCTAACTGGTTAAGATAAAAGATGACGCCCTGCTTTGGTAGATCCACCACACAATGATCAAAAACCTTTGTAGGTGCAGCTATTGGAAAGGGTATCAAAGTTCTTAATTTTCTAAGGGAAACTATTCTAACATCGTAACGATGCCTACCGCACATGAAAACATGAAAGAATAGTATGACAGGAACACAAGTAAACATCATAGGCAATCATATTAACTGTGATATAGTATGGCCCTTTTCACATGGTGATCTTCATCTCCATGGTTCCTGTCCTTCGAGTCATCACGCTTCAAGCCTCCATGAACTTGTATAAGTCTATTACATCTAATAGCACTATACTAATTACATGAGCAGAAGCATCACTTGTCGACATGCAGGTCGTACAACATTTAAACAGTCTTGGGTTGTAATTGAGCATGACACGTAGACCATGAAAACTACATGCATGCATCATATACATCATAAGGCCATACCAGTCATAACATTCTCTGCAAAAACAAGTTAGGCGTCAAATCTATGCGTGACTGAAAACTAGATCTGGAACTTTCGGCTCAAAGCCCAGAACTTACGGTCGAAGGGCCTGGAACTTCCAAAATCACCCTTCTGTATCGAATTTATTATGGCCCGGAACTTCCAGGTCACGCCCGGAACTTTTGAAAATAACCTTCTGTATCGAAGTTTATTTTGGCCTGGAACTTCTGGGTCACACCCGGAACTTCCAAAAATCCGACACAAAAACAATAGATCTAATCTATTTCAATCACATATCACCTATATGTGCATGATCGAGATCGAACACTACGCACGTAGGCTCTGATACCACTATTGGCTTATGGGGAGGCTACGCTAGCATTAAATTCCAAATTTTTACCCCGTTCGCTCAGGAACCATGCGTGAAATGAGATCATAGATCATTACCTCTATCCACGAGATGCGCTAGGGCAGCGGAAGTAGAGTTGATGAAGCATGTCTTCAATCGGCTCCACTCAGTTTCGTCCGTTCATCGGCGATGAAGACGACGTAGTCCGGCGACCTCCGTGGGAAGATCAGCACCGCAGTAGCAGCAGAGCCTCTACGGTATCCACACGTACAGAGATATGATCAATTCACGCCGGTATGGTAGTACCACGTAGAATGTTAGGGGAGAGACGGTCACAACCGGTGTAGCCAGGAGAGGTGGCGGCTAGGGTTAGGTCGAAGCAACAGTAACAACAGCCAACCAACAAGAGCAACAGCTTCTTTCGTCCTAGCCCCTCCTCTCCTTATATAGTGCCCTCTTATGGGCCTTTAATCAGTATTAAAGCCCAATAGATCTAATCTATTCGTCTGGCCCAGAAGTTCTGGTCTAGGCCTAGAACTTCCAAAAATAACCTTTTGTACGAATTTATTTC
Organism: Zizania latifolia; assembly: GCA_000418225.1. Taxonomy (NCBI): domain Eukaryota; kingdom Viridiplantae; phylum Streptophyta; class Magnoliopsida; order Poales; family Poaceae; genus Zizania; species Zizania latifolia. The sequence continues at coordinate 733,416 of KE370952.1, forward strand.
AGTCCGAAACTTTCGGTCCAACCGGAACATTCAGACCCGGAACTTCCGGTCTAACCAGAACTTCTAAAAATAACATTCTTTATCGAATTTATTTTGACCCAGAGGTTCCGGTTCCACCTAGAACTTCCGGTTCGTCTAGAATTCAACTTTCAAGCAGGCCTAAAACTTCTAGTCCAATCAGAACTTCAGGTTCCTCCAAAAACTGAAACTGGGGCTGGTCCAGAACTTTCGGTCGAACCGGAACTTCTGGTTACATCAGAACTTCCGGTTCCCTAGAATTCTCTTGGGCATATTTCCATCAGGAACATCAGCCGATAGTGTACTAGCACCCAGGCAGTCAACGAGATGGTTAGGGTCACAAGAGGTGGCGGCTAGGGTTTGCTCTCAGTGGCTAACAACTTAGCACGAGTATCACATCAACATGCGAGGCAAAAAGTCTCTTTTCCTATGCCCTACACCTCCATATATATAGACGTCCTAGCATGGGCTCTCCCTAGCCCAACTAGGACTCTACTCATATCCCCATCCGATCTGTTCAGATCTCTATCCAAATCATTTGGATCTCAATCCAAATCATTTGGATCTCAATCTAAACTAAGCCCAATTTGAATCCTATTTGAATTCAATGTTCCAACCTGTTAAGTGTGTGATCCTTTAGGTTTACGTATAGCTTGGTTAATATATGGAATCCTCTTTCTATACTCCATTAACAGTGGCCTCTAGCAAAACATATTAACCCAAGTATACGTAAAGATCATATCGGCTGAACCTTGTAATGTTCCATATGTACGTCTCCCTTTGCCTCACGATATTGATCGAGCACAAGGTGAGATTTGTGTCATCTTATCCATAGCTCGATCCTCTATCGATCTTTGTATTAAATTATAACTTGTGATTAACTTCTTAATCACTTCAGCATAGCCATGCACTTTTATAATCCATTACATCGAGGGGCCCAGAGATATCTCTCCTGTTAAGGAGGGGCAAATACTATCTTGATCACTCACATCCCACTATATGTTTTGATGAGGATATCACTCCTATGGATACACACAACGCACCTCAAGTATCTATGCAAGAGCCAATCACTTGAGCTCGAGCACGACGATTAAATCTTTAGATGAACTCGTTTCTAAGTACATCTTTGTATTATCTTGAGAATAAATTGCTACCTAAGGATGATATTATTGTTAGAAACCATGGCGATGATGAAGAAGCACATGGAGACAAGCAAAGTGTGGGAGAAGAACTAGCGAGGACGTCCAAGCCTAGTTGGAAGTCCAATACAACTCCAGTTCGAGTCCAACTCGGATTCCTAGAGCAGCGTGCACTAAAATCGTCGCCCAGACCGCATACGAACTCCGTTTTTGACGTTCCACCTATGCACGGAAAGCTAACTTTAGCACCTTTCGAGTGGCAAACCTCAAAATTCTTTCTGGATCAACAGGAATCATCAAAACAAGTTGGCATCCAAAATCTGTCAGCATGCTATTTTCTGCCTTATTGGGCCTTTGGGCCATGTATCCAGTTGAGCCCATTAGGGGTGCATCCGGAACTACTATATAAGGTGTTTCTACAGCCGTCTAGGGTTTTTGGGTTTTGCTTATATTAATCTGCCATTGTAGTTTCACCGTAGATCAGTTTGTAGAACCCCAACTGCTAGTACTTCATATTTTTCATCGGCAATTCAGATTGCGTGTTACCTTGTTCTTGTGGAGTTCTTTCATTGCTTGCAAGAACAAAGCCTTCGTCGTGAGGTCGACTACGTGAGAGCGTGGTTGATAACGACTAGACGTACGGGTGTAGCGGTTGCGAGGTGACGATCGCTGATCGGAAGCCTCAAAACATGAACGTCTTCACGTCAATCTAATCGAACCTATCGGAAGATCAGGCCCCTAGACGCATCAAGTGGTATCAGAGCGAAGGTTGCCCGTTAGGTATTTCAATTTTTCCCTATTTTTCCATTACCTAGAGTCCAAAAAAAGCCACAAAAAATATCGTTGTGTTCTTCATAGTTTTAGTTTTCTACTGTCCAAGCCCCTTTGTGCCGTTCACAAGTTTAATTTTAGTTTTGCTTGGTTGAGTTTGAGTCCGAGTTCAAGTTTGGTCGCTGGTTTAGAGTCATGTTCGTGGTGTCTAGTCCGAGTTGTTGCTTTTGTAGTGAGAGCATTCTTTGAGAGATCGAGTTCATCTCGGTTTCGGATTGCAACCGTCTTGTGTTAATTACCTGCTTTGCAAGCCTGTTAGATAGGTCACAAACCACCTTGTGTTAATCACCCTGCATCGCTAGCCTCCTTGTTTCAGCCGCAAACCTAATTGTGAAGTGAGGAGCCATGGTGAATACCATGGGGATGATGAGTGATTGTCAACGGGAGAGAAGATGAAGATGGTGATGAGAAGACCTCTGAGGGGAGGCAGTGACTTGCTGTGATGGAGCTCACGTGTGACTCAGGTACATGGACGGACGTTCGTCAGACAAAGGGGTCGCGAGGACGTGCCGGTCCAATCCAGGTGCATGGAGTAGAAGCGGCAAGCGGACGTGATCCGTCGTGGTGTCGACCGGTGCGACTCAGGTACACGGACGACCGACCACCGGGCTGAGGAGTCGCGGGGTCGGATCGGTCTAATCCGGGTGCACGGTGCGGAGGCGACGGACGCTTTGATGGCTTCGGCTTAAAACCGTCAACCTGCTAACGAAAAAGGGAGTTCGACATTAAAGACAGCGGTGTCATGATGGCTACGAAAAATTCGACATTGAATAAATATCTGTAGTGTCTTTTTACGTTTTTGCCCCGTGGGCCAGAGTCTGTATCGAACCTTCGCGAAGAGGGTAATTGAGTTGTTTGTGTTGGTCCATGGTGGCTATATAAGGGCTAACCCTCCCTTGTAATGACTCGAGGATTTTAGAAATTAATTGAAAATCATTTTGCTTAGAGGTGTCTTCTTCCTCCTCCCACCTCTCCTTTT
>KE370952.1:747199-780923 GCA_000418225.1 Zizania latifolia
ATACTCTTCTTGCACATCAAGTGTTTGCTGAAATAATTCTTAGAGTTTAGAACTGCACTACATGTGTTTGATTTAATGCCTACATACACTTGATTTTGGACTGCATGGTATGTGTTTGATGAAATGTATATGTGACCACGTTGTGATGAATGTCAAGTGTTGTTATGTGATTGTTTGAGAGAATCCGAAACGCGTTGTGTATGTTTGATGAAGTGACACCGTGTTCGCTCACCAAGTGTTCGGTCTTTTGCATTTGAGTGTTTCGAGCGTATCTTTTTCTATAGAACGCTTGTCACACTTGTTGGTGCTTTTTGGTAGACCGATTTACACTTGTCTCTACGTGCGGCGTTTCTTTTTGGCGTTAAACATTTCGGAGAGTGTATCACCTTATTTTGAAAGTGGATCATTTTAGCACGGTTGTGCACTGAGTTTTATCGAGGTCACTTGCAAGCGTGATACCGGAGGTTGAGGAGTCTTGGTTCTTTTGGGGTTTGTTCTTTGGAGGTGACCGGATCAACCTGCTTTACGAGTGGACATCCTTAGCACAGCTTTGAGCTGAGTCTTCCAAAGTCACTCGCAAGGTTGATATCGGTCGTTGAGAAGGATTTTATTTTTCCGCTGAATTTTTGTTTGCGCCCATTCACCCCCCTCTGGTCGTTAGTTTCGGTCCTACATCGATAAACGCATAAACGGCACCAGTTCTCTGCGCCAAACACTACACGACTATACCAGGGGCCCAAGGACCAGCGTCAGCTTCGAAGAGGATTCAAATCTAGAACCAAAACCGACGTCAATATTATGCCTAACCCTTTTTATATCAACACTCTATTGTTTTTTGAAGCAGATGGGTCCCAATACTGATCGACCTCAGGATGCTCCTTACTGAATACTTTCTCCCTCAGACGTATAGCTAGGCCAAGAAGGGGTAAGCTTTATAGCTGTACACCCACATTCACGCTCCTCCACCGACCTCACCGACTACTTCCTCCCCTAAGCATGTAGCTGGGCCTAGAAGGCGTAAGCTTCAAAGCACCCATAGTCGAGCATTCCTCGCCGACCTACGCTGACTACATCCCTCTCTGAGTTAGGCGCCAGATGGCTACCGTGCATGCAACCAGACCCAGGAGAGGGTAGGCTCTTTAGCCGTACACCCACAGTCGTGCATCTCTGCTGACCTCGCCGACCTATGCTGACTACATCCCCCTCTGAGTTGGGCTCCAGATGGCTGCTATGTATGCAACCGGACCTGAGAGAGGGTAGGCTCTTTAGCCATACACCCACAGTCGTGTATCTTCGCCGACCTCACCGACCTATGATGACTACATCCCTCCTCCAAATCAGGCGCCAGATAGTTGCCACACATACAACCAAACGTGGGAGAGGGTAGGCTCTTTAGCCATGCACCCACGGTCAAACATCTCCATCGAGCTTCACTAACTTCGACACTGAAATCTCGCCTCACTATGTGGGAGGGGATTTGCAATAATTATAACCACACCGGGGGCTCAGAGCCCAACCTCGGCATCAAGTAACCAGGGCATCAACAATTTCAAGGCTCGACAATTGCATAACTTCACCAGTCGCGGACATAACTCCTTTATTAAAAAATCTAACTGACTACTTTTACAGAGTCTACACTACTCCGAAGGAAATGAGGGATGCTTTGGATCTTTGTCAGAAGGGAAAATGTCTAGATGCGTAGCCATCACCGCCGCGAGCTCCTCCACATCCCATCGAAGCGCGAGGACCTCACCCAATGACATACTCGTAGGAGGTCCTGAAGCCAACGAGCTGAGGTCCAGGTTAGGACGATGCACCCGGACATAAGCCAAAGCATACTCGACACCATTGCATGCCGCATCTTCAATGAAAGCCTGAAGCACCACCTCGAGACCCCCGATTCTCTCGGGAAGGCTCTGGTTCAAGTTTCTCGGGCACGAACAACCGTCTCCTAAAAGAAAATGAAGGCGATAGATCAACAGCCGAGCCCAGCGTGCTTCAGCCTTCAACCCTACCACCTTGGCGCAAAGATCCATGGCTCGCATCCTAGACTGGGCCTGGCACCCTGTTCATAGGAGATAAAATACATCAACATCCAGACATGCCCTGTGATAAAGAGAAAAGAAGAAGGGCATAGCAGACTGGGCAGAGACATCATTCTGCAAAACATCCCTGCCGATAGCTGGCACCACCAAAGGTGACGATGTTGCAATCACAGCTGAAGGCACAGCTCCCACTAGGGCCGTAAAAAACAAGAAGATTCAAAGGTTAAAATTCAGTCAAACAGATCGCAAGTCACAGACAGCAAAGAATAGCAGTTTACCCACCCATGGGTTGATGCACATTCATGAACTGGCAGCCCACTGCCTTCTTCACCGAGGAAGAGGATAGGGTACTCGTGGCATCAAAAATAGGGGCAGTCGCATTAGCAATCGACGATGGCTTCCCACGCTTGCCCGGATCAGTCAGCACGTTGCCCAAGCGTTTAAGCATTAGGGTAGGCAGTGTAGGGGCACTTGAAGGCGGAGCACCAAGACTTGCACCAGCATCCAGCGGGAGCTCAAGGCACGGTGGTCGTGAGATGAACATGATGTCATCCTACATCATGACCATGACACACCATATAGGTGACAAGACATCAAGCAAAAAACAAACAAGAAGCAAACTGCCAAAGGAAACCGATCTACGGTCGTGGGTTCTTGGCATTGTAGACCGCAAACCCCATGGTCATGGGGAATGCTGGTACATTGCAAAAGAAGAGGCACAAGAATCTGATGACCTCTGCCCACATCATCTAGTCCACCGCAGGATCAGAGCAGTCCCAAGGGCTGACCGCCTCGTAAGCCAATAGCACTCGCGCTTGCAACGAGGAAGTCCGCCATGTCAGGAAGCTTGCGGCAACACCAATCCCGCTCAGTCCACTACGTCAGAGTCATGACACTTCGACCACTAGACCCTGGATCTAACCTAGCCCAAGCTAATGGTCTCGGCTCTCCCACCTCTCGGAGGTCTCCAGGAGGTAATCGACCTCATCAAGGAGTCCTGGTATGAGGTTCTTGGCGTAGAACTAGCACACCCTCCAGTCCTCATCTAGGACAGCAAGCAGCATCTCTAGGTATTCAGCTGCTCGCTCCTCACCCAGTTCAAGCATCATGCTGCCAACCACCCCTAGTTCCTCAGCCAGATGAAAATGGAAGAAGTATTGGAAGACACCCCAGTAGGGCTCCATCCCTAGATATGCTTCGCAAAGATGGATCAAGACTGAAATCTACAGGACAGAGACTGGGTCCAAATTGATAAAAGTAATATGGTATTAGTGAAGGAGCCCACGAAGAAAAGGATGAGTGGGGAACCTGAGCCCCTGAAGGATGGAGGGCTCGAAGAGCACCACTTCACCAGGTTCCAGCGACGGGTAAGGCTCCCCCGCCACCGCCTACCATCCTAGAACAAATTGAGGCGCTAGGAACCATAGCGCCTCAAGAGCAAAGAGCCGCCCGGTAGTCGACATCAACTCTCGCCACCCTGAAGGATGGCCCAAGGTGCTAGATGCCATGGAGACAACAAGGAGAACATAGTGGATGGCTTGATGATAGGGGAAGTAAGCTACGCAACAGGAAGGCTTTTGTGCAGGAGGATGGGTGTTCTGATGAAGGACAAACCAGTGAAAGCAAAAGAGAGGCTACATAGAAACGATATCATCGCCATAACATAGGCCATGACAACTACAGAAGGGTGTCGCCATGGTTACCGCGCGTCTCCCACATTTTTACAGACGTGACGTTTTTGCCTCTCTATCCGCACCCACCTCTTGCACCTGGCCTAATCAGAGTAGAAACTTCCCCCTGTCCCCTCAACTGCAACGTATTAATTACTGACTGAGAAGACCAAAAAGCAACTTTTCATGTGCCCAGCGGAGTTCGCGATGCTTGGGTCCCTCGGGACTTAGGGACTCATGTGCCCATGGGCTCACGCGCCTGAAGTCTTATGTGCTCGGGGGCTAGTGTGCCTAGGGACTCACGTGCTCAGGGGCTCATGTGCCCGATGACTCACACACTCGGGGCTCACATGCCTGAAGTATCATACGCTCGGAGGCCCTAGGCACCTGATGGTCAACACGCTCGAGGCCTCATGCTTGAGGCTTGAAGCGCTCGGGGCTTGGGCGCCCAAGAGATTGCATGCTCGAGGACTCATGTGTCCAAGGTCTTACGTGCTCGGAGCTCATAGCTCAAGGACCATGCGCTCGAGGCTGAGCCTCGGGGGCTTGTAATCAATGGCGGTCAAGACCGTAATGGCCCTAGACCTCGATGACTCCCTTTTCAAGCAAGACTTTGCCCGAGCAGAAACAACCCTCAAGGGCAAGACGTACGATCAACCTTCGTCGGTGACCAAGGAGTTTCAAAGGATTATCAAGGACCAGAGTTCCAGAAGACTTTCACCACAAATTATTTTTGACCCTCGAGCTAAATATTCTATTTAGCTCGAGGCACGGGGGCTACACCGTGTGGGTGCACCTCACACGAAGAAGAAGATTAAAGCTTTTTTTCAAGATTATCAGACTTCGGCAGAAGTGAAAAGATTTAGATCAAAAAAATGAGCACCACTAAGCTTGTTCAATCGAAGGTTTTCAACCAAGCTATGAAGAACTAGAGGGCTACTGTCGGGGGTATGACCCCCGGGTACCCAGAGATGGGCTTATTAATCCAGACCGAGAGCTAGCCAAGCCTAGTATTAGTCCGGTATGGCCCATGAAGAGAGTTCGATCCTGATAAGGAAGATTAAGTCCTTATCGAGGAACCAAATCCCACATCTAATATGAGAGGATATATTTGTACCAGAATCTTTGTAATTAGAAAATTAGTACCCAAGTTTGGCATGTAATCTTAGATATAATAGAAACCAACTTGGATAGAGTCATGGGTCATTGGGCTCGCCCCTTGAGTATATAAAGTGGGTAAGGCACCCCTAGAAGACATCCAATCTCAATTGCTTAGGTTGATAGCTCCAAAGCACATTGCTTTGTAAGCTTAGACTCCATATAATACACCAAAACACTAGACGTAGGGCTATTATACCTCAGGAGGTCTGAACCAGTATAAATCTTGGCTCTCGTTAACTAGAGTCGACCATTGGGTTCGATGACGCTATGCTTCCCTTACACATCTAATCATCACCTCGGGTACCCCCTTGGGTGGACTGCTCGGTGATTCACTGACACCAACAAACAACATCATTGATTTCTCCAGCCGATACATATTCTCTCTTAGCGAGATGTGACACACTCAGTCTCAGTCCTATTCATATGCACATGGTCCATCACACCATCAAAACAAAACAATCCCTGAGCTTACCGGTCATAGGCGCACACCGATAGATGTAGATGACGATAGTCTACCACACCAAGCAAACAAAATGGCCTAGAGGACCCACCGGTCAAAGGCACGTACCTGTGGACATAGCTGACAGCAAAGCCTTAGACCAAAAGGGCGACATGGACATAACGGGAAGTGAACACAATTGGTAATATGCCCTAGAGACAAGTTCTGGAGTTACCGGAACTTCTGGTTGGACGAAAACTTCTAGGCCCGCCTTGGTGGCGAGTTCTGAAGAAATCAAAAGTTCTGGTTAGACCGGAACTTCTAGGCCTACTCTAGAGACGAATTCTGGACGAATCGAAAGTTTCGGGCTTTGGCTAGAACTTCTGGGCCAAAATAAATTCGATACAGAATGTTATTTTCAGAAGTTCTGGTTAGACCAGAAGTTCCAGGTTCAGAAGTTTCGGTTGGACCGAAACTTCCGGATCGAAATAAATTCGATACAGAATGTTATTTTTGAAAGTTCTAGGTTTAGGCCAGAACTTCCAGGCCAAACGTGCAAATTAGATCTGGTGGGCTTTAATGTTGATTAAAGGCCCATCAGTGGGCTCTATATAAGGAGAGGAGGGGCAGGGCGCAATAGGCTGTTAGACCTCCCCTAACCCTAGCCGCCAAATCTCCCCTAGCCTCACCTGCTGTGGCCGCATCTCCCCTAACCTCACGCGTGGTACTAGTATATCGGCATGAGATGATCCCGTCCCTGTACATGTGGATACCGTAGAGGCACTGCTGCAATTGTGGCGCTGATCATCTCAACGTGAGGATCGCAAGGCTGCATCGTCTTCACCGCCAACGATTAGACGGAGCTGGACGGAGTTGATCGAGGACGTACTTTCCCAACTCTTCTTCCGCTGCCCTAGCACATCTCGTGACTAGAGGTAACGATCCATGATCCCATTACTCGTATAGTTCCTAGGTTGAACGGGGTAGAAAAAATTTTATTTTATGCTAGCGTAGCCTACCCGTTCCCCAATAGTGGTATCAGAGTCTACGTGTGTAGTGTTCGATCTGGATCATACACATATAGGTGATATGTGATGGAAATAGATTAGATCTATTATTCTTGCGTTAGATTTTTAGAAGTTCCGGGCTCTAGCCAGAACTTCCGGGCAAAAATAATCCCTATATAAAATGTCATTTTCGGAAGTTTCGGTTGGACCAGAAGTTCTGGATTCGGAAGTTCTGGTTGGACCAGAAGTTCCAAGCAGAAATAAATTCCGTACAGAAGGTTATTTTTGGATGTTCCGGGTTTGACTCGAAAGTTCCGGGCCAAAATAAATTTGATACAGAAGGATGATTTCGAAAGTTCCGGGCCTTGAGCCGAAAGTTCCGGGCTTCGGCCGGAAGCTCCGGGCCTTGAGCCGGAAGTTTCGGATCCACTTTTAGACACGCATAGATTTGACGCTTAACTCGTTTTTGTAGAGAATATTGTGACTGGTATGGCCTTGTGATGTATATGATGCGTGCATGTAATTTTCATGGCCTACGTGTCATGGTTAATTGCAGCCCAAGGCTGTTCTATTCTTGTATGACCTGCGTGTCGACATGTGATACTTCTTCTCATGTAATTTGTATAGTGCTATTAGAAGTAATAGACTGATACAAGATCATGAAGGCTTGAAGTGTGATGACCCGAAGGACAGGAACCATGGAGATGGAGATCACCATGTGAGAAGGACCATACTATGTCATAGTTAATATGATTGCCTGTGATGTTTACTTATGTTCCTGTCATACTATTCTTTCATGTTCTGTGTGCGGTAGGCATCGTTACCATGTTAGAATAGTTTTCCTCAGAAAATTAAGAGTCTTTGATGCCCTTTCCAATAGCTGCACCTACGAAGGTTTTTGATCATTGCATGGTAGGTCTGCCAAAGCAGTGTGCCATCTTTTATCTTAACCAGTTAGGGTGGATGTCGGACATCCATAAGCATAGTATTGATTTGCTTAACAAAGCTATCAAAATGGTTTTGGGCTTTGTGGCATGGAGTTGGGTGTCGTGGCATTGGATGCCAACCCAACGAACAAGAGTCACATAGGGATATTATTAGCAAAGTGTTGCTTACCTATGTCACTAATTTTCTAGCAGTGATGCCAAAGCTCACTAGAAGTTAGTTGAATATGAATCTTGTCCCACTACATGTTGTAAGAGGGAAAACGATTGTATATCATGTAGTGGATCATCTTTTACTTGATAGAAGATTCACATAGCATAGTATTGAAACTTACATTTATGTTATAGATCATGGCACCTACTGCTAGTAACACTTCCAATTTTAATTTGCGATCGATTCTTGAAAAGAAAAGTTTTCTGGAACAAACTTTATTGATTGGCATAGAAACTTGAGAATTATTCTCAAACAAAAGAAAAAGGAATATGTTCTAGAGGACCCCCATCCTGATGAACCAGCTGATAATGCATCTGCCGTGGATCGGAGGGCTTATAAGAAGCATGCCAGTGATTCAATTGATGTTAGCTGTCTCATGCTTGCCTATATATCCTCTGAACTTCAGAAGCAATATGAGAAAAGGGATGCCTACGATATGATTGTGGGACTCAAAGGCATGTTTGAGAACCAAGCACAGACCGAGAGGTATAACACCTTAAAGTTTTTGTTTGCATGTAGGTTGACAGAAGACAGTCCAGTCAGTCCTTATATGATCAAGATGATTGGTTACATTGAGAGCCTGGAAAAAGTTTTTCCCTTGGCCAAGAGTTAGCTACGGATGTGATTCTCTAGTCGCTCCCTACGAGCTTCGAGCCGTTCATCTTGAACTTTCATATGAACAGCATGGTGAAAAGCATGGCTGAATTACATGGGATGTTAAAGACTGCTGAGGAAAGCAAGAAAAGCTCTAGTAATGTGATGATGGTTCAGAAGAATAGCAAGAAGAGAAAACGCAAGGACAAGGCTAAAGCTTCAGATGAGATCTTGAGCTCTAAGCCTAAACCTATTAGAAAGTCTAAGGTTGGCCCTGCTACTTCTTACACTTGCCACCACTACCATAAGATTGGTAATTGGCGGAGGAACTGTAAGTTGTATTTGGAAGAACTCAAGAAAAAGAAGGGAAGACTTCAACTTTAGGTATAAATGTTATTAAAATTAATCTTGCTACTCATCCAAGTGATTCATGGATATTTGATATCGGATCAATGATTCATACGTGCAAATTGTTGCAAGGACAAGGAAGTGTGCAAGAGGCGAATTAGATGTGCGTGTCGGCAATGGTGCAAGAGTTGCTGCGTTGGCCGTCGGCGTTTATTCTTTATCGCTACCCTCAGGATTAGTTTTAGAATTGAATAATTATTATTACATTCCTGCCTTAGACAGAAACATTATCTCTTTTTCATATTTAGAGGAAGATGGTTATGAATTTATAATAAAGAACAAGTATTGTTCGATATTTTTGAATGGTATGTTCTATAGTACTCGTCCATTGTTCAATGGATTATATATTCTAAATCTTGAGGATATAAATATTTATAACATTAATACGAAGAAGCCTCGACTTAATGATTTGAATCTCACCTATGTTTGGCATTGTCGTTTAGGTCATATAAATGAGAAGCGTATGTAGAAGCTACATAAAGATGGGTTTTTAGAGTCATTTGATTTCGAATCATTTGACACATGTGAGTCTTGTTTACTTGGCAAAATAACTAAGATGCATTTCACTAGTAAAAGTGAGAGGGCAAATGAATTGTTGGCCCTTGTACATACATATGTATGTGGACCAATGAGTTCTACGGGCAGAGGTGAATTTTAGTACTTCATCACTTTTACCGACAACTTTAGTAGATTTGGTTACATCTACTTAATGAGGCATAAGTCGGAATCCTGTGAAAAGTTCAAGGAGTTTTAGAATGAGGTACAAAATCATTTAGACAAGACAATTAATTTTCTGCGATCAGATCATAAAGGTGAATATTTGAGCCATGAGTTTATTGATCATCTAAAGCAATGTGGAATTATTCCACAGCTGACTCCACCAGGCACGCCTCAATAGAATGGGGTATCCGAGTGGAGGAACCGAACTTTGTTAGACATGGTCCGGTCAATGATGAGTCAATCTGATCTTCCATTGTCATTTTGGGGATACGCTCGAGAAACTGCTGCTTTCACATTGAACAGGATTCCATCTAAATCTGTAGAGAGGACGCCATATGAGATATGGACTGGGAAGCGTCCCGGGTTGTCTTTTCTAAAGATATGGGGTTGTGAGGCCTATGTAAAACGTTTGACGTCTGATAAGCTCACTCTCAAATCTGATAAATACTTCTTTGTGGGGTATCCTAGGGAAACCAAAGGATACTACTTTTATAACCGGAAAGAAGGCAAAGTGTTTGTCGCCCAGAATAGTGTTTTTCTTGAGAAAGAGTTTCTCTCGAAAGGAGTTAGTGGAAGCACGGTGCAACTCGAAGAGATTCGGGAATCACTCAAAAGTGTTTCAGCTCCAATTGAACCACAACTCGATATGCAAGACATTGCAGAACCTGTTGTCGAGACATCAACCCCACATCGGTCGGAAAGGGTTAGTCGTACACTCGAGCAGTTTATGTTATTAACCACGAGGCAGCACGATATATTATTGTTGGATAATGATGAACCTAAGACCTACTCAGAAGCAATGATGGGACTAGACTCTGAGAAATGGCTTAGAGCCATAAGATCCGAGTTAGAATCCATGCGAGAAAATCAAGTTTGGAACTTGGTAGATCCACCTGATGGTGTCAAAACTATCGAGTGTAAATGGATTTTTAAGAAAAAGGTAGACGTTGATGAAAATGTTCACATCTATAAGGCACGATTGGTGGTGAAAGGTTTTAGGCACATTCAAGGTGTTGATTATGATGAAACATTTTTACCCATCGCAATGCTAAAGTCTATCCGGATCATCCTAGCAATTGCCGCATATTATAACTATGAGATATGGCAAATAGATATCAAAACGGCTTTCCTTAATGGAAACCTAAGCGAGGATGTGTACATAACACAGCCTAAAGGTTTTGTCGATTCAAAAAATACTAGGAAAATTTGCAAGTTCAAAAGTCTATTTATGGGCTAAAGCAAGCTTCTCAGAGTTGGAATCTTCATTTTGATAAAGTGATCAAAGGATTTGGTTTTATCAAGAATGAAGAAGAGCCTTGTGTTTATAAAAAGGCTAGTGGAAGCGCACTTGTATTTCTGGTCTTATATGTAGATGACATATTGTTGATCGGAAATGATATTCCAATGCTCGATGCTATTAAATCTTTGTTGCGAAAAAGTTTCTCAATAAAAGATCTTAGAGAGGCAGCATACATATTGGGCATAAAGATCTATAGAGATAGATTGAGAAGGCTAATTGGATTAAGCCAAAGCACGTACATTTACAAGATATTGAAACGGTTCAATATACAGGATTCCAAGAAAGGTTTCTTGCCAATGTCACATGGTATTACTCTCAGCAAGAGTCAGTGTCCTTCGACACCTGATGAGCTAGAGAAGATGAGTGTGATCCCGTATGCTTTCGCAATCGGATCCATCATGTATGCCATGCTTTGTACACCCCAGATGTCTCCTATGCTCTAAGTGTTATGAGCAGATACCAATCAAACCCGGGTGAATGTCACTTGGTGATAGTGAAGAGTATCCTCAAGTACTTGAGAAGAACTAAGGATATGTTCCTAGTCTACGGAGGAGCGGAGGAGCTCGTTGTAAATGGTTACACCAACACTAGCTTCCAAACCGACAAGGACGATTCGAGATCACGATCTGGATTTGTGTTTTGCCTTAATGGAGGCACAGTAAGTTGGAAGAGTTCTAAGCAAGAAACGGTTGCAGATTCAACAACGGTGTCCGAGTACAAAGCAGCTTCTGAAGCTACGAAAGAGGCTGTTTGGATCAGAAAATTTGTTTCATAGCTAGGTGTTGTCCCTAGTGCGTCCAGTCCAATGGACGTTTATTATGATAATAGTGGTGCCATTGCGCAAGCCAAGGAGCATAGGACGCACCAGAAGTCCAAGCACATACTACGGCACTATCACTTCATCCGAGAGATCATAGATAGAGGTGATGTAAGGATATGCAAGGTGCACACAGATTTGAACATTGCTGATCCATTGATGAAACCTCTCTCGCAGCCCAAGCATAAGGCGCACTTGAGCTCTATGGGTATTAGATACTTGTGTAATAGAGTCTAGTGTATGTGAGAGAATGAGTCGTGTCTATGCTGATGTATTTTGGATAATTGGTTATCTTATTCCTTGAATAATTATCTTTTACATTGATCAGCAAGTATGTGACTTGTTTGTGAGACTCTTTGTTTTATAATTATGTTATTCTAAACGGTCCCTAATCTCATATCATCATGTGGGACAGTGATGATTTATAGATTAGCACATTTGTCTGATTGATGATCATGTTTCACGGATCATGGATATAGAGATATTAAATCAGTAATGTGGACACATGTTAGAGAACATGGTGTTGGATAGACCCACCGTGAGATACTGCTGGGATTGTTATTCTTGATGTGCCATCAGTTGTCATCTCAAATGGTGTACCTGCAGAATCCTTTGACCTGAGATTGTCATTGATTCCAGAATGTGTAGTAACACACTTAGGGGCTGCCAAACGCTATTCCGTAACTGGGTAGTTATAAAGGTTACTTTCGGGTATGTTATGAAACATGTCTTGGAATATGAGCGATCAAAATAGAATTTACCACTCCTAAATAACAGGAGAGACGTCTCTGGACCCCTCGAAATAGTTGGATTGGAAAAGTGCATGGCTATGCCACTATGATTAAAGAGTTAATCATGATTAATCTACTACTTGATCGAGTGAAGTATCGAGCTATCACAAGGGTGGCACGAATCTCGCCTTGAGCTTGACTAATGTCGTGTGGTAAAGGGATTGGTGCATGGGTATATTAAGGTTTAGTTGATATGATCTTTTATGCATTCGGGGGTCATTATGTACTGCTAGGTACCGCTATTGACTAGCTATCCGGAAAAGGTTTCCGGGTAGTGACCGTTTACATATGAACCTATCGGGTCACACGCTTAAGGGGATGTGATTTAAAGCTTGCAAGTATTGACTCTAGTGCAAGTGGGAGAATAATGGTAATATGCCCTAAAGACAAGTTCTAGAGGAATCGGAAGTTCTGATTAGACCAGAATTTTCGGGCCTGCCCTGGTGGTGAGTTCTAGACGAATTGGAAGTTCTGGGCTTCGACCAGAACTTTCGGGCCAAAATAAATACAGAATGTTATTTTTGGAAGTTCTGGTTGGGCCGGAAGTTCTGGGTTCAGAAGTTCTGGTTGGACCAGAACTTCCAGATCGAAATAAATTCGATACAGAATATTATTTTCAGAAGTTTCGGGCTTAGGCCGAAACTTTCGGGCCGAACGTGCAGTGGTGGGTTTTAATGTTGATTAATGGCCCATCAATGGGCTCTATATAAGGAGAGGAGGGGCTAGGGCGCAATAGGCTATTGGACCTCCCCTAACCCTAGCCACCACCTCTCCCCTAGCCTCACCTGCTGTGGCCGCATCTCCCGTAACCTTATGCGCGGTACTAGCATATCGGCGTGAGGTGATCCCGTCCCTGTACGTGTGGATACCGTAGAGGCACTGCTGCAATTGCGGCGCTGATCATCTCAACGTGAGGATCGCAAGGCTGCATCGTCTTCGCCGCCAACGATTGGACGGAGCTAGACGGAGTTGATCGAGGACGTGCTTCCCCAACTCTTCTTCCGCTGCCCTATCGTGTCTTGTTACTAGAGGTAACGATCCATGATCCCATTACTCGTATGGTTCCTAGGTTGAACGGGGTAGAAAAAGTTTTGTTTTATGCTAACGTAGCCTACCCGTTTCCCAACAAACACGTCAGTCCTGAACTCTCGTGTGCAAGCAAAATGCTTGGTGCGATTTTAATACACCTATTTGGTGACTGATGGTTTGCGGTTTTAATACACCTAACTAATGATGACTGATTCACCTGATGACCTGATATGATACTTTCAGCAAACACGACAGTCCAAAACTCTCTTGTGCAAGCAAACAACATGCAGTTTTAGTACACTAGGGTGATCATAACTGACTGACCTGAATGCAGTGTCTTGTCTTTTCGATTTCCACAGCAACAAAAAATGTCTGTGATGGAGACCCCACGCGACGCTACTATTATACAACATCCACAAATAACCTTAAGCTCTAGACCCTACACCGTAAGACATAAACAGTAAACCAGAGTTGTGATTTGGGCCATGCTTTTTTGGGACGGCCCATGGCACGGTGATCCGGCATGGCCAAGGCATGGCCCAGCACGGTCCATACATGGGCCATGCCTGTGTCAGGTTGGTTAGCACGTGTGCCGGCCTAGCACGGCCTGGCTAATGGGCCGTGCTTGGGCCGACCCCGCATGGAAATGGCCCATCAGGCACGGAAATGGCCCATCTAGCATAAAAATAGTCATCCGGCATATGTATTCTCAAATCTCAATTCCTAACCGCACAGTTAAATGTTCATGAAAAAACACAGAATACAAAGGAGAATAATCACAATCACAAAAGGAGAAGAATGCATAGTCGCTCAAAAACTGCACCCGCATGTCTGC
The DNA here is from genome assembly GCA_000418225.1 of Zizania latifolia. Classification (NCBI taxonomy): domain Eukaryota; kingdom Viridiplantae; phylum Streptophyta; class Magnoliopsida; order Poales; family Poaceae; genus Zizania; species Zizania latifolia. The sequence continues at coordinate 761,174 of KE370952.1, forward strand.
ATGCTATCAAGAGCAAGAGAGTTAAGGCAAAAACAAGCAGTTAAAACTAGCGAGCAGATAGTTTTAGCCAATTTTGCTGAAAAACGCACTGTCGATCAGCTAGAAAAGTAGCTAAAACATTCGAACAAGCATTGTTTATTGTGTTTGGGTTCCCTTAATCCTTGATTCAAGCTGATAGAACAAAAAGCTCTAAAAATGTATGATTTCTTAGCTGAACTTGACTAGGGGAATCACTGATGTTTTAGCATTCAACACAGTGAGTACAACTGGATACCAAGACATAAATCCATCCTGTTGAAACAGCCACTTATTATAGTTGCCACTGTAAATTGATTGATTGCCATCCACTCAGCTCTTATCTGATTGAACCATTCAACAGATTCACTGGAGCACCCTGCACCCATACTGCAAAAATCCCCTAATAAGAACTGTCCATGATACATTATTGCGATCATGTAAAGAACTGAATACTCTCTTTTCTTCCTTGAAACAGCCACATTTTACATATAGTTCAACTAGAGCACTGGGAACATATGGATCAATTTGTGGTAGACTACGAATCCCCACTTCGCTGCAAGTTTCAATACCATTCAAGAATCAAGAATAGGCTGGCCTGGAAGTATCCAGACATAGGGTGTTCCACAATGGAAGCAAAGCAGCTTAGAAAAGCACATGAAGCACGAGCACATACCTCGAGACCCACGTAGACCCTCCTCTCGCTGCATAGTTAAATCCTTATCGGTGAGCAGCGAGCTCAATGTTGAAAAAACTGTCTTTTCCACGAGCATTCCTGTACGTCCTCTCACTGCCTCACATGCCTCACCACGCCTAAAAGATGTGTAGTCATCTCATGCAGCGACGAACGCGATGCAACACTGCAGTAACGTAGCGGCGGACACGACGCAGCACTACAACAATGTAGCAGCGGACGCAATGCAGCTGCTGTACCTAGCTCCTAGCGGCGTTGCCGGCGTAGGTTGCAAACTTGTAGGTTTGCTTTACATTAGACCTCTGGAGAGTAGAGAAGACACAAGAATGGAGATATGTTGCCTCTTGACTGTTGTACTGCCATGAGCACATGAGTACTACTAGTTTGCTATGATGTTTAGTGTTTACTTTTGGCGCATGCAGGCCACAGGCATGCAACGACTGAGCTATAGGAGTACTGCTAGTTTGCTGTGCCTGTATAGGAGCATATTATCGTTGAATGCAAAGAGCAAGGGAGCAGTGAGCACAAGAGTACTATAAATATTCATGTACATGGCGGCATTTATCTACAAGCCAACTAGCAGTTCTCTTCCTGAATAGCTGAAAAAAGCACTAGTGAGCAATGTGGTCACAACGGGGTGACACCCATAGGAGGTTGACCTCATCAAGACCTTAGAAGTGTCGTCTTTCTCCTCCCCGAATGTCGGTCGATGCCCGACAACTATCACCAAGCATGGGTGACTAAGGGATGGACGATCGCAATATGGATGGAATGGAGGGAGCTGACAATGCTCCTATGCACTAATCCACCCCCGATGACAACATGGAAACCCCATCCATGGGGCCATCTAGCGAGACACCCGCCATGCCATTGGGCTCTAGGAATGCGGAGTGCTAGAAGCACTTTGAGATATTCAAGGAGCTACACGATGGGCAAATGGTGGATCGTGCACGTTGTAAGTATTATGACAAAGTTTTGTCTGTAGGTCATTGTGGGGGGATGGGTCATCTCAATCATCATTACAAGAAGCATCTTGTAGAACAAACATGGGCGGGAGCAAGACAATCTCATATAACATTTTCACTCGACGGTTCGGTAAGTACATGGACCTATGATCCACAAGTAGCCCGCGATGAGATCGCTCGCTACATAGTTCCATAGAACCTACTAATTAGAGCAGGTGAAAGCCATAACTTTGAAAGGATGGTCCGACGCGCATTTTGCCCACAGTATAAGGACGTAACTAGAAGAACCACTAAAAATGATATCATATCTTTATACCGTGCTAAATTAGAAAATTTAAAAAGAACTTTTAGTATGACTCATTTTTCTTTTGCAATTACATCTGATATATGGACTTTACAGCATCAAAATACTTCCTATCTTAGTGTTGTTGCTCATTATTTGAATAATAATCATCAATTAAATAAGAGAGTTATAGGATTTAAGCTCATAAACTCACACACTGGATGAGCCATTGCTACGCAGATCATAGAAGTACTACAAGAATTTAATTTATATGATAGAATTATCTCCATTACTCTTGACAATGCTTCAGCAAACACGATGCATATGTCATATCATTAACCTAATAACACAAGCAGGTATGACTACGATTGATACATTATTATGCAAAATACGTCGGGCCGTTCATTTTATTGCAGGTCATGTAGTGGTTCGTGTGAGATTCCATAAATACTGCATCGCACAAAAGAAAAAACTAAGGACATTTGGAATCGACGTCAAGAATCGTTGGAGGTCAACATACTTAATGTTAAGGGAGGTAAAATGATATGATGGTTTAATATCTGTTTTTATCAACTCCATCAGTGTTAGAATTTAGGATGATAATAAGGATAATGTCGGTGATACTCTAATTCTCATCGATGTAGATTGGGCCATTGCTATACACATGCGTAAATTTTTAAAGCCTTTTTATAATGCAACAGTTTTACTATCAGGAGTTTATTATCCGACCTCTTACGAGGTACTTGAGTGTCTTTGAAAATTTACGCTTGTGTTCAACGAGAATAGGTCTGATAGAATTTTATCTCCCATTGTTCATGCAATGGAAACAAAATTCTTAAAATATTTTACTGCTATTTCACATCTTTATTGTTTTGCTTTGATAGTTGATCCTCGAAAAAACTAGATATTTTAAAAATTACTTTAGATTCTATGGGTGATACAATGGGTCTTGATTATTCTAAAACTTACCAACATGTTACTGACGAGTTGTACATAGTTTTTTGTTTATATCAACAGAAATTAGATGCCGCTCATCCGATGAATGAGGAGGCCCCGAAGAAAAAGTAAAACAAGTCAAGCTTTAAGAACATGTGGAAGAAATTTATGGGAAAAAAATAGGTTCCTCTTCAGGCGTCTCAGTGACTAGGACAAATTGGAATCCTGATGCAGAGCTTAACCACTACCTCGAGAGTAATCATATAGCCCATGATCAGATGCTCAACAAGGACAAGATCGACCTCCTTGCATGGTGAAAGGATAAAGAAAACACTCTTCCAGTGTTGGCTCACGCCTGAGACATTCTATTGGTTCTAGCTTCCTCTGTTTCTTCGAAGCAGTCATTTAGCCAAATTAGAAGAATTATTGAAGAAAGGAGATCATGTCTTACAGCAGAAACGGTTGAGACAATATTTTGCTTGAAAGATTGGCTAGAGGCGGGGGAACGAACTCAGCATCGTCAGCAAGAGGCAGAGATTGAGTGCTAGATGGCCGAGTTTCGCTTAGACGAAGATGGTCAAGATTAATAATATGTTATGCTAATATAAATTAGTTGTTGTACTCTTTTCCTTACAAGGGAAAACCTATACTAGGGCGTAAGGTTTTTAAATACAACAACTTTATAAAATTATTATTAATGAATTACTTTCCTCTAATTTATTTGTGTTAATTTATTATTAATATTATCGGGCATGGCCTATGCCCTTAGGAATAGAATCGAACTAATTATATCCAACGGAATGAAACAAATCACATACATATTAATTAACCCATACAATAGAAATCATACTAATCACATGTAAACTAATTATAGGAATCAAACTAATCCTATATGAACTAATTACATGCAACGTGACCTCCGGTTGTTCGTGGTAGCGCTGGCAAAAGTGAAGGAAAAGTTGGCGCTATTGTGGCTGTTGGTTGGCGGGAAAAATTGGAGCTGTAATTTTTTCTCTAGAAAAAAGTTACTTTCTTTTTTACTCTAATTTTTCATAGCATTAGTTGGACTACCGAGGATAGAATAGAGAGATGCTAATCTGTTGGGCCGGCCCGGCCAGAACAGGCCCAGCGTGCCTATGGGCTGTACTTGGGTCTAAGTTTCACTGTTGCGTGCCAGTCTAACCCGGTCTAGCAAGTTGATTGTGCTGGGCCGGCATGGCTCAACTAGGCATGAAGGCCCGATGGGCCGTGCAGTACTGGCTCGGTACGGTTCAAGTTTCAGCTTTACATTAAATAGCAGAATAATGTGGGGCGCACGAATTCTAGAACTCGAAGTTCTCAGTAAATATTTCAATTTAAAGTACTACCGCTGTAATTTTCCACGCCCTCTGCACGAACCTCAAAGCAAATCCTAAACCCTCCGCAAAACCGTGGTGGTGGACAGGTTCAAATTCCCCATTCCCCGTAGCCTTCCCGACCGTTACGCCGCCGCCGTGTTATCCTCGTCCTCGTCGTCGTCGTCCTCTCTCTCCCCCCGGACATGCAGAAGAGCCAGAGGCCGACGACGACTGCGCGGCGGAGCACGCTCCGCGTTCTCTCCGGCAACAGGACGCTGCACCCGCCGGGATCCCGAGGCCGCAAGCCCGCCCCTCCCGCCGGATGCCCCTCCGCCACCGCAGCGGCCTCCGCGACGAGCGACGCGGCGCTCGACCGGCTCCTCCTCGCGGGCCTCGTCTCCCGGGTAAACCACCTCCTCTCAGCCCTCGCTCGAAACCCCATCTGACATGGTGATACAGATTGCTTTAGTTCGATGCTTGTTTGAATGGTTGGGTACATGGGTCGGATTGGTAGCCGTGTATCCTGCTGGGGTTGGCTGCCCTCTCGGGTAGTACTGTACTAGTAGGTCTGGGTAGATATGGGGGCAGCGAGCTCATGTTTCTAGTAACTAGAGACACCTTCTGGCTGATCCCGTTAGAGAGGATACGGGATACCTTGTATTGCTGATCTACATTTCAGTCTCTTGTTTGTTCTCGAATTATCTGGCACTTGCTGATTCCTGAATCAATTATGTAGCATGTAGATCTGTGCTGTTGGATATATTCTAAATATATAACCTGAAATCTCAACGTTTTCTTCTGTGCACATGCAACTTGGATTTACTGACTTGTTGGTTGTTATAATTATATAATTTTCTTGTTTGTTCTTCAATTAGATTGATGAATTGATCTGCCGTGCCCTTCAATGCCAAACTTCGTCTAAAAGAGGGAAACAAGAGATAGAGTCATTCAGTTACTTCTTATCAGACACTAATTCTTCTATGAAGGTTTGTACTGCTATCATCAAAGATCCTTTTTTTCTGAAACATTTACACATGAGTCCATTTAATTTGTCTCCTCATGACCATCCACTTTATTTGTAAACAGCAATGGTCTTCAAGACTGGAGCAAGTGTTAGAAGCTTCTCCAGAGAAAAGCAAAAATGTCTCGAAATACGCCGTGGGAACCTGTTCAGTTTCTGCTAAAAATGGGGATGACAAGTTGCTCTGCAGCAGCAGCAACTTACAAGACCCCGACCTGATCGTCTCTCCTTCACCTCTTGTCTCATGGCGTGCTGGGTCATGTATGGTCGAGAGTGGAAAGCAGTTATTTCTCTTAACACCATTGCCAAAAACAAAAGCATGTGCATCCAGATGCCCAAAATCATCAACGACACCGTTGAAGACAATCGCTAGCGTGGATGATCTGAAACTTCCCAATATTCCTGTTTTGAAACTGACCATTTCTGATGATGATCGTCCTGATCTTGAGCGAAGCATGAAAGTAAATGAAGCAAAGACTGGTCTCATGACACCTCATTTTATTAAAGCAAAGAAGGGCTCATCACAAATCAGTCTCTTTTCGCCTTTCAGTTTCTCAGTTCAGAAGAGCGGGGGAGCACTGCCTAGTCCGTGTCTGAGGACAGCATTGTCATGCAAACAACAGCGGTTCTCTCCAATATCAGAGGGATCGAAGAAGGAAGACATTCTAAGCACTGGACCAACCCAGAGCGGCAAACCTTTTGAAGCCAGTGGTGACACGCTATCTGATGAGATCTCAAAGGATCTGGCCTCAAGGTATCCGGACTTTCATGGCTTCAATCAATCTACCATAACTACGTACCGAAGGAGAGAAGCAGATGATACTCTTGACTGGTTCTTATCACCACTCAAGACCTGCGTGTTAATGGATCCTTCAGATGATAAGTTCGTTCCATCTCCAGCAAGGGACGACAAGTCGTTTATCAATGCTCCATGGAAAGGCTTGGAGAATGACAACCTGCAGACAACAAAGGAATTTCCAGATGACAAGCCTATCCAAACTCCATCAGTGTACAGCAAGGCCTTGCTTGGTACTCCCTGGAGAGGCTTGGAGAGCGATAACCTGAAAAAGACACAGGGAATTTCAGATGATACACCTATCCAAACCCCAGTAGTGCACAACAGGGCATTGCTTGGTACTCCCTGGAAAGACATGGAAGGCAGTAACCTGAACGGAAGGCAGGCTGGGGAAACAACTCTCAAGAAAGAACTCTGGACTCGATTTGAGGCAGTCTCGACCAACGAGCTACACTTTGACATTTCAGTGTTCCAGAGGTCAGATGGAAGGCGTTTCGTAGACATCCTTGAAGAGGCTTCATGATTCTTGAGTAGAAGCCTAGTTTCTTTTTTTGTTACCTTTTTTTGTTTTGACAAATGCTCTTGTTCTATGGGGCAAAGGACGAAAAGAGTGCAATATTTCTGGAAGCACCTATCAACGCCGATGCAATGCATCTTTGCTATAATGCTGGAAGTTTAGAACTTTGATGGCAGTGTGGCTGCCAGAATTTCTAAAACCGCTGAAGGTCTGCTTACCGGTCTCGCACGGATGGCTGGTAACCGTGGTTACTGGTCGGTAACTATGAAAACAGGCTAAAATTCAAATTTAAAATTTAAAATTTAAAATTCGAAACAAAGTGATTTGGCTTGCTTACCTACTGCTCGGTTTGGAACAGTAACCGAGCGATAACCGATAACCATCAGTTATTGATGTCGGTATGCATCTATTTTGGCATCAGTAACCGAGTACCCAATTGGTTTGGGTCGAAAACCAATAAGTTAAAAATACAAAAAAATAGAAAAATTGATAGAAAATGAAGAAAATAAATAGAAAATAAAAATATGGAAAAGTTCTAAAAAATATAACAATGTAAATAAAATTTATCATGGTAAACAATTTGGTATGAGAACTGCATACCTCTTTTTGGTGGAAAAAATAAAAAAATGGAAAATATTGAATGTGGAATTTGGGTTGGGCCGGCCTATTTCTTTTCTTTTTTTTTATTTTTATTGAGCTTGTTATGCTGATAACTTTGTCAAATTTCAATATTTTAAAAAAGCACCAAAAATTAAAATCAAAGGATGATAGTTTATTTGTTGGAGAAGAGTCGATTCTTCTCTTATCATTTCAGGATTGATCGAGGCCTTTAAACTGACCGGTAACTTGGCCACCGACAGCAAGATCAAAAACCACTATTTTCTGAACCTGGTGGCTGCACGCTCGAAGGAAGCGGTTGATGTGAAGTGCGGTGCACCCTATTGAGAGTAGAACGGAAGAAGAACAATTCGAACACAGTGTTTGTTGATGAATCAAAAAACTGCTTTATTACTTGATGATTTACATGTTTATATAGACAAGAGGGGGTTGTGGCCGGCGGATGGACGGCAGCGAGCAGACGCGTTGCTTGGGCCAGCGTACGCGCCTGCTCGCCAGGCATCACGTCGGCTGATGTGCTGGGCGATGGATGGAGATTAATCTCAACGCTCCCCTTTAATTGAATCCATCGTAAAGAAGATCGTAAAGAAAATTAATGTAGGTATTATTTCTCTAAATACCCTATAAAAAATATGAGAAATAATATATAGGATTATTGCTCTATCATATACTCTCAAGAGTTTAAGGAGCAGTTATATATCTTTGATATTTCTCTAAAACCCCGATGAGAAAAACTAGAAATATGACATATATTTGCATTTAATATTATCTCATTAAAACTTTATATGAGAAATCTTGAAGAGGAAAAACTCATAGAAAAAAAGAACAATACGATGTTTTAATAAGGCATACTGCGAGAGGATTTTCCCCCTAAACCTTATTTAAATATTATATGTTGTTAAAACTCCTTTAAAATCATGTAGAAAAAATAAAAAGAAAATAATACAACATATGATTTGCACTTATAATAAAACATTTCTATGAAAAAGTTATAAGTGAATTCTGAAATTGTTAATATACCTTATGTATATTTCTTATAAAAACTCTTTTAGGAAAAAATAGAAATATGATATATATGATCTTGTGTAGATATTACCTTATTAAAAACTTTTATGAGAAAGTATATAAAACTCATCTACCCTACTATATAATTAATGAATTGATTTATCTACCATCATCTATCATCCACTAAATCTTAGCCCTTCTTTTGTATCTATTAAATCTGAGCCCTTGATCTGCAGGCCATCCATGCAGCCATTCTGCATGCCCACGCTAACCGCGCCCTACCTGCAGGCCTGCCGCGCATCCAGACTCCGCTAACCGCGCCCTATTCAGCGCGAGATGCCAGATGGGGCTAGGGTTTGGGGAAACCCTAGCGGCCGCGCGATGGCGTCGTACCGGCCGTACGCGCCGCAGCCGCAGGGAGGATTCCCGCCGCAGCCACCGTCGATGAACCTGTACGGGCAGCCGCCGCAGTAGCCAGGGTATGGTCATATGCCGCCGCACGGGGCACCCCCGCCGTTCCAAGCGCCTCCACCCGCCTTCGTCGTCCTGCTCTCCTCCAGCTACCTCCGCCCACCGCCTCCAGGAGGGATCCTCTCGCGCCTCCGCTTGATCCTCCACGGCCGCGGCGCCGGAGCCGGCGAGGCCACCTTCCTAGGCGGCTTGGATCTTGAGGCGGCCAGGAAGCTCGACGGCCGCACGTCACCCGAGGTATGGCACCGGCGCACTGCTCCAGCACACTCCCCCCTTTCCATCCATCGCTTGAATGATGTCGTCGTCTTGCCCTCTTCACAGCTTTCGCTTTTCGCATCGCATCACATCGCTTTTTCGCTCTGTGTCTGTGCATTTGATGGCCCAATTGCCCATCTTGTCTCGCCCCTTCCTTTCACCCATCTTCCACTCTACTCGACCATTACGTCGTGGTCATCTGACGAGGAATCAGAACTCAGAAGAAGGAAAGCAAAAGAGAAGTCAAATGCCTGGCATTTTCATTTTTTTGCTAATTGACGGTATGACCTCGGCTGTGAATCCGTACATCCTGTTCTTTCCAGATTTTGATGATTCCTTGTGCATCAAAAGAGAATATATACAACATTAGATCAGTCGTTCATAGACGTACAGTTATTAGTATAATTATTAGTATAATGGAACAGGTGTAATAGCATGTCCTGCTAATTCAACCCCACAGGCCTCTTCTAAACACACTAACCATATCCATGTCATGTACGAAACTGAGAGTACTTTTTTTTTGTTTATAGGTGGTTTTGCTAGGTTCAGCTCCAGATCCTCAAATACAGAGTGATTTGAGCAGATTGGATAGTTTTGCACAGTTTGGTGTGGTGTTTCTTCTATTTGCTCTTGGCCTTGAGTTTTCATTGACAAAGGTTTCCTGACCAAAGGTTGTTTTGTTCATGTTCCTGTGTGCCCTAACTGTTGTGTGCCAAAGGCGAGGTTGTTCCCCTTTTTTGATCGATTGCTAGATTATATTAGGATAATTATGCTGCATCCATAAGCTGAATTGCTGAAAATTCATTTTTTTCTGAAGCTGATCAGGATTTGCATTTTTTACTCACTAAAATAACAATACATGAGAAAGTTAAACGCTAGGCTGCTTTTGCAAGCAAAATTATCTAAGCAAAAAATGGGATAAAACATTTCAGTATCATGGGATATGTTAGTGAGCTGGTTAATCACTAAGTTGTGTTGGAAATGGTCCATACTAGCATCTGTGTTGTAATCACTGTTCCCAGGCCATATGTTTATTTTTGACCTGACAGTTATCGATTTCTTGTTTGGAGGGACATACTAGCATCACTGAACTTGTTATCTCTAGGTAATGCCCTGAGTGGGTGCCAAAAACTATTTATTCAGCCCCTACAATTGAAACTTATGGTAGAACCATGTATATACAGAAGTGGTGTTTTATTGATGTGCAGCACTGCATTTTATTATCAAGGAGCATCAGCATGCATGCATCAGCATCAGCATGTAATTTTATTTTCATTTGTTGAATGCATGTGAATATCAGCTATGTTTTCTATGTGTTCATTTATGATGAATTGCTGATACCAGAACTGTAATGGTACATTGATTTTATCCACTCCCCTCCGCCCGTCTACTTCCCTCCGGCCGAAGACGCCCTCCTGTGTTACTGTGTTAATGAAGCTCCCTCTCCCTGAGTGGCTGGCAGGTCTGAAAATGTTTATTCATGTTGGAATGGAATAAATAAAACCATCTCAACTAACTAAGCTAATTAACAACCAAACCTCCAAACTGAGTAACCATAGCATGAATAAAACTAAAATGAGCTAAAATGAGCAAGGTTAGTCACAATCCATCTTGGTGTTTGATTCTTTGTTATTGTAGTGACAGGTTGCATGATTAATATGCCAGAATAACTATCATAATTTGGGTCAGCTTTTTTTTAAAAAAAAATTGGAGCTGAAATAGTAATTTCGTTTATTGAAGTCCAACAAAACAGATATATGTGAATTGTTGTATATTTGGTGTTTTCATTCCTTTTGTTGACTTTTGTATTTCATTATTTTTTCATACAATAGTTATACCTGGGACCGGTAGTATAACCAGAAGTTCAAAACCAACTCTGTTGTAATTCTACATATTATTACTTTTGCCCATTATTGAAGTCTTTCAGTATATACAACAAAGCCTTTTCATTGCGAGTGGATAATTGTTCTATTGAGACGGGGGTCAAGTGTATATTTCCTCTGAAGGCTGTGAAGAAACTGGTAACTCTTCTTATAACTCATTCATTTTGTCATGTTTTTGAAGGTAGCATGGATAGTGCAGTGGAAGGCTGTCAAACGTATAACTAGAGGACATCAAGAAAACAATAGAGAGGAACTACTCCCACTTCAGGTACTATGTTGGTGCCTTTATGCCTTTAAATCAAATACATATTGTGGTCATGTGGCTATTGCTGGATCTATATCTGAATAAGAATAACCATCTTGCAGGATTACATATATGAAAACGATTTGCAAAATTTCATTCAGGAGGGGGCACTTTCTGAACTAATTGTTGCCTTCTCTCGTAAATTTCTACATTTGGTTGTATATGGATCTAACTTCATGGGCACAATTTAATCAAAATATGTACTAGAACTTTCTTTTCATTAAAACTGAATGTATCATTGAAGATTTCTTTTGATCCTATACTAGCATCATGTCTGTGCATTGCAACAAGGCAACAAGAAACAAACTGGTAGATGCACTTGAATTTTTATCCGGAAGGACACACAATTTTGTTGATTTCAATGTGCCTTTTTTTACAGAAAATGAGAAATATTCAGTCATATAATTTCTGTTAGAAGTCTCTTTGTTTTGAAAACTCATGATGGAACAACTAGACACTATGTTTCTCTAAATCTGGAGATGTTATATGTAGGACTCTGAAATAAAAATATAGTTAATTTCAGAGTGGATTCAAAATTTGCTGCACTGAAATATAACATTTGAATCCAGGAGATGCCTCACTGCAACTTCAATTTTTTATAGGTTCAACTTGAACACTTTGTAAGGTTTTGCTACTGCTATGTGTCCTAATAACCTACTTATGGTTTTGTGCTCTTCAGCTAAAGAAGTGAGGAAGGAGCTATCAGAGCAATGGAGGGTGATTTGAGAACAAAATTTACTACAGAATTGGAGCTTCTTGTGGTGGTTTTAGGGTCACTTTGAGGTGAAAAGTACGTTGAATTGTAAAGTTTCTATTTTTATGATGTTCGTCTTGAGGTTGCGGTCAGTGAATTGGCTCTGTTTGATCACAGGAGATTGAGAGAAAGGTGATCTCCGGTGAACTAAACTTGTGGCTTGTCACAGACTCAAGGTTTGATTTGAGTGCTTCTAATGCTAGGCCCAGTTTGAATTTCTCTTTTCAGTTCAGACGTCACGAACTTTCCTTTTTGTGTACTATCCTAATCTGCTTTGCTTCCATCTGGATACAGCTTTGGTTTTCTGAAATGTTGTAAACGCCCACGATTCGCAAAATTTTGATGAGACTTTCATATTCTGGTAAGATGAGAGATTAAAAGCTCCCTTTTCTAATCACGCTATGCCTTTTGCCACTGACATAGAAATATAGATCATTGCTGCATAGGAATCATGCCTTATAATTTTATCATTTGCAGTAATCCTAATGTAAGGTTTTGATTCATATGATCTCTGAGAACTGAAATATTGAACATTCTTTTTTTTACTTTGTTGCTCCTAATCTTAACCTTTTGGGGATCCTGCACCTTCTAGGGCTGTTCATGAAGAAACTCCTGCAGTCCCTCAGACAAATGCTGCACCTGCTGGTTCTTCCCATGCTACAGGACCTTGTGCAGATGCAAGTCCGGCAAGCTTTGGTTTTGGAGATACTCTTGGTGGTCTCTCTTCTGGATCAAATGCTGCACCCAGGCAGCAAGACACTTTTGCAAACACACATGCAATCTTGCAGACCTGGTTAACTTGGATCCGCCTGTGATGGAAGGTCTTGATGAAATACTTGCTGGAAGTTTATATAATTGATGGGTTCGTTGTCATCGTAGCTCATTTCGACCTCTCACTGTCATGTTGCAATGGATGGTTCATTTTTAGAGATCAAAGGTCGTGGTAAAGAGAGTACACCCAGAAGAAAATGGTAACAAATGTGATCCCGGGAGTACCATCTGATGAATCATGTTAGTAAATAAGTTGTGCTAACTTTTCTCTTGTCATGCTAGTACCATCTGATGAATCATGTTAGTAAATGTGATCCAAGTGCCTTCTTCTAATAACTGGTTCGGTTCAAAATCAGCAAAGAAGTTATAGGGTTTTTGTGCATTTTGTGATCTTAATTTTATCATGTTTAACTTCAGGGGAATATTGTTTTGTTACTCTGTAGACTGTAGTTGAATCATACTGTCATAGAAATGTTCTTAGTACTGTAATGCAAAGTGTAACACTGGAGTCTGCAATTCAACAATTCAATGATTTGTACCTTCATTTGGTCTGCAGATGCAGGTGCCTCTGACTACTGTTACCTCTGTAATCGATGGCTTAAAAAGATTATACACAGAAAAATCAAAAGACTACATATGTCTTGAACTTGAAGATGCAGTTTCTACTTTCTATCAAGCTTTGACACAACTTCTAATATGGACAAATATGGTCTACTGGAAGCATTTTTCCTCTTCAGCCAGTAGGATGGAAACTGAAGAAAGAGTGAGTGCCTGATGGTTGGCTTTGTTTGGTATATTTTGTTTGACAACAGTGATCTCTCTCTCTCTCTCTCTCTCTCTCGCTTATTGCTTATCTTGCATTAAAAATTATGATTTTTTCTTAAGAATCCTGAGTAAAAGTTAAGAAAATTTGAGTTTCTACCATGTTGCTGAATTAAAAAGTTAACAGTATTAGACACAAACTTCAGGAAGTTAAGAATCAGTTTCTTGCTTTTATGACTCCATGTGGTGACTTGTTACCATGGCTTATGTATACAATAGCATCTGGACTTTTGGTGGATACATGCTTTATACACACTTTACATAACTTAATGGCTAATTAACATATTATGCTTATCTAGCTGATGCCTAAATCTCTACTTTCGATGATCACTTGGTGGACTAAATTGATGGTGCTTCTTTCATCCAAGGCTAAACTGGCAGTTTGCATTCTGTTAGCTTGAGTAATGAATGTTGAGCAATGGCAAGGGACGAAACGGTAATGTGTTAATTTGTGAATTAGACATTGTTCAACTTTTTTATCTGAACTGAAGAAGTGATACACAATTTTTACTAAAGTAAAACTCCCATGCTCCTTCATATTATAATTTAAGTTTTCAACCCACCGGATAAACATTTCTCCGTCCTATATCTATAATTACATCATGGTTGCTATTATCATCCTAACCGTTTGATTGAATGGTTGAACTTATGTCTTGCAGATCTGTTATGGTAAAGTTAGCAGTGTTCATCTCTTTCATGGTTCATTCCACGATATGTTTCTACAATGGAATATGTTGCACGCTATTAAAATGTAAAAAATCTTGCTTTTTCATAACAAATTTCTCTGAGCTTTATATATGATATGTTCCTCTTCTGATTGGTATAATCGTGTAAAAATAAGATGGATTGGGTGTTTTTTGCGGGTTGAATTTGTTATGCCACTCTTTTTAAGTATATTTGTTATGAATTTAATAATATAATAACTCATTGTTGATCTCTTTTGGTGTGAATTTTAATTTAGCTCATTATTCATTTCAAGTTCAGCTCATTTATTGTCTTTTATTTTTTTACTGTAGCGTTAACTCGGACACACTACTAGTAAAAGAAAAGAGTATAATATGATGTATGTTAGGTTAATCATTTAAGGAGATACCCCCTAATGCTTGCAAATTGTGGAAACATTGCATACCAATTTTCATGAACATATTTTTGAAATATTGATGTTGGTAAGGACTTTGTGAATAAATCAGTGAGGTTATCACATGATTTAATTTTTAAGATATTTATTTCCTCGTTTTGTTGTAACTCATGCTGGTAAAATAATTTAGGAGCAATGTGCTTGGTGATATTTCTCTTTATATAACCTGTCTGCATTTGTGCAAGCAGCATTATCTTGAAAGATAAGTAGATGATTCAATGGAATAAATAACACAAGATTTTGTATGTGTTTTATTATTCTGTGAAGTTATACACATTCATGTAATGCTTCATATAATGAAATATATTCAGAATGATTGGTGGATGTAGCTACTAGAGTCTGTTTTATAGACTTTTATGAGATGGTTGTCCCACCATGTTAGAATACAAAACTTGATTGAGATCTGATTTTATGGGGATCTTATATGTAGACAGCATCTGTATATCCAATTATTTTTTGATCTTGATTTCTTTATTATTGAAAGAAAATATCAAGATCTTTAGTACTTTGGAGATATTTTTGACTCTAGTCCTATGATATTTAGTTGAATCAACAATATGTCTAGCTAGTAATTTATTTGCAAATGTGATATGAGGTCCAATGCAATTTGTAAAGTACATAAGTGTTCCAACAATGTTGAGATATGGAATCTTCGGTCCTTGTATCTCTTTATTAACTTTTCTTGGTCTAAATTGATCTTTCTCTAAATGTAGAGATCAAATAACCATAGGTGTTTTCTGGATATAGGTGGTTTAGTGTATTAAAATATTTGAGGGATGATGTTTAGGTTGTAGACCTAAACAAAATTTGGTTTTGACCAAATCCTTTGTCTCTAATTCCGTCATTGAATGATTTCGTGCTTCATCGATATCATTAGTGTCGTTGATTTATAGATTAGCATATCTAGCTGATTGATGATCATGTTTCACAGATCATAGACATGGAGATGTCAAATCAGTGATATGGACTCATGTTAGTGAACATGGAGTTGGATAGACCCACCTTGAGATACTGCTTGGATTTGTTATTTCATATATGCCATTAGTTGTCATCTCAAATGGTGTACCTACAGAATCCTTAGACCTGAGATTCTCATTGATTCTAGAATGTGTAGTAGCACACTTAGGGGCTTCCAAACACTATTCTATAACAGGATAGTTATAAAGGTTGATTTTGGGTGTGTCACGAAACATGTCGTGGGATGTGAGCGGTCAAGATGGAATTTACTCTTCCTACATAACGGGCGAGACATCTCTATGCCCCTCGAGGTAGTTGGATTAGAAAGTGTATGGCCATGCCACTATGATCAAAGAGTTGAGCTATCAACAAGGGTGGCACGAATTTCGCCTTGAGCTTGACTGATGTCGTGTGGTAAAGAGATTGGTGTGTGAGTATATCAAGGTTCAGAAAGTATGATTTTGACTTTGTATATTTTTGAGAGTCAATATGTGCTGCTAGGTACCGCTATTGATCGGCGATTCGGAAAGGGTTTCCGGATAGTGGCCATTTGTGTATGAACCTATTGGGTCGCACGCTTAAGGGGATTGGATTTTAAAACTTGCAAGAATTGGCTCTTGTGCAAGTGGGAGATTGATGGAACTGTACCCAAGAGAATTCTAGGGGAACCGGAAGTTCTGGCTGAGGGCCGGAAGTTCTGTGTTCTGGAGCATCAAGAAGTTCTGGCTAGACCGGAAGTTCTGGGCCAGCCCCAGTTTCGGTTTCTGGAGGAGCCGGAAGTTTCGGTTGGACCGGAAGTCCCGGGCCTGCCTAGACGAACCGAAAGTTCTGGTTAGACCGGAAGTTCTGGGTCAAAATAAACTCGATACAGAAGGTTATTTTTGGAAGTTCCGATTAGAACCGAAAGTTCTATTCCAAGCGAACAGATTAGATCTATTAGGCTTTAATACAGATTAAAGGCCCATGACAGGGCACTATATAAAGAGAGGAGGGGCTAACAAGAAAAAGCTACTGTTGCTCCTGGTTGAAAACCCTAGCCGCCACCTTCTTCTCTCCTCGATTACAAGTGCTATGATCGATCTCCTCGGATCTCATGAGTGGTGCTAGCACGCCGGTGCGAGGTGATCCTGTCCCTAGACGTGTGGATACCGTGGAGGCACTACTCCAATAGTGGTGCTCGTCTTCTTCCTGTGGAGGTCACCGATTCGTAGGATCATGTTGTCTTCATCGCCGGATCGCCGATGAACGAACGGAGCCAGGAGGAGCTAATCGAGGACGCGCTTCATCGACTCTACTTCCGCTGCCCGAGCGCGCCTTGTGGCTTGAAGTAACGATCCGTGATCCCATTACACGCATGGTTCCTGGGCTAACGGGGTAAATTTTTGAAATTAAGCGCTAGCGTAGCCTCCCCATAACCCAACGCTTCCACTTCCTATTTAAGAGCGCCGTTTCTTCTCGCTTTTGTGCACCCACGCACAAGCATTCAGTGTTTGGTTCTTGCTGGAGAGTGTGTCTTTGAGTGCTTAAAGATAAATCTCCCAACATATTTTATATGACATCACGAGAAAGTGGTATGTGATCACGTGATTCGCTGGGAGATTGTAGTTTGTTAGAAATGCAATGAACATCATTGGACTTAATTAGCATGCATGGTCATACGATGCTAGCGTGCGTTGTGGGTACCCCACGCACTATTGATTATGATTGGAACATATATTTGCAACGAGAGCTCTTATCATAATGCCTTTGAATTTAATCGTCTCGCTTAACCTTGAGAGTGGCTAACATTACTTATAGCTTCGCTACTAACTTGGCTCACAAATGGATATGGTGTTCTAACAAGTGGTCGACCGATTGAAAATCTAATCGGCTCAATATTGTCTCTTATTGCTCACCTAACTTTTTTATTTCCCGCATGCTATTTCTATGTTGTGCTCTTTGTTATGCTTATCGCTTTTCTTGTCATCTTATTGTTTATGGTCTCTATGTGTGCAGTTTAGTAATTCCATGTGTATATTTTGTATGGACATTTTTAGTTTAAAATGTCTTATGGATTTAAACGGTGCCAATATATTTTATCTTCGACCTGAGCAACCACCATATGATATGCTTTGTGTTCTAGCGATTGATCTCTTGGTTTGACGTATATTTTGTGTTCTAGCAATTGATCTCTTGGTTTGGCATATGTTTTGTGTTCTAGCAATTGATCTCTTGGTTTGATGTACCGCTGCATAAATGCCTGCGTGTATACTGAGGTTGTGTGTCAACAATTGTTTAATTTGACGTATCGCTGCATAGATGCATGCATGCATGTTGAGGGTATGGTTATCCACCAAGCCACACATTCTTTTAGCATTGCCAGCATGCTATTTTTATGTTGTATTCTCTGTTTCGCTTATATCTTTTCTTGTCAACTTATTGTTTATAATCTCTATGTGTTTAGTGTAGTAATTCCATGTGTATATTCCGTATATGTATTTTTAGGTACGAATATGTCTTATGGATAGTACAGCTTCAACAAGCCAAGCAGGAAAGCGTGCCCATGCCAAGAGAGCAGTTCCTGTCGCAGGTGTTTATACGTTATTTTTCTACTTTCTTGGAGTAAGTTTTATTTTCTTTCTCCGGTTTAGATGAGATGTTTTAGTAGGTTATTGCAATACTTGTTTTCATGTTTTTTATTTCTTGGGGAAAATTATCTAGCGTTTAACTGCTGGTTCTCACGTTTTTTATTTTATCGATGCCACATTTATTTTCCCTAGAGCCCTTCGTAAGGTTGACAAGCGCTCAGCAAGGATTTTTCCTCAAGGAAAAAATTAACTAACGTTTGGCTGCTAGTTCAGGTTCATACTCTGCAGGGGGACAATACGTAAAAGGCAGCAGCGTCGAAGAGCCATAATAAAGGAAAAAAGGGTGGGGGATTGTTGCATTGAGTGAAATAGCATGTTCTTTGTTAGCTAATGCATGAATAACATGGTGAAGAGGAGGTCACTGAAGAAGACAGGTATGTGGAGTTTAAATATAGGTACCGCTTGCTACCGCATGGTTAAATCCAGTGTCATCAAAATATCGCCTTATGCAATCAAGTAACATGGGAGTGATAAGGATGTTAGGAAGCAATAAAGCATACACCTTTTAGATTGTTTGGTAATACTAGGAAGTTACATTGCAGGACTTCCCTTGGCAAATAGGCTAGATCTGCTCGGAAGGAATTATTCCCCTCCAAGAAAGGGAAACCAAGGTAATTCATGTAGTTCGTATGGCTCTAATGTCTAATTCACTTAAATACTTAAATAATGCACTGATCTATGTTTCAAGTTGCAGCATTGAGTGAGCTCATGCTTTCTTGGTGTGCATCGTCAACTACATGGGTCATCCTCTGCAATAAAACACTCCATATTGCCTACATAGTTATATTATTGGGGCCTTATTAGTATCCTCCATATATATAGTGAAATAAATGGCCTCTCTTGCTCTGCAAGTACTCTTGGAGATCCTTGGCAAGCTCCCTAGTACCATTTGTTAGGGTCTGTTTAAATTATGTGCTAAACAGTACTGTGTGTGTCAGTCGGTTCACTTTATCAGCTTTGAAGTATCTCTAGGTTAATAAAATGGTGTATGTGGTCTATTAGCCTTGGTCGAACTAGAGGGTGGGTTAGATTCTTATCCTCAGTTCTATGTTATGTAATAAACACTGTCACAATATAAGTCATGTATGGTTCTACGTGATATTTTATATTGTACGCTCTAATGCATGGTGGATGGTGGCATGTTAATACTCAATATTTTTTATTTAGCATGTATCTAACTAGATAGGCTTATGGTTTGTGAATTATGCTATCAAAGTACGTATCTAGGTACAAGGTTTTATAAGTCAGTATTGATTTGGGATTTGGTGCTGAGCAAACTAGCTTTAAAATCGCGGTTAATTTAACCCTCCTCCTAAGAAATATCAAATGTAGAAATATAGTGTATAGCATTATGCTCCATGGATACTTGTGCAACAAAATATCCTACTAGCAATGACATGTCTATCACAGGTATACACCACCATTCTTAATTGATAGAGCTAGATAAGCATACAACTGTCACCTCGTCTGTAGACCCTTATTCATGTGGTTTTGTCTATCTCCTTTGGGTCATCGTATTGTTCGTCCTTTGTCCAGGAATCGTCTAGAAAGAGTTGTAGTGGCCTGCAATATAAGTGATGT
>KE370952.1:817817-830371 GCA_000418225.1 Zizania latifolia
AGCTCCGTCGCGGTCGAGTCATCTCCTCCTCTTCTCCTTCATCCTCATCGTGCAATCTTCATCACCCGGTTGACAAGCACTCATCACCTCATGGTTCATACCATGACTCCTCAACGGGGGTGCCCGATCTTCCGTCAGAAGGGTAATCACAATTTGTGGAGGACTCAACGTTGACGATCCGGCTTTTGATCAACTGATCCAAACACTGCAATCGCTATACCACGGCTCCATTGGTTATCAACCACACGCGAACGTGATTGACCTCGTCAAGAAGGCTTATCCTTGCAAGCGAATCGAGAACACAAGCAAGAACACGGAAACACAATCTCACAAACAGAGGAATAATTGATTTCTCGAGTGGGGTTCTACAATCTGACAAAGGTCAGAGATGAAGCTGCAATGGCAGTTCAAAACTAAGCAAAACCCAACACTAATCCATGGTGGCTACAGTATATTAATATCTAGTGTTTCTCATAAAGTTGGGCTTATGGTCCCAAACGAAAACAAGGCCCAAAGTGGCCCAAAATGGTGACGCAGCACCTGATAATTGTTCGGACGATACAGAAAGTTTCGTCATGATTCAGGACGTGGCACCAGATCCATTGGAAATATATCGTCGTTATCTTTCCAACGCATTAAAGAACGCTTCAATCCGACTCTGTATGAGGAAGTTATGCCTGTTTTAATGAAGGGTGCTCTGCTGAAACCGAACCGAAGTCAGGGTTTGAAGTGGAGTCCGGATTGACTTGGTGTGCGGCCTCTCCCTCTTGTGGCAGGACCAGAAGTGTCTCTCTCATGTTCCTAAGAGTCAAAATATCATCCATAAGTAGCATCCCATCCTTATCCATATCTCTAAGGATAGTAAGAAACGAACGCACCTTATAATTAAGTTGCCGGGCACGGGAGCGAGTGATTGGTCCTGGAATGATATAGTGAGGGATGTCTTTATCATTGTGGTAGATGTTCTCATCATCCTCCCCCTCTTGAATTAGAGTCGTCCTCGACTCAAGCTCATCTTCTTGTCCCAAATAAGGCTTCAAATATGAAACGTTAAAGGTGAGACTAACCCCAAAATCTGCAGGCAACTCAAGCTTGTATGTATTATCATTAATTTTCTTAACTATCTTGAAAGGACCATCAGCTCGAGGCAACAACTTAAACTTTCTCAAATCTGGAAATCTATCTTTGTGCAAGTGTAACCAAACAACATCACCAGTTTCAAATGATAAATGTCTCCTACCCTTAATACCAGCAGTTTTATATTTTTCGGTCATCTTCTCAATGTTTTCTTTAGTAGTTGCATGTAATTTCAGAATAAAATCAGCACGTGTCTTAGCATCTAAATGCACATGTTCAGAAGTAGGCAATGGCAAAAGTCAATGGGTGCACGTGGATTAAAGCCATACACAACCTGGAAAGGGCTCACCTTGGTGGTAGAGTATACCGATCGATTGTATCCAAACTCGACATGAGGTAAACATTCTTCCCACATCTTTAAATTCTTTTTCAAAACAGTCCGCAACATGGTGGATAATGTACGATTAACTACCTTAGTTTGTCCATCGGTTTGAGGGTGGCATGTGGTGGAGAATAGCAGCTTGGTTCCCAACTTGCTCCATAAGCTTCTTCAAAAGTGGCTCAAGAACTTCGCATCTCGGTCAGAGACAATGGTATTGGGCACTCCATGTAGGCGAATGATTTCCCTGAAAAACAAATCAGCAATGTTTGTAGCATCATCACTCTTATGACAAGATATAAAATATGCCATTTTAGAGAATCGATCTACCACCACAAATATACTATCCCTCCCCCTCTTTGTCCAAGGTAAACCTAAGACAAAGTCCATTGATATATCCTTTCAAGGAACACTAGGAATAGGAAGGGGCATATAAAGTCCGAAGGGGTTTAAGCGTGATTTAGCTTTGTTACATGTAGTGCAGCGTGAGACGTAGCGCTCGACATCCCGCCGCATCCTTGGCCAAAAGAAATGTGTGGACAGCACGTCCTCGGTTTTCTTCACTCTAAAATGTCCCATCAATCCACCTCCATAAGCTTCTTATAAGAACAAAAGACGAATGGAGCTAGCGGAGATGCATAGCTTGTTAGCACGATATAATTATTCTTCATTCAGCACATACTTATTCCAAGTTCGGCCTTCTCTATAATTTTCAAAAGCATCTTTAAAGTCCAAATCGGTAGCATATAACTCTTTTATTGTCTCTAGGCCAAATATCTCATGATCAAGCTGAGATAACATAGCAAAACGCCTAGATAAAGCATCAGTAATAACATTATCTTTACCTCGTTTATGCTTAATGATGTATGGAAATGACTCTATGAACTTAACCCATTTTGCGTGTCGCTTATTTAACTTTGCTTGGCTTCTAATATGTTTCAAAGATTCATGATCAGAATGAATGACAAACTCCTTAGGCCAAAGATAATGTTGCCGAGTCTCTAACACCTGAACTAAAGCATACAACTCCTTATCATAAGTAGAATAATTCAGATTAGCTCCATACAATTTTTCATTAAAGTAAGCAATGGGTTTACCTTCTTGTAGCAGCACTCCTCCTATCCCAATCCCACTAGCACCACATTCAAGCTCAAATGTCTTACCAAAGTCAGGGAGTTGGAGTAGAGGGGCATGTGTAAGTTTCTCCTTAAGCATGTTAAAAGCTTGTTCTTGTGCTGGACCCCATATGAATGAAGCTCCCTTCTTTATTAACTCGTTGAGTGGGACAGCAATGGTGCTGAAATTCTTCACAAACCGCCAATAAAAACCAGCAAGTCCATGAAAGCTTCTCACTTGTGTGACAGTTTGAGGGGTCGGCCAGCTCTTGATGGCTTCAATTTTCGCTTCATCCACCTCGATTCCCTGTGGAGTAACAACATAGCCAAGAAAGGAGACACAATTCATGAAAAAGTACACTTCTCAAGATTACCAAACAAGCGTGAATCCCTCAAAGCATTAAAAACAGCACACAAATGATTCAAATATTCATCTTCAGACTTGCTATATATCAAGATATCATCAAAGTAAACCACCACAAATTTGCCAATAAATACTCTCAAAACTTCATTCATCAAACGCATAAAAGTGCTAGGTGCATTAGTTAACCCAAAAGGCATGACTAACTACTCATATAACCCGAACTTAGTTTTAAAAGCTGTTTTCCATTCGTCTCCCAATTTCATTCTAATTTGGTAGTATCCACTACGCAAGTCAATCTTTGTGAACATGATAGAACCACTCAACTCATCAAGCATGTCATCTAACCTGGGAATAGGATGATGATACCTTATTGTAATATTATTGATGGCTCTGCAATCAACACACATATGCCAACTACCATCTTTCTTAGGAACTAAAAGAACAGGAACAGCACATGGGCTAAGACTCTCTCGCACATACCCACGGTCCAAAAGTTCTTAGACTTGCCGCTGAATTTCTTTAGTCTCCTCCGGATTTGTTCTATATGCAGCACGGTTTGGCAATGTCGCTCCCGGAATCAAATCAATTTGATGCTCAATACCTCGAATAGGTGGCAGCCTTGGGGGTAACTCCACTAGAAACACATCCTTAAACTCCTGCAAAAGGTTAGTGACAGCAGGAGGCAAAGAAGTAGAAGTATCCTCAAATGAAAACAAAACTTCTTTGCATATCAAAGCTAGCAAGGAGAATCAAGCTCATTAATATCAACAAGATCAGATTTAGTAGCAAACATAACACCCCCTTCAATTTAATTCCCTCATACTTAGAGCTATTGTCTTTCTTCTCTTTCTTAGGTGGGAAAACAGTGTTAGCTACTTGCTGATTTTCAGATTGTGGTGCGCTCTCCTTCTTGCTATTCTCAGCACTATCTTTCTCACATTGTATAATTTCAGCGGGTGTCATAGAAAGCAAAGTAATTTTCTTTCCCTTATGCATAAGTGTATATTTATTGCTCCAACCATGATGTGTAGCATCCGTATCAAATTCCCATGGACAACCCAATAAAAGTGAACATGCTTGCATAGGTACAATATCAAAATCAGCGAAGTCATGGTATATACCAATGAAAAAATGCACTCTCGCAGATTCTGTTACCTTGACCTTACCACTATTGTTGAACCACTGAATATGGTAGGGATGAAGATGTGGACGTGTGGTCAACCCGAGCTTGTTAACCAGATCTGAGCTCACCAAGTTGTTGCAGCTCCCTCCATCGATTATGACATGAACACGGCGATCCTTGACAATGAGGTACATCTGGAATAAGTTATGTCGTTGTAGTGTGTCCGCTTGCTCCACTTGAGTGCTCAAAACACGCTATACAATCAAATTCTGGTATTTCTCCGTGGCAGCGGTACCTAGAATCTCCTTGTCATCGCTGTCAGTCTCCTCATCACTTGCATTGTTAGCCCTAGTAGTAAATTCATCCTCAATGTCACTAGTACTAACATACCCATCTTCCTCGGTAGCAATGAATGTTTGTCGCTGGCTTGGACAATCTCTCATGATATGGCCCTTCCCTTTGCAATTGTGGCAAATGACTCCGCTGGTTCGGCCCGTAAAAGCAACCGATGAAGAACTTTTGCTGGCGCCGAGGGCACGGCTATTTTGCCCTTCTCCTCCAGTGCTGGTGATGAAGACGGTGCTGCTGAACGCGCCCTAGACATGAAGGGGGAAGCAGACCGTGCAGGAGGAGGTGGTGCTGATTTTCCCATTCCAGACACCGATCTTGTGTCGCTGAAGTTGCTCTTTAGCTTAGGCTGTCGTCCCTGCAATTCTTTTTTTGCCAACATAGCAAGCTGGAACAATCTATTGAGAGAATTATAATCCTTATAATCAACGATGTCCTGTATCTCTCTCCTTAACCCACCAAAGAATCTAGCCATTTTATCCTCATTCTCAACTACCTCACAACGCAACATTCCTATTTGCAGCTCTTGGTAGTACTCCTCAATAGATTTATTTCCCTGGCTTAAGCGTTGTAATTTCTTACGCATGTCACGTTTATAAGTAGAGGGAACAAATCTACCATGCATAGCTCTATTTAGCCTATCCCATGTGTCCGGAGCTAATCCTGCATTTACTAGTTCATTCCACCAAATAATAGCAAAATCAATGAACTCACCGGTGGCTTGTCTAACTCGATGAACTTCTGGAATAAGGTAGGAGTTAAATTTTGGTTCTACTGTCATCTCCCAATTCAAATATACCTCAGCATCATAAGAACCAGAAAAAGATGGTATGCTAAACTTAACCTTAGCATATGAATTATCAACACGAGGATTATGGTCATTATTACCTCCCATACCTTGACGGTGTGGATATCGTGGGCGAGGAGGAGGGTCACAATCACCAGCAGGGGTCTGGTCGTACTCATCTTGATTCATGCCATCCACCTCGAAATCCTCAGCTCTATCGTTCGGTGGCTGCTTCTCTAAGTTCTCCATCCTGGTGACGAGGCTAGCAACGCTCCTCTCTATCCTCTCTAGTCTATGCCCATTGTCCTGGTTGCTCTTGATGATGTTTGCATTAAGCTCTTGCAGCAACTTTTGAAGCTCTAACTTGGAGACACACTCATCTCCATCGTTTCCATGTGGTGATCCTGCCATGGTCAATGAAAGCACCAGAAACAGAAGAACTCACAAGTGCGTTAGTTTCCTATGAACTACTAGGATGTAGAGTCTCTCACACTCAAGTGTCTAGCCACGTTCTTGCAAAGTTCTTACCAACGTAGCAGGTGGTACAACCAGTTGGCTTGTGGATGATACCATTAAAGATGTGAGTGTAGCGACCACCGGTTGGAAACTACACTGATCAGAAGAAGGTGGAGCTTGGAAGGCTAATTTTTGGTAGCAAGGGTTAGCACAGATCGACAACAGTTAGTAAAGCTCAATAATAATTCACAATACTTGTCTTGGTTGCTGGCCTAAACGTGTTCCTAGAAACTAGTATAAGCATAGAAGCCAACTCAAGTAACAAGGACACCAAAAAAAACAGCACCTAAAAATGTAGAGATCAATACTTGATCTAAAATAGAACAGCTTTCTCCTTCCTCTTTTTTTTCTTCTCCTTTTTTTTCTCTCTTTTTTTCTTTTCTTTTTCTCTTTTCTTTTTCTCTTTTCTTTTTCTTTTTTTCTTTTACTCACAAAACTGCTCAAAGAGACAATCGAAAAAGTAAAAAACAGACTAGACGAAAACTAAAACGCTCCAGAACTAAATCTTCCAGGCTGAATTTGGGCAAGATAAAATCACTGAACCCAGCTAAACGGAGTCTAGTTGGATGTAACTTTTTCTGTAGATCTCCAGAATATACTTATTTGCCTAATTCTAAGTTCGTATGCGAAAGTTATGGCCGTTTTACTGAAGAAGTGTCAAACTGACTCTGACTAGGGTTAGGGGTGGATTTGGATATCCCAGACTTAAGCAAACTTATGGCTATGACTCGTGACCAAGAACACAACTCTAAACCAGCAACCCAATGTCGACTATGAATCAAAACTCAGCAATACGACACTGTGACGAAATTGCAAAGGCTAGGAGCTCTGGGACAGTGAGGGTAATTTTGCCCTAGGCGACTACAATTTTTTTTGGCTTTTTCTGGAGTTCTGGGACAAAGGCAGAGAACTAACTAATGGATACAATGGTACCTGACGGGCAACCTTGGGCTCTGATACCACTTGGCACGCACGGGGGTGCCCAATCTTTCGTCAGAAGGGTAATCACGATTTGGTATGGCCCATGGAGGAGGGTTCAGTTCCGATAAGGAAGGTTGAGTCCTTGTCAGGTGACTGGACTCCGGATGTGGTATGTAGAGATTTGTTTATACCAGAATCCATGTAGTTAGGGAATTAGCATCCAAGTTCGGTATGCAATCTTAGATCGACTAGTACAAACCTTGGTTCTTGTGTTCTAGAGTCGACCATCAGGTTCGAAGCCGTTGCGCTTCCCTTACACACATCTAATCACCACCTCGTGTACCCCCTTAGGTGAATTACTCGGTGATTCACTGACAGGGATAGAGAGAGAAGAAAATGAAGGACAAGAAATAAGGGAAAGGAAATGAAGATTGGTTGTACTGTACTCATCAAAGCAATAATCAGAGACAAAAAACACTTTTGTGTTGGTGGATGGAGCGGAGGTCGATGTTAACAACTCTAGCACCGACTCCTATCATGTGGCGCTAGTGTCATCAGCATCGACTCCTATCGACTATTGGTACCAAAATTAATCGATAGGTATTTTTAAAAAAAATTGTTAATCTAGAAAAAATTGTATTTTGCATTCAAAATTCGATTAGTTAAAATTTAAAGGTCCACACTTCAATACAGTATATTGTTCGAACATTACAAATTAGTAGCTTTTATTTGTAGTGTAGACATTTGCCCTAAAGACGTCTTCTTCATTATTTTGTTTCAATACGAATTGTTTCTTCCTTCCTCGCTCTGTACTCAGATTCAGTTTCGCTGCATGTCCACCCATCTACATAATACACACCTTCTTAGATTGTCCTGTCACCAACGAGATGTTAGTATACCACTGTCAGTGTTTTACCGAGCAGTCCACCTATAGGGGTATTTGCTGTGGTGATTGAGTGTATGGAAGCGTTGCTATCTAAGCACTATGGTTGACTCAGAATTACGGAGCCAAGAGATTTGGACAAGTTTGGGCCTCTGTAGGAATAATAACCCTACATCCTGTATGTTTGTGGATTGATTGGATGTAAACTAAGACAGCCTGAAAGCGTTCCTTTGGAGGGGTCCCTCGCCACTTTTATATAGTGAAGGGCGAGGCGTACAGAACTAGGACTTCTATCTGAGTCAGTTTTCTAGACTTCATGAATTATGTACTGGACTCTGGTCTATCTCCTATTTACAATGATATTTATACATATTTATCTCTAATATCAAATCTCAGTGTCTGACCTCCTATATTGGCGCTAAGCTCCTTTATCGGAATTGGTCTTCTCTTCATGGGACATACCGGACACCCAAGTTGGCTACGTCCACTCTCAGTCCAGACTACTAAAGCCTAACTGGGGTACCTGAGGGTCATATCCGTGACAGCAGCCCTCGAGTTCTTCATAGCTTGATCAAAGCCTTGACTTAAAGAAGTAGCGAGCTAGGTGGAGCTCTTTAACTTGAAATCATTGTATGCAACTTGATAACCTGAAAAGCTTAATGAAGACAATCATATTCGTGTGTGATGCACCGGTCAGGTGTACCTACATGATGTAGCCCTCGAGCCTTGAGTCAAATAGAATATTTAGCTCTAGGGTCAATCATGATTGGCTTCCTCATGAATATCCCCTGAAAACATTGAAGATAAGTTATAAAACAAAGCCATCAGTCAACACCCATCAGTCGGAGATATGTTTCGGCATTTGCGGTGGTAGTTAGTGAACATGGATGCTTTATAACCAAACTATCGGAGTTAATGGCATATCAAATAAGCTGATGGAGACCAATTGGCGATAGTCATTAGCAATTCAGCAAAGTCAGAGAAAACTTGGAGCGGTCGGACAATAGACATCATACTCGGACGATGCTAACTGACCAAGTGGACTAGTGGTCGATTCTTGACGTAGTCTGGCAACCAAACAAGTCTGAAAAATATCGCACTCGGGTGATCACGGTGAGTTGGAGAGTTGGTGGTCGGGTGACTGATCCAGTCAGATAATCCAACCAATCTGGAGAAATTGGATATCGGGCAAACCATCGGTTGGGAGCCCTGAGTGGTCAGGTGACCGAGGCTGTCGAGCAATATCGGTGATCGGGTGATGATGTGGTGAGGTGAGTTGAGCCCAAGCTCCTTGGCATGGCTTCATCTTCTTGGGTCTAGGCTCCAAGGCAAAGCATTTAATGATTGGGTTCCATCTCCGAGGCCAAAAAATCACCTTTTTGAGTGCAAATCTCAGCATTTAATACGTCGCAAGCGAGGCGGTAGAAAGCACTTGAGCGCTAATTGAGCCCATGGCAATTATTTAGGCTAGATAAAGAGGCAAAGTTGTCCCGTCAACTCAGCCCACGCGCGTGACACGACAGAAGTTAAGTCAGTTTTGCGGCAACAGGCGGCTGACATTATGGCGAAAATTCCGGCGGGTATAAAAGCTTTTCCGCTTCATCTTCTTCCTCACGCCTCAACATTTGAACCATTGTCTTCAACCTCCAAACCTCCTTAGAGCCCGCAAACTTTCATAAGCCTTCCCCGTGCTCTAGCTACCCATCACCCGGGTCGCCATTGCCACTACGTAGTGCGCTATAGAAAAGCTCGTTGCCTCTTCTCTCTCAAACGAATGTCCCTATAGAACCTAGTGTGGAGCAGGGAGTGGAACAAGTCGGTTTGCATCATGAGGTGACTCGAGACGCTTGTTAGGGAAGGAGTTCTTCCTGTGCAAGCGGTGATGGAAATGTGCCCAAGAGAATTCTGGGGAAACCGAAAGTTCTGGCTGAGGGCCAGAAGTTCCGGGTTCTGGAGCATCTGGAAGTTCTGATTATAACCGGAAGTTCCAGGCCAGCCCCAGTTTTGGTTTCTGGAGCAGCCAGAAGTTCCGGTTGGACCAGAAGTTCCAGGCCTGCCTGGATGAACCGGAAGTTCCGGTTAGACCAGAAGTTCCGGGTCGAAACAAATTCGATACAGAAGGTTGTTTTTGGAAGTTCCGGTTAGAACCAGAAGTTTCAGTCCAAGCGAATAGATTAGATCTGTTGGGCTTTAATACAGATTAAAGGCCCGTGACAGGGCACTATATAAAGAGAGGAGGGGCTAGCACGAAAACGCTGCTGCTTGATGTTGGTTTGACCAAACCCTAGCCGCCACCTCTCTCCTTGCTACAAAGGTTGTAGCGATCTCTCCCCTAATCTCCCACGTGGTACTAGCATACCGACGAGAGGTGATCCCTTCCTTGTACGCGTGGATACCGTAGAGGTACCGCTGCTACATCGATGCTGATCTTCTCCCGTGAAGATCACCAGGTTGCGTCGACTTCGCTGTAGACGAACGGACGAAGCCAGGAGAGGCCGATCGAGGACACGCTTCATCGACTCTATTTCCACTGCCCGAGCACGTCTCGAGGCTCGAGGTAATGATCCATGATCCCATTACACGCATGGCTCCTGGGCTAACGGGGTAAATTTTTGAAATTAAGCGCTAGCGTAGCCTCCCCATAACCCAACAGTGGTATCAGAGCCTATGTGCATAGTATTCGATCTGGATCGATCACATATAGGTGATATGTGATAGAAATAGATTGGATCTATTGTTTTTGTCGTTGGATTTTCGGAAGTTACGGGTGTGACCCAGAAGTTCTGAGCCGAAATAAACTTTGATACAGAATGTTATTTTCGAAAGTTCTAGTTAGACCGGAAGTTCCGGACAGAAATGAATTCCGTACAGAAGGTTGTTTTTGGAAGTTCCGGGTATGACCCGGAAGTGCCAGGCCTAAATAAATTCGAGTCAGAAGGTTGATTTCAGAAGTTCCGACCCTGAGCCAGAAGTTCTAGGCCCTTCGACCGAAAGTTCCTGGTCTATTTTCAGTCACGCATAGACTCCGCCTAACTTGTTTTGCAAAGAATGTTGTGACTGGTATGGCCTTACAAGTGTATGAGATACATGAATATAATAACATGGCCTGCATGTCATGGTTGATTACAGCCCAAGGCTGTTCAAATGTTGTACGACCTGTGCATCGACATGTGATGCTTCTGCTCATGTAATTAGTATAGTGCTATTAGGTGTAATAGACTGATACAAGTTCATGGAGGCCTAAAGAGTGATGACCCGACGGACAGGAACCATGGAGATGGAGATCACTATGCGAAAGGGCCATACTATATCACAGTTAATATGATTGCCTGTGATATTTTACTTATGTTCCTATCATACTATTTTTTTATGTTCTGTGTGCGGTAGACATCGTTACTATGTTAGAATAGTTTCTCTCAAAAAATTAAGTATTGATGCTCTTTCCAATAGCTGCACCTACCAAGGTTCTCGATCATCGATGGTGGGTCTGCCAAAGCAGGGTGCTGTCTTTTATCTTGACCGGTTAGGGTGGATGTCGGACAACCATATGCATAGTATTGGTTTGCTTAACAAAGCTATCAAAACGGTTTTGGGCTTTAGGGCATGGAGTTGGGAGTCAGGCATTGGATGCCACCCCAACGAACAAGAGTCAATATGATGTGACTAGCAAGTGTTGCTTACCTATGTCACTAATCTTCTAGCAGTAATGCCAAAGCTCACTAGGAGTTAGATGAATATGGATCTTGTCCCACAATGTGTCGTTAGAGGGAAAGCGATCATTTTACATATTATGGTACATCTTTTATTTGATAGAAGATTAACATATCATAGTGCTAAACCTTGCATTGTTATTGTAGATCATGGCACCTACTGCAAAGAACACTTCTGTTTTTAATCCGCGATCTATCCTTGAGATGGAGAAATTATCTTGAACAAATTTTATTGAGAATTGTTCTCAAGCAGGAGAAAAAGGATTATGTTCTAGAGGAATCCCACCCTGATGAACCAACGGATGATACACCACTTGCTAATAGGCGGGCTTATGAGAAGCACACTAGTGATTCAATTGATGTCAGCTGTCTCATGCTTGCCTGCATGTACTTTGAGCTTCAAAAGCAATATGAGGACAGGGATGCCTATAATATGATCGTGGAACTCAAAGGCATATTTGAGAACCAAGCACGGACTAAGAGGTATGATATCTCAAAATCCTTGTTTACGTGCAGGTTAGCAAAAGGCAGTCCAGTGAGTCCTGATGTGATCAAGATGATTGGTTACATTGAGAACCTAGAAAAACTTAGGTCTGCTCTTGATAAAGATTTGGCCACAGATGTAATTCTGTAGTCGCTCCCTGTGAGTTTTGAGCCGTTCATTCTGAATTTTCATATGAACGGCATGGCTGAATTGCATGGGATGCTCAAGACAGCGAAGGAAAGCCTTAAGAAAAATCCTAGTCATGTGATGATTGTTCAAAAGGAAAGTAAGAAGAGAAAGCGTAAGGGAAAGGCTAAAACTCCAGATGTGATCTCGAACTCTAAGTCTAATTCGGCTGGAAAGTCTAAGTCGGGCCCTGCTTATTCCTATACTTGCCACTACTACCATAAGCATAGCCATTGGCGGAGGAATTGCAAGTTGTACTTGGAAGAACAAGAGAAAAAGAAGGGAAGTGTGACTTCCGCTTCAGGTATAAATGTTATTGAAATTTATCTTGCTACTCGTCCAAGTGATTCATGGGTATTTGATACCGGATCAATGATTCACACTTGCAAATCATTGCAGGAGCTGAAAAGGACTAGGAAGTGCACGAGAGGCAAATTGGATGTTCACGTCGGCAATGGTGTAAAAGTTGCTGCGTTGGCCATCGGCGTTTATTCTTTGTAGCTACCCTCAAGATTAGTTTTGGAACTGAATAATTGTTATTTCATTCCCGCCTTGGGCAAAAATATTATCTCTTCGTCATGTTTAGAGGAAGACGGTTTTGAATTCATAATAAAGAACAAGTGTTGTTCGATATTTTTGAATGGTATGCTCTATGGTGTTT
>KE370952.1:859674-881897 GCA_000418225.1 Zizania latifolia
CTGCAGTATATTCTCTTGCACGCCACCTGTTTGTTAAAATGTCTGTGATAGTTTTGTGATGCATACAAAGTGTTTGATGAATTGCCAATGAAGCCGCACACCAAGTGTTCGATCATTTGCGCATGAGTGCTTTGTGCATGTCTTTTTCTATAGAACGTTGGTTGCACTCGTGGATGCGTTTTGATTGATCGTTTAACACTTGTCTTTAGTTTGGGCGATTCTTTTAGGCGATTGCTTTTGGTGGAGATTGTGTCAACTTGTTTCGAGTAGATATTTTAGCACAGCCTTGCGCTGAGTCTCTTGAAACCACTCGCAAGTTCGATACAAGGAGTTGAGGAGATTTTGTTTTATTAGGTGTTTTTTCTTGCGCCCATTCACCTCCCTCTGGTCGCTAGTTTCGGTCCTACAGCATGTCATATGTCATAGGACATATTCCAGTGAGATCATTCTTTTTGCCTTTACCTTCATCTTTGCTTTCATCGCCCGTTGAGTCCACGTCACTCATATCAACTTGATCGAGGGCGGCAAGGACTCGATGCACCATGTTCTTGTAGTTACGGTTCTTCATCTTACCTTCTTTGGATGGGCATTTGCTGTCCTCCCTGTCTTTCTTTGTCGATTTCTTGAGCTTAGGACAGTTAACACGAATATGGTTAGCCTCACCATATTCAAAGCATTGAACAAGACCACTTCTTTTGTTTCTTACATTGTTCAAAGTTTTAGTAACTTTAGTAAAAAGCAAAGCCAAGTTCTCCTCTGCAAATTGCTCAAATTATTCATCACACAAGGCATTTACAGCTGATAAAGAAACACTTGAAGATGATACAAAAGAAGAAGACTCGTTAGAAGGTGAAGAAATCAATGCATTGATTTAGGAGAAATCTTTCGTGAAAAGACATTCAATACATGAATTTTCAATTTTGAATAAATAGAGTCCAAAGAAAGAGTAGTCATGTCTATCAACTCTTGAATTGAAGTAACTTTAATCTCCTAAACTGACATATTAAGCCTATTAAATAAATGTCTAGCAATTTCAGAATCAGTATAATTAGCAATATAAGAATAATCAACTGAACGAAAATTGCTAAGAATTTTGTTAAAGCGAGCAAAATACTCATCCAAGGTGTCACCGAGTTTTATCTCAAATTTTATGTACTTCTTTTTGTACATGTTTTTGCATACTTCCTTAATTATAGAGGAGCCTTGATGATAGACACAAAGAGCATTCCACATCTCATGCACAGAAGAGAAATGAGAAATACGATCAAAATCAGAACGTCCAACACCATTGATAATCAAGTTTTGAGCTTTGCAATTTGCTTCAAAAGCAGCCTTATTAGTGTCATTAACTTGATTATAAGTAGGTGGGTCATATGATTTAGAAACCTTTTCCTATATGTTAAAACCCTGTGACATGATATAAACCTCTATCTTTGTTTTCTAAAACTGAAAATCAATTCCATCCAAAATATAAGGCTTAGTTGAAAACCTCTCGAATACTATGGTAATTATTTAGATCGGTTAAGATCAAAACAAAAATAGAAACTAAGCTCTGATACTAATTGTAAGATCGAATCGCACTGACCACGGTAACCAGAGGGGGTGAATGGTTGCAAAACCCCAAATTTGACAATTAAAACAAAATCAGAAAACTAATTCTCGACCAAACAGAAAATCCCCGACCAGTCTGAAATTTCCCGAGGAATTTCCTGACCAGTTCTGTAATTTCCCGAGGACTCTGGAATTTTCTAGGAGACTCTAGAAATTTCTCGAGGGCACTCTCGAGGACTGAAAACAGCCTGACCAAGCAATGGTAAAATGAGCATAATTTTTTATTCTTAACTCTGATTGATCTGAAATTTTAACACAAGAAACTAGACTTCAATACGAAACTTTCCCAAGTAGTTTCACTCAAATCCGAGTTCCCAATCCAAAGTTATAATTCTCACGATTTACTATAATGTAAAAATAGAGCAGATCCGATCCAAAAATTAAAACCTTATTTACTCCTAAAATACGAGGAATAAACCAATGAAAGTTTCTAGAACTCTTTCTTAATGTTGTAGCAAGGTTTTGGATGAATCAATTTGAATTAAATCACAAGTAAAAGCGAAATCAAAGAATATGCCAAAACAATGTAAACCGATGAACATTAAGAAGAAAGAACGCAATACCACACTCCTTGATGCTTGAAAATGAATCTTTATTATATAAGAGTGTTTATAAAGTGTATCCAAAGCACCCCTCACCAAATCCATGTTCAAAACCCTATATAGAAGAGCAAAAGGCTAAATCCTAATATTTTTCTCTTGATCGGTCTCTTTTTCGATACAATATTTGTTCTCCCCTCTAGTCTGTTTACATACCCCACATGGCTGCCACCATGAGCCATAAAATTAATAACTTTTAGAATCCTAATCTAACTAGGAATACATATCTCTTACAAATCCTTAAATCCTAACTTCTTCCAAATTTTTCTCTTTCCATATTCGCACACATCCTACGTACGCCATATGGAAAACCTCTCTTTCCATATTCGCACACATCCCGCGTGCGTCATATGGAAACCTCATCTTCACATGCCGTATTCTTTAGCCCGAGTGTTCCGCATGACATCCTCGATCGTTCTGAACCTCAGCTCCTCCTCGAGCCTAGCTCTGATCCCATCATCGACCATAACTCATCCTCAAAAAATACCTGCACATGAATAAACCAAGAAACTTTTTTCCTGAGCACAAGTTCTTTTTAACTTGACTCAATCAGTCCAATCAATCATAAACATAGTGATTATTGAATAAATAATTTAAAGCATATGATCCAACTTGAACATCAAAAATCCAAGTGATCCAAAATCCCGATGTTGAAATTCTCCCAGGTGCTGAATTCTCTCGTGGGCTGAATTTTCTCGAGGGCTGAATTTTCTTGAGTGCCAAGTGCTGAGTGTCCGACAAGAGTGCTCGACAACTCGACCAAAGTGCACGGCCATTCAAACCAATCAAAACCAACTTGTTCATCGCATATTAACATCAAACCAATTTGTTCATCATATATCAATGATCATACACATAATCTCACATCACCACTTCCTGAGCAGCCGATGGGACTTGATGAGCAGCCACTAGTGGTGTTCGGGCAGGAGGAGCCCGAGGAGGTTATCGAGCAGCTGGGCGACAAGAGGAAGCGCAAGGAGGTCACCACCCCCAAGCCAAAGAAGTAGAAGAAGACTATTGTCGTGAAGGGTGACCTCCCAAAGATCGAGACTCATAGGTTGGTTATCTTGGACTTAGAGGAGTCAAATGAGGCTCCCAATGGTCGCTCATCCCCTCACTTCATCTTCCAGCTCCACCAACGTTGAAGGGACAGCGGTCAAATGGGCCCTGAGCGTGAGGTGCGTCATTCTGGTGTGGTGTGTGGTAAGGATCTTGTACTTGTTGCCATGGTGTTGTAGACTTTGGTGTTATTCTGACTTTGTCTTGGTCCTCATGCAGCTCCCTGGACACAGGTGTTGTCAGAGACATGGCGCCCAGGACAGTTGAGCCCTTGAGGCCTAAGCCGGTGACTGTGGAGGCTAACCTGACCGGTCTGGTTGCCCAAGCGGGTTCACAGTGCGACGAGCCTTCCATTGAGGAGACGATGGCTCGGCTAACCACTGTTGAGGGATCGGGGCCTGCCGAGGGGGCCGGAGGATAAGCTACGGTCATGCCAACCATCAAGGAGTCCATGGACGTGCTAGTGGAAGGTTTGGCGTCCGTCTCTGGTTAGTCAGAGGGCATGGTCGGAGCTTCCTTGTCTGCCGTGGTGCCAATGCCGATGGCTCTTCTCAAGCGTCAGAGCCGAGGAGGGATCTGGATGCCATCCAAAGTTGGTTGGGGTTCAACTTCGACCCTCAACTGATCGGCGAGGTCGCCTTCGATGAAGACGGGGCGTTCTTGGATCACTTCGCCAATATGGAGGGTGTAGAGCAGTCGGAGGAGGCCGATTTTAAGGCAACGATGTCCCGAGTGGCCAAGATGGCGGTGGTAAGCCTTCTGACTTGTCATGTACTATTAGTGGTGGTTCAAAACCCATCACTGATGACGATTTTAAACCACCACTGATAACGGTTTTTGTAATGGTGATGAAATGTGCTGAAGCATGCAACCAATATTATGTTTCACCTATTTAATACAAATGTTTTAATAAATATTAAATAATGTTTTACTTTATATATTATTAGTGTTTTCTAAAAAATATGTAACTCATGTTTCTGTTAGAGACCAATTATTTTAATCAATTACATATAATGTTTTAATCAAATATAAACAATTCAACTTCTCACCATGCTTCGTACATGGGATCAAAATTAGATGGCTCGACGTAGCGTCTGATTTTTTGTGCTGTGTAGAACGTTCCAGCCGTAGTTGTGTCTATTATGATATATTAAGAGAAGTAATATTCCGATGGAACTACGCGCCCGGTTGCTGTCAATTAAGCCTGACCTTTCCCTCCGGATCTGGGAAAATTTATTCCTTCAGACTTCAGTCCATCTCTAATTAATGCTCTCTAGCTCGTACACGCAAGCTGGATGGTTATGCTGCACAAGGGAATGGCCCCTCAAATTATTGAACATGCGAAAACGGAAGCAAATGGCGGATTGGATTAGGATCGAACGTATAACAGCAACATCCACTAGCTACTCTAAGCAATAAATAATTAGGCCGAGTGACGCAAGAATGTTTCTTAAGAAAATGAGACCATTTCCTCAAATTGGTAAATACTTGACCATTATATATTGTTAAGTCGTTTAACATTTTTAAGTTAAACTTCTTCAACTTTAATAATTTTATAAAAACATATTAATAATTATAATATCAAATCAGAAGTGTTAAATAAATTATTAAATATAATTTAATAGTGTATTTATTTAATATTATAATTGTGAATATATTTTTATTTAAATTTGATTAAACTCGGAGAAGCTAAGTTTGATTAAAAAAATCAAACGACTTGTAATAATATAAAACAGAGTTAGCAGTATAGTTGTGATTGATGACAGTTGTGGCTTCGGCATTGTCGCTTCAATTGATTTGATTCATGACTCTCTTTAAGGACTTTTTTTGTTTTGTTTATGAAATCTCTCTCTTAAGGAATAGGCCGGCTTATGAAAAAAAGGATAATTATTAATTCGGGATTTGTTATTTGTATCCATTTTGATAAGTGTTCCTATATATCATTTCTATGAGGAAATGGCCGGAGTACAAGATTTGCATGAAGAGCGGAAGAAGCGCGGATTGATGGACTAATACGATGCCATTTGCTGCAATCCATGTATGATGTTTAGATCAGGTTTGGGAAGCTTAAATTATAAAAAACAGTGAATAAATCTAGAGAAGTTGTGATACTCTAACTTTTATATACTAATTCATGTTCAGATTTCACATTATGAAACATGAATCAAAAACAAATCGATCAGAATTTTTTTCTAAACATACATTAATGTCTTTGTTATTGCACTCAGAATAAACATATGCATGTGTAGTTCTCGAAGCTTTCCGGTTTGTACGTATGATGGCCCCGTGTTTCTGTATGCGAACAATGCAAAAATAATTTCTTCTAATAAAATAATCTAAAATTAAGAATCAGATATTTAGCTGCTAGCCTAACTAGTTTATTAACTCAGCCGAGCTTTCTGAATTTGCGAGATGGAAACAACTCATTTTCCTCTGCAAATCAAACTTTTACAGAGTTGGCATTCATCTTTTTCCTTTTCATCGTTAATTTCCAAATTAATATGTGTACATTTATTCCATGAGCCAGCAAATTACAATCCTACAGATTAATTAAACAAAGAGTTATTTCATTCTGCAAATTCCTTCAGCCCTTAGATCCATTCTGAAAATATTCAGGTTTTGATGTATTCAGCTAGGTATTCGCAGGGAAGCAACCATCTTTGGTGTTCATTTCTCGATGAATCCGGTCATCTGCAAGACGAGGTTCCTGACGTTGCGGAGGTCCCGCCCTTTGAGCGTCCTCCCCTTCCCGGCGCACATGGAGTACGCCGCCGTCCTGACTCGGAGCCTCCTCCTATCAACAATGGCGTGCGGCGGCACGATGACAGCACCGTTCATCGTCTTCTTAGCATCACCGTCGCCGTCGCCGTCGTCGTCGTCGTCGTCGGTCTGGTAGAACATGGCGTCCTCGGAAGCCCAGGAGCGAGACCGCCGCTTCCGGCGAGAGATCTCCACCGGAGCAGACGACGACGACGACGACGGCGAGCCCTTAGATCGAACCGAAGGCGCCGTGGTGTCAATCAGTAAGCCATCGCCGGCGTCGTCGGCGTGACCGTTCTGGCGATGGTCGGAGTTGTAGCTGCTGTCGGGTGGCTCGGGCCACAGGATGTCAGCCTCTTGAAATTCCTCCATGGCTTCGCCGGCCGTCCTGGGCTGAGAGAGCTCGGCGTCCACGGCGCCGGAGGGTAATTATAGTGGTGTACGTGCTCTGCAAGGAGAAGCTGGCGTGTCTTGCTGAGCAAGCAGACTTTCTTGGGGAGACGGCAATGATCAGCGCAGATTGGCTGTACGCCTGTACGCTGGAAGGAACCGGAGCGGTTGATGTGGAGTGCGGTGCACCCTGTCGTTAACTGCCACGTGGACACCCTCGTGTTAATTATACAGCTGTATTTGTAGTTTAATTCTAGGCAAATATTGTCTACGTTTGGTTGAAATACGGCTTATAACCCGTAGTGGAATTTGAATTTTAAGACATGTTTTATTAGTTTAGGAGTTTTTTGTGGTTTTTATTTTTCGGTATTACATTGTCTTTTATAATGGTAAGAATAAGAGTATAAAAAATTTAACATAAAATTATTTTTGGCCATGTATCTTGGCTTATAAGCAGTAGCCAAAAACAAAAAAAAATGTTCTTGAACTTGTGGGCCATTTATTTTTTAAAATATCGTGTGGCATTATTGTGGTACAATCTAAAACCTAAAATCCCTAAAATTTATAAAGATATAAATGTTCAATATTTTTAAAGCTTAGATCAAGAGTCGAGACGCACCCAGAACAACGTGTTTAATTCCAAGACCAAAGGAAGTACTACGTAATGTACGTATAATATTATTTTGGATGAGACGGGTGACAGAGAAACATGGAGAGAAGTCTGAAAATGCAATGCCCCTTTGTCCAAACTACTTCTTAGATTTTTTTTAAAAAAATCTGAAATTATTCAAATCACGAGCAAAATATAAGTATATTTTCCTCGAGATGGAATTAAAATGGGTATAAACTCCTGAACTCCAAACTGCGTGTGCACGCTCGTGTTGATTAATTAACAACGTTATATACCCTTGTCACCTGGTAAAACTCAGCTTGACAAATGAAAGAATTATCACACGGCAAGAAAAGTATTTTCACGGCATCTCCGGTGTTTGATCCCTTTTGACAACATGTGTTGAAGCTTGACAAAATTTCACGAAACTTAATTGCTCGAGTAATTTACAAGAGGACAAGACCAATTCAAATTGAGTTCCCAAATCATCTTCTCAATTGCATTTCCATCTCACATACTTGAGTACAAATTGCGCACTTCCGCCACGGATGCGCACCGTACAAGCAGCAGTGCAGCGTTTGAACCAATCAGCCCGCTATGACATGCACGCAGGCATCATCCTTCAATAAACCCGGTCATCCTCAGGACGGAGTTGCGGAGGTGGTGCAGGTCGCGCGCCCGCTTGCACGGCCGCGGCCCCAACGGTAGCATGGACGCCAGCGCCAGCGCCGTCGCCGTCGTCTCCTCCTCATCCGGCCGCTGCCTTCCGATCACTAGCAAGTGCGGCGGCATGATCGCCACCTTTAATCCGACACTGCCGTGGCCGTCGTCCTCCTGACCACCGTCCCTCCAGCGGGGGAAGCGCGCCGCCTTGCAAGGGACGTCCACCGGCAGAGAGCCTGTCGGGCGCCGCTGCCTGAGGCGCGGCGTTGGCGGCGTCGGTTCGGTTGGCAGCACCGGCACAGGCGAGCTCATCCGCGACGGCTCGTCGGCGTCGCTGTCCGGCCAGAGCACCTCGAACTCGTCGAGCTCCTCCTGCATTGCCATGATAAGGTGGCAACCGGCCGGCGAGAGCTAGCAGCGAGTGGAGCACCTGGCATGGAGCGCGGCTATATACCGGGGCGAGATGACCCGGCTGCCTGCAGCCTGGTGAGATTCTACCGCGCGCGTCGGATCACGAGAAATAATTCTGGCGAGAAGGACGGCTCGCTGGTCGAGCTCCACACGCGTCGTGAAAGCGAAGCGGCGGTGGAGGACCTGTGGATCCTGGGGGAGGCATCCCGGCGCGGGCTCCGGACGCGGCGCCGGGAACACACGATTTCTCACCCGACGAAGTGTGCAACATGCCACTCTGACGATGACGCCGTGTTGCAGCGATGTTGACTAATAACAAATGACTAGCCCGAAAAGTATCAATTGGTTTATGTGTTTAGGTGCTTATTAATAATGAAAAAGGGAAAATTGATAATTTGCAACTTAAAGTTTTAGGCTTCGATAATT
Organism: Zizania latifolia; assembly: GCA_000418225.1. Lineage (NCBI taxonomy): Eukaryota > Viridiplantae > Streptophyta > Magnoliopsida > Poales > Poaceae > Zizania > Zizania latifolia. Next base: position 868,204 of record KE370952.1, read on the forward strand.
TACCACTTAAAAGTTTTGCTTCAATTAAATTCCAGCCTACAGTTTAAAATGCTTGATCTTTCACCATTTCTTCAATTATTAAAACTTTTTCCTTTTTTCCCATGTGAAAAGACATTGCTACCCTTCTTTCCTGTATTGCCGCCATCTAGATCATTTCCGCTACTTCCTCCTGTGTAGGGATGAAAACGGAACGAAAACGGATGGAAATGAGTACTATCATATCTGTTTTCTTATTTTTTAACGAAAACGAATATTCTAGAAACGAAAACGGAAGCAAATAGTATCGAAAACGAATACGGATCGAATAAGGAACGGACACAGATACGGATCAAAAATATATCAGAATACATAGTATCAAACATCAACTCATAAATCATAACACATAATTAGGCAAGGATGAATGGAAAAAATTATCAAGACTCATGTGCATACCATAGCATTGAATTAAATAATGATCACAGAATTTTCCTCGTTCAACAATAATTTATAATTTAATAGTAAAAACATAATCATAGAGAAAGAATTAATCAAATATAAAGATATTATCTACCCTTCTACCCTACTATATAATTGACGAGTTGATTTACTCATTATCACCTTTCTGATAAATCTCAGCCATTCATTCCCATTCCCTCTATGAAATCTTGGTCGATCTGCTCCACCTCAACAGACATCAACGAATTTATCATAAATTTTGCAAAATTTGAAACCTGGCTTGGATTGAACAAGAAGATTTGGGTGATGTATGCCAGTCAAACGATGAGAAAGAAAATGACATTACAACTACTCTACAACGTTAGAAGATAAATTTGGTGTAGTATAGTTATATTATAGGACAATGAGGAATTTGGTATATTCCTTCTCTTCAGCTTGCTTAAATTGCTAAGATCTTAAATTTTTAAGGAAAACACATTGACCCCTCGAACTTATTAGATCAGGCGACCAGGAGCACCTAATTACAAATATTCTAAGAAGGATTTTCAGAATTGAATCATTATATTCTTGCCCAGTAAAGAATCCATTTTATAGAGAAAGTTCATATTTGTCACTGAAAGTTCACCTGGTTCCATATTTGTCACTGGCTGTCTCACTGATATGTGGTCTTGGGACCCACATGTCAGTGAGACAGCCAGTGACATATATGGAACCGAGTGAATTTTCAGTGGTATATCAGGAATAATCTCCATTTTATAGGACTAACTTTTGGCCTATCTCTACTGTGAAGGTTAGAGATTGGTACTTGGACTCATTTCGTGAAATCTGGTATGTCCCGGAGGTGAAGAACCGGCACGATGAGCTTGCATTCACCTAGATGATCAAGATGATTAGGGTGCGGCCCAACAATGTAGTGCCCACCATGGCATTGGGTATGCAGCAGCTGAAGAAAAGGCCTGGGGGCACATGGGCCTTTCCCCTAGAAGTGATGTGATCCATCAGTTCCTTGATCGCTTCTACATGTCAAGGATTGGGATCCGCATGCTGATAGGTTAGCAGACTCAGCTCTAAGTCTATGATATTTTGCCGACGTCTTTACTCTTAACACATTGAATTCTTAACATGCTGTCATGTAAGTGTTTATGTCCCATTCATGTCTCCTAAAGTCTGTCTATTGATGTAATGGACTCTCTTATGCCTTAGCCCACTGATATAGGACTTCATTTTATTGGTCCTACTTTCTGCATTGCCTGCCAGGTAACTAGCCATAGTTGTCATGGCGTCACCTAATCCTCGATTAGGCGACGATTAGGCATCGGGGCGGTCGTCGGCGGACGCCGTGGTCGATGACTCGCCATAAGCTACTGTGGCATCTGCCTAAGCACTTGTGGCGGTGGATGGATGCCATATAGCTTCACGGTGAAGCTAGGCGCAGTTCCATCAGATTTTTTGTGTGTTCTGTGTTGGGAACGTGGAGGCTACGCTAGCTGAAAATAAAATTTTCTACCACGCACATCAGGATATCTTGCTAAGAAAAGAACCATAGATCGTTACCTCAAGCACGCAATACAGCAGAAGAAGAGTTGGAGTAGCAAGCCGGTCCAACTCGAGCGTGCCAAAGTGGTCGGAAAGCTGATCGCCTGGTCAGGAAGTCCTAAGGACTTCTTCCTTCTTCAAGCCGATGACACCGCCGATCCAATCAGCGGTGTTGATGTCGATGCGAAGCAATAGAGCCATGCCTCTACTGGTATCCTCTACTGAGTGGTCGGCGAGGTGGTCGGGCTCAAGAGAGGCGACGGCTAGGGGTTTGCTCGTGGTGGCTAACAGATTAGTCATGCGCCAAAGGCATAGCATTACTTCCCTGTACTCTGCACTCTCATATATATAAACGCCCTAGCTTGGGTCCTATCAGGCCCAATCAGGACTCTACTCGGATCTCTATCCGATCCGTTAGGATCTCTATCCAAACCATTTGGATCTTTATCAAAATTAAGCATAATTTGAATCCTATTCGAATCCAGTGTTCTAACCCATTAAGTGTGTAACTCTATAGGTTCACACATAGCTTGGTTAACATATAAAAACTCCTTTCCAATACTCCATTAATAGCGGCCTCTAGTAAAGCATATCATAGCGGCTGAACCTTGTAATGTTTCTCATGTATAAATCCCTTTGCCTCACGATATTGATCGAGCACAAGGTGAGACTTGTGTCATCCTATCAATAGCTCGATCCCTCTCTCAATCTCCGTATTGGATTATAACTTGTGATTAACTCTTTAATCACGTCGGCATGGCCATGCACTTCCATAATCTATTATATCGAGGGTCCTAGAGATATCTCTCCATAAGGAGAGGCAAATTCCATCTTGATCACTCGCATCCCACTACATATTTCATAGCAGACCCGATGACTACTTTTATAACTACCCAGTCATGAAGTAGCGTTTAGTAGTCCCAAAGTAAGCTACCACGCATGTTGGGAATTATGGAGATCTTAGGTCTAAGGACTTTACATAAACACTACCGATACCTACAGATGACACATCAAATCTTAACAGTATTTTGTAGCGGGTCTATCCAACATACGTCCATGTTATTGAGTTGGTATCTTCCATACCCATGATCCATGAGACATGATCATCAATCAATACACATGTTGATCTCAGTGATATCTATTTCATATATGATCTATATCTGATCAGGCATCATTTAGAAATAGTTACATTATGAGTCTCACGAATGAGTCACGTACTCATTGATCCATAATGATAATTTCTATTTCAAGGAACAAATAATTTTATTTCATAAATATAGTATGCTAACAATCTCCATATTGCCTCTAGGGCATAATGCTAACAATCTCCCACTTGCACTAGAGTCAACTATTTAGATATCTAATACCCATAGACCTAGTATGCACCTCTTTCGCAGCCTTGTCAATGGATCTACAACATTTAGATCAATTTGCACTTTGCATATCTTTACATCTCCTATATCCACTATCTCGTGAATCAGATGATATCGCCGAAGTATGTGCTTGGACTTTTGGTGTGACCTAAGCTCCTTGGCTTGCACAATAGCCTCTCTATTATCACAATAGAGATCTATCGGGGTGGAAGCACTAGACATCACACCAAGCTTAGAAACAAATTTCTTGATCCAAATAGCTTCCTTTGCATCTTCTGAAGTTGCTATGTATTCAGCTTCTGTTATAGAGTCAGCTATTGTCTCTTGCTTAGAACTTTTCTAGCTCACCGTTCCACCATTGAGGCAGAAAACAAATCTAGATTGTGATCTGTACTCATCCTTGTCAGTTTGAAAGCTTGCATCGATGTAACCACTTACAACGAGCTCTTCTTCACCTCCATAAACTAGGAACATATCTTTAGTTCTTCTTAAATTCTTTAAAATATTCTTTATAGCTATCTAGTGACTTTTATCTGGATCCAATTGGTATCTACACATAACGCTCAAAGCATACGAGACGACTGGACGTGTACAAAGCATGACATACATAATGAATCTAATTGCTGAAGCATATGGAATCATATTCATCTTATCTCGCTCATTAGGTATACTCGGACACTGAGTCTTGCTAAGACTTATGCCATGTGACATCCGTAGGAAACTCTTTTTGGAATCCTACATGTTGAAACTCTTTAACACCTTGTCAATATATGTATCTTGGCTTAATCCAATAGCCTTCTTGATCTATCTCTATAGATCTTGATACTAAGAATAATTCCCGGAACGTATGCTGCTTCTCCTAAGTCCTTCATAGAAAAACTATTTTTTAATAAAGACTTAACAGACTCCAGCATAGGTATATCATTTCTAATCAATAATATGTCATCTACATATAAGATTAGAAATACAAGCGCGCTCCCACTAGCCTTCTTATACACACAAAGGCTCTTCTTCGTTTTTGATAAAACCAAACCCTTTGATCACATCATCCAAATGAATATTCCAACTCCGACATGCCTACTTTAATCCATAAATGGATTTTTGTAGTTTGCATACTTTTCTAGTTGGTTGCGGATCGACAAAACCAGTTAGCTGTGTTAAGGAAAGCTGTTTTGATATCCATCTGTCATATTTCATAATCAAAATATACAGCAATAGCTAAAATGATCTTGATAGACTTTAGTATTACGATGGGCAAGAAGGTTTCATCATAGTCAACACCTTGAATTTATTTGAAACCTTTTGTCACCAATCGTGCTTTATAGATGTGAACATTTCAATCTATTTCTATCTTCTTCTTGAAAACTCATTTACATTCGATAGTTTTTACACCATCGGGTGAATCAACCAAGTTCCAAACTTGATTACTATACATGGATTCAAGTTCAGATCTCATGGCTCTAAACTATTTCTTAGAGTCTGGTCCTACCATCGCTTCTTCATAGGTCTTAGGCTCATCATTGTCTAACAACAATATATCCCGTTCTTAAGTGGTCAAGAACATGAACCTCTTTGGTGCATGCTATACCCTCTCTGACCTACGTGGTTCTGGTGTATTTACAATAGATTCTTCAACACCTTGATTATCCTGTTGTGGTTGTTTAGAAATCGAAATATTTTTAGGTGTTTCTTGAATTTCTTCGAGATGCACCAAGCTCCCACTAACCCTTCTTGAGAGAAATTCTTTCTCCAAGAATACACCATGTTAGGCGACAAACACTTTGCCTTGTTCTTTATAATAGAAGCAATATCTTTTAGTTTACTTAGGATACCCGATAAAGAAGCATTTGTCAGACTTAAGAGTGAGCTTATCGGACTGTAAACGCTTTACATAAGCCTCACACCCCTAAATCTTAAGAAAAGACAAACTAGGACATCGTCCTGTCCATATCTCATATGGAGTTTTTTTAATCGACTTCGATGGAACCCTGTTTAGTATGAAAGTGGTTGTTTCAAGAACATATCCTCAGAAGGATAATGGAATATCACATTAGCTCATTATTGGTCGGACCATATCTAATAAGATAGATTTCTTCGCTCGGAAACCCCATTCCACTGAGGTGTTCTGGGTGGAGTTAATTGTTGAACAATGCCACAATCCTTTAGATGACTACCAAACTCAAGACTCAAGTATTCTTCTCCACGATCCGATCGCAAAAACTTGATTGTCTTGCCTAAATGATTTTATACTTCATTATGAAATTCTTTAAACTTTTTAAAGGACTCAGACTTATGCCTCATTAGATAGATATACCCATATCTACTAAAGTCATCGGTACATATTGCTTCTCTGCTACACGTGGATCTATTGTTCACTTATTTTTTTTGCTATTGTTGACACCAGAAATTGGACCGACAAGGCGTCGAGGTCATCTGCCGTCGGGTTCACAGGCTGGGCCGATGGGCCACCAAAAGTTCTCAACAGACAAAGTTGAAGCGACTACGAGATTGGCTCGAATTTAGTTTGGTCTGGTTTATCTCCAATAATTATTAGATTAAAGTTAGTTTAGATTCTATATTCCGGTTATCTCGAGTCATGTATAGGTTGTTTTTTCTCTAGCTATAAATATAATACCACAGAAAACCCTATTAGTGACAAGTAATAACCCCTATTAGTGACGGGTAAATCTCTCGTCACTCTTATCACGTCAGTGAAGACAAGTTATTAGTGATGGGTATTTACCCGTCACTAAAGGGTCAACCTTTAGTGATGGGCGATAATATTCACCCGTGACTAAAAGGGGGCCTATCAGCTCACTTGTTATGGCCCTTTAGTGACGGATTGTAATGTCACCCGTCACTAAAGGGCCCTTTAGTGATGGGTGATTATTGTCATCCATCACTAATAGTATGGTTATTTTTTAAAAAATAATTATTTTTAGGCTGTATCCTGAATCAAAGCCAGGATTTGGCAGCCAACATATCCAACATTCCAAAGCACATCACAGAACACAGATAATTCATTACAGAACACAGACAATTCATCACAGAAGATTCATAACTAAATTAATATCATATATATTAACTTCTAACTCGTTATCTCGAAAAAATTAGCTAAAATAAAGTTCCCTAAGATTAACTTCTAACTTCTAGCTAACTTCTAACTTTCACTAGGACATTCCCTAAAAGAGATATTAAGAGCTTGAATAGTGTCCTACGGAGATTCTCTCTGTCTACCAGCCATAAATTGATTAAGGTTATACGTGTCTAGTTTTATAGCCTCTTTTATAGTCACCCTATACTCCTTCTCACTGAAGAAAAAAGAATCAGTACAATATGCACAATGGTTATCAGTGCAAAAAGAAAGATAGACAAGAAGACATCATACCCTAGGTTTACACCACATACATAACAACATCAATTGCACCATTGTTGATATTAAAATGGAAAGCACATACCATGCCAACTTCTAATGCGTTATCTCGAAGAAATTGACTAAAATCAGTAGTTAGGTAACACCGTTCATTAGTGGATTTATGCACCGTAATTGGAACTACCTCATTACCTACTGCTACCACTTGAATCTAGGTGGTCTACTGGTGTAGGTGAGGTGTGATGTACTTCTCACAATATTGTCTTGAAAAGTACTATTTCAATAAAATTTATACAAAGCTAGTTAGACAAGGCCAAGTGCATATATGTATATATTTGCTTTTCTGACATATGCAAAGAGCTTACCACTGACTTCTTGTTGATGATTGAGTTATTTATTGTGCAGACATATAACTGGGTCGTAAAGGATAAACCTACCAAGATATCTTGTAGAAGAGTCTTCTTTGCTGGAGTTACATCTGTATGATTTCTGAAATAATAGATGTCCTTCAGTAGGTCTATTTAGTCAGTGTCGCCCCTAGATATCTGCCTCCCCTTCTTCTTCACAGCATTGCTATGACCCTCACCTGCCATTATAAAAAAGTCAGTAAGTACATAAACAAAATATGGATTTGTAGTATGTAATGTGAGTTTGCTATACATACCGCTATCACCGTCCTCCACTTTTATGGCTATTGCGGTCTTCTCTTCACCATAGTTATTGTAAATAGTGGCCATAACAGATAATAGGGGTCCTATTGTTAGTACCATATAGTCCCCTTCTGTTAGGCGGACTCGGATACTCAATGCGGGCCACCCTTTGTGGAGGCATAACCTGCCTCCATAGCTCGCAACCTCAACCATATTGGTGCACCCATCTTTTGTTGATAGCTTAAGGGTGTCACCAGCGTGAATGTTATGGATATCGCCAAAGCTTTTTGTTAGAAACTACAATAGTGAAATAATATCGCAACAGTTTGTTAGTTTTATTACCACATAAATAGAATATGCAATGTACAATATATAAATCTAGTGATGTCCGCTATGGACGTAATGATTGATTTTCAAGAGGAAACTGCTAGGAACATAAGTCGGTACCTACATTATTGACATGAATTACTATAACTAAACATAGCACTTGCAATACAGGATAGAAAAAAGTACAATAATACCATAGGGACCCGCCTACAGCTGGAAGCACGTTGTCCAACGAAAGTTTCCTGTTGATCACTTGAGAGGCTTGCCATGTCCCTAATTCATTTATATTTGACAACGATGAAAAAAGTACAATAATAGTTGTGTAAACCAAAAGACAAAAATATAGATTGCTCTCAGAAGTTGGGCTACCAACTTAATGGCTTCCTCGTCACTATGCTATATTTCAATTCACAGGTGTCTGTGACAACTAATTAATTAAATATTACCCCTAAAGAATATTAAAGAAAAAGAAACGTAAAGGACTAAACTATATGAAAGTGAGCATATAATGTAGGATCATTTTATGAACAAAATATAGTAACAATAATGGAAAATTTTTTGATGGACACTCAAAAAATACAGTCTTTGCTTAAGGACACCGCGAATTCGTAGTTATGCTATAGGACACTACAAAATATAGGGTATTTGCTAGAGGACACCGCCTGCCTTATTTTAATATTTTTTGGCTAATTTGGAGAGAGAAGCTTGGCAAATAGATGAAAATACCCCTTTCTCTCACACACAGCCAACCACTCTATGTAATCAGTTGCTCATGGCGTCTAAGATTAACTTGATACTGAACAAATTGTTATCAATTGATGAATTTGGAGCAAATGAAAAAGAGGTCATGTATTATGCTTCTGTTGCACTGAACTGATTGAAGACAATGTGTGTGTGAAAGCGAGCAGGAATAAAACGAACAGCATGCACCAAGGGGTATTTTTGTTTATTTGTGAAGCTTCTCGCTCCAAGTTAGCCAAAAAATATTAAAATAAGGCAGATGGTCTCCTCCAGCAAATACCCTATATTTTGTTATGTCCTATGGCATAACTATGAATTTATGGTGTCCTCCAACAAACATTGTATTTTTTAAGTGTCCTCTAGCAAATTTTGCCTAACAATAATAGTAGCACGTAATGTAATCATTGCATGAACAAACTTGTCAAAATGAACAAAAGAGCCTAATTGTCATACCCATCCTCATACTAATAGCCTTCTCTTCATTTAACGTATAATGTAAGATCATTACATAAACAAAATAAATAAACAATACTAGTAGCACATAATGTAACATCATTGCATTAATAAGCTTGTCAAAACCAAAAAAAGGCATAAATGTCACACACATCTGTTAGCATTATGCCCTAGAGGCAACATGGAGATATTATACATGGCATACTATGTTTATAAATAAAGTCATTGTTCCTTGAAATAGATTGTTATTATGGATCAACGAATGCGTGATTTGTTCATGAGACTCATAATGTCACTATTTCTAAATAATCCCTAATCAGATATAGGTCATATGTGGAACAGATATGACTGTTATTGGCATGCGTATTGATTAATGATCATGTCTCATGGATCATAGGTATAGAGATACCAACTCAATAATATGGACGTATGTTGGAGAATATATGTTGGATAGACCCACTATGAGACACTGTTGAGATTCTACGTATCATCAATTGGTCTCAGTAGTGTTTATATAATATCCTTAGATCTGAGATCATCATGATTCCCAACATGCGTAGTAGCTTACTATAGGACTTCTAAACGCTATTTCATAACTGGGTAGTTATAAAAGTAGTCATCGGGTCTGCTATAAAACATGTAGTGGGATATGAGTGATCAAGATAGAATTTGCCCCTCCTTTTTAGGAGAGATATCTCTAGGCCCCTCGATGTAATAGATTATAGAAATGCATGACCATCTGACGTGATTAAGGAGTTAATCATAGGTTATAATCCAATACGGAGATCGAGAGATGATTGAGCTATTGATAGAATGGCACAAATCTCACCTTGTGCTCGATCGATATTGTGAGGCAAAGGGACAAGTATATATGGAATATTACAAGGTTCAGCCGATATGATCTTTACATATACTTGGGTTAATATACTTTGCTAGAGGCCGTTGTTAATAGAGTATGGAAATGAGTTTTCATATACTAACCAAGCTATACATGAACCTACAGGGTCACACACTTAACGGGTTGGAACATTGGATTCAAATAGGATTCGAATTGGGCTCAATTTGGATAGAGATCCAAACGATTTGGATAGAGATCCGAATAGATCGGATAGAGATCCGAATAGAGTCCTGGTTGGGCTCGGGCAGGCCCAAGCTAGGACGTCTATAAATATGAGGGTGCAGGGCACAAGAAAAGAGTGCTTTTTGCTAATCACATGTTGATACGTTTCTCGTGCTAAGTTGTTAGCCACCACCTCTCGAGAGCCTTACCATCTCGTCGACCGTCTGGGTGCTAGTACACCATCGGCCGGCATTCCCACCCCGGATATGTGGATACCAGTAGAGACGTTGCTGTTCTGCTTCTCATCGGCATCGGCATCACTGAGTGGATTAGCGGCGTCATCAACTCGAGTTCAGCGGAGAACTTCTCGATCGGATCATCTAGTTCTCGAGGGCGTCATCAGGCGAAGGCCTCTCGAGGGTGCTGATCGGCTCCTGACCACATCGGCACGCTCGAGTTGGATCGGCTCGCTACTCCAACTCTCCTTCCGCTGCACTGCGTGCCTGAGTTAACAATATATGGTCCTCTCTTAGCAAGATATCCTAGTGTACGTGGTAGAAAATTTTTGTTTTCGACTAGCGTAGCCTCCGCGTTTCCCAACAACATCCCCATACTAATAGCCTTCTCTTCATTGAGCTATTCACAAAGTAACATATTCACAAAGCAACGTATTCATTACTTCTGTCTTTTCTATTATTCAAGAGTTTTCTTCACTCAGCTTATTGGTTAATGGTTACCATGAAAACTTCTGAAAAACTGGTGTTAACAATTAATACATGATTAGAAAATGCACCTAAAGGAAACCATTTAAAGTTATCTACCCTACTATATAATTGACGAAGTATAATCGCAGCTATAGATAACCATGGATAATCATCTAACAAATCACAACCCTTTATTTACTTATGTTAAATCTCAGCCCTCAACTAGCTCTAATCTTCTGATCTAATCTAATAATCTAATTCTGGCTCCCGTCCCTCCCCAACTCGCGCCGCCGTCCTCGCCTGTTTAGTTCGCTCACTACAATCAGAACAGCATCGCAAGAGAATCGACGTCGCTCCTCAAACCTTCTCCTCCGCGCTGCACTGCGCCCCTCCCTTTCACACAGCGCCGCCCCGTACCCTCTGCACTGTGCCACGCCGCCGCCGCCCCCCACCCTCCCCACGGCGCCGTCCCTCCACATGGTGCCCTGCCATTCCCAGACCGTGAGATCCCCATCCCTCTTCCTGTTCCCCGTGGGTTTCTCACCTTCTCGATCGGATCCCGCTAGATTTGGTGGTTGAGGTTCAGTTGCATGATGCATCTTGGTAGGGGTTCTCGATCCGTTTTTGGTCTCATCTGATTCTGCGGTTGTTGATTTTGTGCTGGCGCAGGAGGTGGATCTGCACACCAAGCGAACCAGCCACACAGAGTTTTATACGAGCCCGATCACCATCGCCATGCTGCACCCGACGAGCCTCCAACCCGTTGCCGTCCTTGGCTTCTTCACCAAGGTGCAAGTCCCTGACCATTGACTCCAGTTATGCATAAGGATTGTTACATTTCGACAGCATCCGATGCACGTGTAGCTCGTCGTGTTCGTGGCCGGCCAATTGGTTGGCGAGGTCATCAGCTCGCTCCCCCGGATCCCAGCCTACCGATCTCTCAGTGCGATCCAGGTGCCGACTGCTCATCTCAAAAACTACAGATTTCTGCTTCAAGAATAGATCTTTCTTGCAATAATAGAGTGTCCTCCACATAATCGATCTCCTCTGCGAGGTCAGCAATTTCTGCATCTCAAAAAAACATCTTTTCTCCAATATGAATCATAAAAGATGAAACCACATGCAATCTGCATCGCTGTAATGATTTTCGTGTGGGTGCAGATGGCAGGGGCATCCATCTTCGCGTTTCTTCTCTCCAACAATGACCCACTCACCTGCATCAAGCTGTCCTGCGTCATCTCACTCTGTGTACTGCCTCTGCTGGTACACTAGCTATCAACTTAGACTATACATATGAAGATATTATGACATTATCATTTAGCAGTTCAGGAAAAAATCAATCTTGTTGGTATAAATTTTGCAGATTTTCCTGGTAGGGGAGATGAACCGGCTCGCCGACAGCATCTTCGATCACTCTGAAAATGCAAGCTCAGACGTCGTTGCTACTACTTTTAGCATTGGCAAAGCTGGTAAGAGGGATTCATGCATGATTTCATTCTGTCACATGCCATTCTGATTTCGTTTCGTGGTGAAACAAGTGACAGTGGAAGAGGCTATAGCGATCACTAGGCAGGGGTGGAGAGAATACATGAACCAGCCTGTGCTTCTGGTGAGCCTCGCATACGTGCTCGTCTGCTTCAACGTCACCCTCGCCCCTGATGCTCTCATGAACACTTTCCTCATCCATCAGGGTACGCACATGGCCTCTGGTTGTGGTTGGTTGCCATTGCTGATCAAGATATCATCGAGCTCTTGTTAATGGCAAGGACAAAAGCTATATTCAGTATGCAAGGACAAAAGCTGAAATTATGTTGGAAGGCCAACTTTGCTAGCCATTGTGAACCCCTGTATATTTTTTATATTGCATGAATTTGATAGAAATGGCGTTGTGATGCGCAGGAAGGTGAATCTGTACAGGATCGACAAGGACGCACATCAGTTTTTCTGTCATTCTCTTTCTCTTAGTAGTGCTTCATCACCATCATCATCTAAAAATAGTGGATATGGATATGCTGATGAGGTTCGTTTCTTTGAGCTTGATGTTCAACACAAAACATTTCAAACATTTACTTTGAAAATTTTCAATATGATAAATATGCTTTTAAAGATTTAAAAAGGCCACTTCCAGATACCCATGATGGTTGTATCCAATGTACCTATTTGCTATGTGGTTATAATGACTTAACAGTTTATGTGTAGTTACTCATAAAGATATATTTTTCTTCTTATAGGATTTGCATTTCATAGTTTATTCATTTTGATGTTTCTACTTTAAAATTAGGTACTTCGTGGTTTAGGAAATCTTATAGCTGGTGATGGATACATGGTTGATTCAGTACTAATTGTTGGAAACATTATCACTGGTAAGCTCATGATTCTCTTCCGACCATATCATGTTTGACTAGAAAATCTGTATGGTTATTTGTTAGTGTTACTCTATGTTGAGTCATGCTATTTTGGCCTATATACATTTTCTTTTGATTCTGTAATTGGTCTTTTTATGGTTGAGGAATGATGAATTTCCCTTTCATGGATGCACATTTTATAATCGATATGAATTTAGCAATTCTGTAGTTTTGCTGTTGGGGGTATTTTGTTAAATGTCAGGTTCACTTTGCTTTTGGGGGTATAGTTATAGTCTTGCAGCGGTTGTTGGACTGACAATAGGAGTTGCTGGCTTGTGCTGCTGCTCCTCACTATCGTTCTATGCAAGCCATCCGTGCCTGAAGGAGTGCGAGCGTGTTGTAATGATGCGGTGGTTTGGTCGGTGGTGCAGTATGAGAAGGTGGAGAAGATCGGGGAGGGGACGTATGATTTGGTGCATAGTTATCAAGGCGTTGCTTAGGCGTCGCTTTAGCGACAAGGTGGTCAGCAGGGGTGACACGTCCCGATGCCTTACCCTCTAGGGTGCAGGCGCGGCGCAAATCTGGCACGGATAGGCTAGATCAATCGTGGAGAGGCCAGGTGGCGTCGGGCGCAGCGAGGAGAGGCTCGGCGACATCGGGCGCACCACAGAGAGGCCAGGTGGGGTCCGGTGTAGCG
>KE370952.1:933608-944679 GCA_000418225.1 Zizania latifolia
ACTGCGTTGCTGGCCGCACCCCTAACCCCCACGACTCCCAACGGCCCTGAGACGCGCGCCCTCCAAAGTCTAGACCCCAATTTCATAGCTGTGGCCTGCGTGCACCGTACCGTACGTGCCGGGCCTGGAGCGAGAGAAGTAGGAGAGGAGGAGACAGACGAGGCGGTGAGGTCAGCCGGCTGCCTCCTAGGTCAGGCCCCACTACACCGATCAGCCTGCTCTGCCTGCTCCCTGCACCACGCCGCGCTGCGCCGCGCCATGGGACGCTCGCTCGGTCGGACTTCCACCTGCGCACTGGAGGGAGGGATGGCGTGAGTGGCGGAAGAGGAGTAAGGCAGGGAAGGTGTGGAGGTTGGGCACGGCCTGTTTACGGCATGGCCCGATAGGACCGACCCGCCTAGCAGGCCATACCATGCTAGTCCATGTGTCCTGTCTTCGGCCCAGGCACGGCCCAGCGGACTCACATGCCGTGTCGGGCTGGCATGGCCCGTTATCGGCCCACCAGGACGGCCACAGGCCCAGTAAAAAAATGGACTGAATCGTTCGTTTTGCTGACGTGTCTGCTTGTGATTGGCTAGTCAAAATGTAGTTGAAAAATTTGCTGCCATGGGTGCTAGAATCTAGGCGTGCAGTACTCACAGTTGCATGCATCTAGAATGTAGTTGAAAAATTGGCTAGTCATTGAATGCGTGCACTTGCTGCCTGGGTAGTTAAAAAATTCATTCAATGCGTGCGTGCGTGCCCACTGCTCAGCGGTGCGTGTGTGCCAGCGAGGCGTCTGCATGCGGTGCATGCGTAAGAAACTAAGCACTGGGCGGGAAACGTGGAGGCGTTGGACGTCGGTGTGGGAAAAACCAAGGTGCTGGCGAGAAACGAGGGGACGCACCGACGCAGCAGGCTGAAAAATGAGTGGGCCGTGCCGTGCCGTTCTGCTACAGTAAAAGAGCCATGCCATGCTGGCCCGACGTGCTGGGGCCTCAGCCCAGACGTCTGGCCCGGCTAAACGGGCCATGCCAGCACGGCCCACTTGCAATTGTGCCAGGCCGTGCCCGGGCCGTCAACAGTATGCGTGTGGTCATGCTGATCCATTTCAGCACGGCCCATCTGGCCATGTATAGGTCAGCAAGAGGGAGGCAGCGGCAGGAGATTAGATTTAGGTGGGTCAGATCAGAAGCAATCGCTCAGATTTAACAAAAATAAGTGAAGGGTTGAGATTTATCAGAAAGGTGATGTGTCCATCTTCGCAACTCATCAATTATATAGTAGGATAGAAGGGTAGATAAATGTTTTATATGCTGATTGATTCACATTGGTTGCATATATGTAGGTTGGTTCAACTGGAAATTCAACTAAGAATTTTTTGAAGTCAACTCAACGATTACCATTAAAAAACTTTACTGAAGTTTATCTCCTACTCCAAGGCTATAAGCAAATGCTTACTTAAAAAAAGAAACGTGATGCTGTCTCAAATGACAAATTTCAAACCCAAAACCTAGTCTTAGAGCCCGCTTGGTAGAGCTCCGGCTCTAGGATCCTTCCCCCGTGGAGCTAGAGCTAAACCAAATGGGTCTAAAATCTACAGCTCCACAGCGAATCAGTTGGACATACTCCGAAAAACAACATAGCCACGCTAGAGCGACCTCTTCCCGCTTTAGTAGCTCCGCTCCACCAAAGTTTGAGTAATTTACCCGCAAATGCCATTGAATAAAACACGTTCTCTCCCTATTTCCAGTCGACGTGATAGAACTCTGGGCTAAAATGCTCCTGCGCGAGAGGGGAGAGGGGATTGGCAACGCGCGGCGCGCGTACTTAGTGGGCTCAGGCGGCACGCGCACTCAGCGATGAAGGCAGCACGCAGACCTAGAGGGCTCAAGCGACGCGCGCACTCAACGACTATGGATCCGGCGGTGGCTTACCCGGTGGCGGCAGATCTAGTAGCGACCGAATCGACGACGGTAGTTTTGGCCGCTTTGGCCTCCTTCTAGTGAATCAGAGAAATCATTTCTTGCGGTTTGATCAAGGATAGATGTTTTCTATCCTTTTCTGAAGTTGATGCAATCCAACGGTTTAACTAATAATGATCCACTTGTCCAATCTCTTATAGAACTCTGCTCCTCAGCCCTAGGAAATCGATGATCCTTTAGTTTTCTAACGAGAGTAGAAGTTTGACTTATAGTTGAAAGGTAGCATGAATGAACTGTGTGTATTGGTACCTCCAATGAAATTACATGATTCAGGGGTGTTCTTTTTATCATACTAGTAAAATGCACTTGCTTTGCAATAAAGCTTTATTCTTAATGGCAAACAACTATTTAGAACATGATATTTATTTAAACATGTTTAGTAATGTTGCGATGATAAGAAGCAATGTGATATATTCTTATCCAAAATAAATCATAGATAAAGATTCAACTATGCATTAATATTAGCCATTACTCATAAAAAAGTACATTGAACATTAATTTAGTGTTGATTTGTCAGCACATATAGATAGATGCTGTATCAAAATGAACTTGATTTTTTGAAACTTTTATTCAAGGCAACACCAACACCTCAGAAGGATGAGAGTAATCTGCCATCATCCACTTGTAGGCTAGGAGATACTATCTGAAGATTTACAAAGTTTGCCAAGCAAAGAAACTTCTGCTCTGTAGTCTGTTACATCTACATGCTCTCATTGGCTTTGGGCCAAATAGTTTTTTCCTGGTAATGATGCCCAAACTACAGTAACCGTGATGGTTGCAGACTAAATTCACTATCATAAGCGAATTCAACACTGTCGTTTTGGGTTGCTTATTCTATTATCTATTTTAGATGCTGAGAGCTCAAGTGACCACTGGGCAATTCATGTTGGTTTCAGCTAGTTAAAATGATAGTGAATAGCATTTAAAATTCTTTGTGCATCACTGTGTCAACACTCGTACTGTTACTTGCCGGATACCGTACAGTGAAGCGTAGAGTAGGTAGACTAATTTGTATGTGTCTGTGGGCTGGAATGAGTTGGGCATTGTGATCTATATGGGCTGGTTGCTAGGGAGTAGTGAGTATATAAGAGGAGGCAACATTGTGAGAGAACTTGGACTGGCTAAAGAAATGAACACGGCAGCTCAGCTGGAGGGTTGTTCCTGCGTGAGATGAACTGATTTGCTTCTTCTTTGTTTGCTATTGTGTTCCGTGATTGAGTTGAGAAATTAGGTTGCTAACACACTGGTCTTTGAACATACTGTATACTGTATAATCATACTTAGATTTACACATTGATCATGTACCTAATATTGCTGATGTTGAAGAAGTTTTCTTCTTGTGTGTAAGTTTCTATAATTCCGTGGAGTGGGAATTCAGATGTTCTGCATAGTAATATGCTCTGTGCTGATAGAGTAACAATAATTAATACACATCGATGCTTTTACTTTGACAGTCAGGCTACTATCTTCTTGGTCTTTTACATGAAGTGATCAATCTTATTTGACTTCCAATTATGTAATTTCAAGTGCACTTACATTATCTTCAGATTTCAGTGTCATGATTCATGTTCACAGGATTTTAGGACATTACATCGACTGTGGAATGTTCTTCTGCATGCAAGTTTTTGCATCATTATGGTGTACAAGATATTCCGACTATACGTCAGCTGTGCAGTATGCTATATGAGAATCGAAAGTTTCCTTTTTGTTTATACTTACCCTGTTGCCACGAGGCGCACGCCTCATCAGATTGCTCCTTGTGACCTGCTCCAGGCTCTAGCAAGCTTTCACCTCTCATCTAGGTCCAGGAGCAGGAGCTGCCCAAATCCGAGCAACAAATTACTTGCTAAATTTTTATACAGGCAGGAAAAAAATCAATTGCTTCATTCAGCTTTCAACCATTCATCACACCCATGAGGCTGCTTTATTATCACGCTGAAATTCAATGTCGTGACAAGGCCAACATCTTTCTCTCCACCTTATATAGTGAACTGTTTTACTACTGACATGTAACCACGAGCAAGGAATAAAAACCGTAGATTTTGTAACGTCATAACACTCCATATCACCTATTAATTCGATGGATTGAACACACACGCCCATCTAAAGGCCTGTTTGGCACCCCCAATCGGGGCCCATTCCCGGTGGATGGGCCGGGATTGGTGGGTACCAAACATGCCCTAAACGTGAAACAACGAACATATGTTAAACATTGATCCCCGCTGTTTTGTTCTGTTTCCATGTAACCTACTCCCGCGCAGGGAAAACAGAGCATGTCAGCATGTGGGGCCCACTCTTGTCATGCGAGCGCGAACAATATCCATCCATCCATCCATCCACATCACCTCTCCCGTTCCCACTGCAGTTGCTGCTAGTAACTGAGACTTTGGGCTATGCTTTTTTGCCAGCCCATGGCACTGTGATTTGACACAGACCAAGGCATGACTCGGCATGGTCTTTAGCAGTGCTAGTCCAGCCCATGTATGAGTCATGTTCGTACTAGACTGGTCGGCACGATGAGATGTTGTTGACATGAAAATTGTTGAGACTCACATCTTTATACACGAAGGTTTAAGAGTTCTACTTATCTCTAGTGTAGGTCTTTAGCTTTCAAGTTCGTAGGTCCGTCAGTTAATTTGATCCCAAAATTGATAAGATAGAAAATATTAAACGAACAAGCCTATTATTGGCAATGGGCTGATACTCGCCATCAGCCAATAACTGATATGAAGTGAAGCGTGCCAACGCTTCGGTTGGAAGTCTGATATGCATGTGCACTCAAGCATGGTGAAAATATGTATAAACAAGCCGATTGCTTTGTTATAGGGATTATGGTAACAGTGATGATAAGATAAAACATATAAATACCGATCGGCTTGAAGAATGATAACAATTGTTTGACTGCACGAATGTATCAGCTAATTTAATCTAATATAAGCAATGCTAATAATCACTTAAATCAAGGTTTTAAATTTATCAACATCAACCTTAATAGATTAGACCTAATCGAGACGGTATTAAATTAAAATCAATAACGCTAAATAGTTCCAATAAAACAGTTTGGCCGATAACATGCATATTGAAGATTAAGCACATAAAAGATAACTCATCGACTAAAACTTCAATGAAACGTTAAGATTAACATCTTTCTTCTAAACAAGATTTGTTCTATTAACAGCAACCTAATAGATCAGACTGAACCGAGACATTACTAGATCAAAGCTAATAACACAAGCTCATATAGCCGATAGATCTTAAATAAGTAACTTTAACTAGAATTAACACGTCGAGATAACTAACAAATATATAAACCTAATCAAGATATTGGATTAATCCGAGGAAGTTTTAATTAAGTAAATGCATATGCCATATGGTGAATCCTCCTTGTTAGAGATCAGACTAAACCGATGCAGCCCAACCCAAAGAAGAATTCATTGGAAAACTACATTACCTCTACTCCTAGATTGGAGATACACCGAAGTTGAATAGATTGATCGTTTGATGATTTTTAGGGTCCCTGGGTGTACATATTTATACCCTTATGTCCTGTATAAATCTTACCTAATTGTGAGTAAACTTTGGAATCTTTATTCTCTAAAGATAAAAAAGTATAATTATAGGATATGATTACAAAAATAAAGAAATAACATTCGTTAGAATCCCTTCAGATTTGGCTTTAATCCAATGGCTCTCCATCACTTAGCCGAATCCGATGGTCACCAATTTCTAGCGTTAACACATGCCCTCGATTTCAGAGCGAGGATTTATGATTCAAAATCTTCCTCAGGACTCCAACCGTTCGTATCACTGTTCATCACACTTTTCCCATAAAGCATGTATTTTCTTCTTCTTTTTCACACTTTCTTATTTTAGAAGTCCAAAGACTTTCACCTTTTCATCTTCTTGCATCAAAAACCCTTCGGTTTCCCTAACAAGCTTCGGTATCTTCTTCCTACTAACGACCTTAGGTGTGTTTGTCTTCACCGTGAGTCCACTCTTTCGTCGCCATGCTTTGTGTCACCGAGCTCTTTGACCCTTCACAGTGGCTTCTTCAACCTTTGTCCTAGAGGTAAACTCTTGTCGCCATTCTCTTGCCTGTTCTTCATGTTCTTGGCTTTCTTCACATTTCTTTGTATATTTATTTACGTCTTTTTGCCTTTCTATAGAATCTTAGGAACCAAATACTAGTCCCAATTGCCAACAGCCTATCTTTTCATTATCTAGGACTAATGGGTAGTGAAGACCCCACATATATTATCAACACTGAAACACAAAGAATAATCCTCTTCAAGAATTCTGCCATGACCTTAGACAACTAGACCCATAGCTTTAGGTCATGGTCTGGCAAGCTTCTGGGATGGAGGAACTGGTATCACCGTGTATCGGCTGCCAAACGAGTATTTTGGGATGAGCTGGATATCGGACACTGCATAGGATTATCACCGGTAGAAACCTATAGAAATGAGCCTATGCTAACATCGGCTTGCTATTTTTGGTCTGATGCCCTCAACGCGTTCCTCTTTGGACACATGCCGATGGCCCCAAACTTGCTAGATATGGTCATTCTAACATCTCTCAACATTATTGCATATGTTGATCCCTTTAGCCTCTGATTCAAACCTTCTCATTGGCTTGAGACCAAGAAAACCGGTGGCTAGGCAAAATATATAATAGTTCTGATGATGATGAACCTAACTCCTCACATTCTTCATCTATTGCTGCTGCTCTAGAACAAAGTATATCCAATGCGTATAGAGGACCTATCACAAGAGCATGGGCATGGGAAATTCAAAACAAAATTAATTCACTCATAAGTACTTTTCATTATGATATCAGTGAGAACAGTATGCTACCTAATAGTTATACCTATTGGGGAACGTGAAGGCTACGCTAGCTGAAAACAAAAATTTTCTACCGTGCACACTAAGATATCTTGCTAAGAGAGGAACCATAGATCGTTACCTCATGCATGCAGTGCCACGGAAGGAGAGTTGGAGTAGCAAACCGATCGAACTCGAGCGTGCCGATTTGGTCGAGAAACTGATCAGCCTCCTTGGGAAGCCGATCAACGTCCTTGGGAAGACTTCGACAGAACTCTCGGGAGCCGATGATTTTGCTAATCCGATTAGCAACGCCAATGCCGATGCGAAGCAAAATAGCAACACCTCTACTGGTATCCACACATCCAGGGTAGAAATGTCGGCCGATGGTGTACTAGCACCCGAGTGGTCGGTGAGATGGTAGGGCTTGGGAGAGGCGACAGCTAGGGTTTTGTGGTGGCTAACAAATTAGCACGCACAAAGGCATCCACTACATGAGCCCTCACCCTCATATTTATTACGTCCTAGCTTGGGCCCTACTAGGCCTGATCAGGACTCTACTCGGATCCCTATCTGATCTGTTCAGATCTCCATCCAAACCGTTTAGATCTCTATCCATATTAAGCCCAATCTGAATCATATTCGAATCCAATGTTCTAACCCGTTAAGTGTGTGATCCTGTAGATTCACATATAGCTTGGTTAACATATGGAAACTCCTTTCCAATACGCCGTTAATAGCGGCCTCTAGTAAAGTATATTAACTCAAGTATACATAAAGATTATATCGGCTAAATCTTGTAATGTATCTCATGTACATGTCCCTTTGCCTCACGATATTGATCGAGCACAAGGTGAGATTTGTGCCATCATATCAATAGCTCGATCCTCTCTCGATCTCTATATTAGATTATAACCTATGATTAACTCTTTAATCACTTTGGTATGGCCATGCACTTCCATAATCCATTACATCGAGGGGCCCAAAGATATCTCTCCCATAAGGAGGGGCAAATTCTATCTTGATCACTCACATCCCACTACATATTTCATATCATACTGAGGACTACATATGTTGGGAACCATGATGATCTCAGGTCTTAGGACTTTACATAAACACTACTTGAGATCAATTGATGACACATAGAATCTCAATAGTGCCTCATAGCTGGTCTATCTAACATATGTTCTCCAACATACATCCATCTTATTGAGTTAGTATCTCCATACCCATGATCCATTAGACATGATCATCAATTAATACACATGCCGATCTTAGTCATATCTATTTCATATATGACTTAAAACCGATCAGGGATCATTTAGAAATAGGCACTGTTGGGAAGAATAACTCTCGCTGTACTTAAGGATTGACTAAGAGATGATCAAGAGACATCAAATTTCGAAGCACCCCCCGAGTACTTCTAGGTTCCGACTGGAAGACAGATTCGGAACCCCCCTTCACCAGGTTCGGAGCCCCCCTTCACCTGGTTTGGAGCCCAAGTTCAGAGCCCTCTTCACCTAGTTCGGAGCCCAGGTTTGGAGCCCCCCTTCATCAGGTTCGGAGACCCCCTTCACCTGGTTCGGAGCCCCCCTTCACCTGGTTCAGAGCCTAGGTTCGGAGCCCCCCTTCACCAGGTTCGGAGCTCCCCTTCACCTGGTTCAGAGCCTAGGTTTGGAGCCCCTCTTCACCTGGTTCGGAGCCCAGGTTTAGAGCCCCCCTTCACCAGGTTTGGAGCTCGCCTTCACCTGGTTCGGAGCCTAGGTTCGGAGCCCCCCTTCACCAGGGGCTTCAATCCTCTCTAGCAAGACATATACTTTATAGTATTCACACAAGGGTTTACTATTTTGCCCCTATGAAATCTTGTGAACAGAGTCAACAATGACGGTTGTAACTAGAGGGCAAATTAGTATCTTCCTAGGAGGAAGGGGGAGGTCAGGACCAAATATTGTAATATAAGATAATATTACACACTGGACGTAGGGCTATTATCTGACAGTCGGAGGACTGAACTAGTATAAAAATCACTTCGCAATCAGTAGCCCTTCGAGGCTAAACAAACCTGTTAAGCGTAAATTTTACGCTACAACAGTTGGCGCCGTCTGTGGGGAGCCTAGTTCTAAATTAGCCTCTCTACCACAACCTACACAATCAACTTTGAAGCCTATCTCGCTTCAGCCTGGGAGTCCCCCCTTCGGCCTGAGGCTTCCCAGGGGCTTCGGGTCCCTGCGCGGGCCTCCCTTCAGCCTGGGAAGCCCCCCTTCGGCCTGAGGCTTCCCAGGGGCTTCGGGTCCCTCCGCAGGCCTCGCTTCAGCCTAGAAAGCCCCCCTTCGGCCCGAGGCTTCCTAGGGGGCTTTCCAGAGGCTTCCCAGGGGGCTTCCCAGAGGCTTCCCAGGGGGCTTCCTAGAGTCTTCCTAGGGGCTTTCCAACGGCTTCCCAAGGGTTTCTCAGGGGCTGTGGGGCCACCGCAGTCCTCCCTTCGGCCCAAGGTCTCTGGACCTCTAGAGCTTTCGCCAAAGCGCCTCGTGAGGTAAGGATCGCTGCGGTCAAAGGTAATTAATGTCACTCCATAGAGTGACTTCGCATATAAATCAGTTCTGGGCAACTTTAACCTAGCGGGGAATACATCGTTACACTTTTATGGCTTCGACAACCCCGTATAATGCATTTTTGAACTGCTACCCAAATACCCGACTCAGCATGGCTTTGTTTTCTAAACATAAAGCCAACACGCTTACAAATGCACAACACACCGAAGCATTGCTTCGCTTTCTAAAAAAATCGGTGTGATCCGCTCCACCATTATTACTTCACAGCGCCTTCGGGCCCGAAGTAATATAAACAGAGTCATACATGTCTCTGGGTCCCAAGCGCCCCTTGGTTCGAAGCATTGCTTCGCTTCCTAAAAAACCCCGGTGTGATCCGCTCCACCATTATTACTTCACAACGCCCCTTGGTTCGAAGCATTGCTTCGCTTCCTAAAAAAATACCTGTGTGATCTGCTCCACCATTATTGCTTCACAGTACCTCCGGGCCCGAAGCAATATAAATCGAGACTACTGTATCTCGAGCCTGCCTCGATACGTGTCTTAGATGTCCCAAGCGCTCCTTGGTTCGAAGCATTGCTTCGCTTCGTAGAAAACTGAAGCATTGCTTCGTCATTTACAAAAGAAAACCGAAGCATCGCTTCATCATTTACAAAAGAAAACTGAAGCATCGCTTCATCCCTTACAAAAAAACTGAAGCACTGCCTCGTCTATTAAAAAGAAAGAGGGAAATAAAAAACCAAAGAACTATTTCGTCAAAACCAAAGTATGATTTTGCCTCCTACAAAACCGAAGCATGGTTTTGTTCGCTATAAAACCGGAGCATGGTTTTGCCTGCTACAAAACCGAAGCATGGTTTTATTTGCTACAAAACCGATGCATTGTTTTATCCGCTACAAAACCAAAGCATATCTTCATAATGTAAGTTAAACAGCAGCAGTTAGAACCTCAAAACTGCACTTTCGCAACAGCCACTATGTGCATTCAAAACGCTCTCAATCGCTTCATGCCATTCTCGGGACCCCCTCGAATGGCCACTGTATCTCGATCAAAGGGTTCGAAGCATGTCTCTGGGTCCTCAACAACCCTAGGTTCGAAGCTTCACTTCGTTCCCTAAAAACATCAATATAACAAGATCTAATATTGTCACCTTACGAAGTCTCCGGGCCCGATGTGATGAAAATGCAAGGTTACAATAAACAGCTCGATGCGTACCCTAAGGTCCCAAAGCGACAAAACCACGTGAAGCCTTACTTTGAAAATCAACATACTCCACATCAAAGCACAGTAACAATGCATTAAAAGTGCTCGCAACACGCGCACGGATGCACACCCGCCACGAGCAAAGGGGGGAGCAATAAGTGCATATGCATTCGAAGTGTGCTTTTATAAAAATAATAATAATAATAAATAAAATAACAAACACTAAATGCACTTCGAGCATAAGGATACAACGAAAACACATTTGTTCAAATATGGCTCGAATTACAAAGTGCGAAGTGCTCAAATAAATATACTTTACTTACAATAAAACTGAATACATTGCAGTTCAAAAAAAACTTCTATCAAAGTTTCATAGAAAATCAAGGGCCTGAGGAGCCATGGTGAATACCATAGGGATGATGAGTGATTGTCAACGGGAGAGATGATGAAGAGAAGGATGAAGATGAGGAGAAGTCCTCTGAGGGGAGGCACAATGACTTGCCGTGATGGAGCTCGCGTGTGACTCAGGTACACGGAC
>KE370953.1:0-15000 GCA_000418225.1 Zizania latifolia
GGCCGCCGGCCGCCGCCCTTTGTTGTTGTGTGAATTTCATTTGCTGTAGTAGTACTAGTACTTATTTGTTGCTGTGTGAATTTCATTTGCTAGCTCGTGGCTCGGCCGAGCCCTGAGCTAGCTTGGCTCGACTCAGTGTCAGCCCTAGCGAGCAGCAGTCGACGCGATGGAGTGAGAGGGAGGAGCATGACGACTGACGCGGCGGAGTGGCGTGGGGAAAGCTTGTGGTGTTTCATGCGGGCACGGGAGCAGTCGGCAGCTGCAGATAGTGCGAGAAGAGAGAAACGCCAAAGTTGGCATTTGGCGTTTCTCTCTTCAATATAGATGGTCATCTATATTTAAATGGTATGATAGCTTATCTGTTGGAGAGTAAATTTTTGGTATGAATAACTATTTTAGGAATGGAGCTTGAGATGGAGTTCCTGTTGGGATGCTCTGACTCTCTGTTTCTCTAGGAGGACAATGAGAGGTGGCCCGTCATTCAATTTGGTATATTTCTATTCGTGTCCCAGTCAAAAGTCACTGAGATGACACCAGCAGTGAGTTTGGTTTGCTTCTTGCGGTGAGCCGGGGAGCAAATCGTGAGCACTGGTCGACGGCGACGAAAGGAGCGAAGGGAAGAGGGAAAGAAGACACAGAGTAGCTGTTGGCTGACAGGTGAGTCCTGGTTTAATCTATAACTAATTTTTCTCTTTAAGGGGTTCACTACAAAATACATAATAACATATTATTTTCTGGGCTGAAGTGAAAAAAGGAAAGGGTTGACATAAAAAAATTTTGTAGGACTCGTGTCGAGATAATGCATCGAGAGAATTGTAGCTTGAACAGTGTCGTCATCTGCTTTTGCTTCGGTGGAGTATGGTTTTACTGGTTGGGGCTCACACGCGCGGTGAATGCCCTTGTGTTGCAGAAACTGACCGTACCTCGATGTGGAGCGTGCCGCCGCCGTACTTGGAGCCGGAGTCGTTGTGGAACTCCAGCCACGCCTCGTTCTCGTAGAAGCAGGAGCCCTTCCACTCCAGCCGCGCGCTGACGGCGTCCGGCCTGGCCGACGCCGACCCGACGAACACCGGGAAGATGTCCGCCACGCCCCGGAGCTTGCGGAGCACCGCCATGGCCACACTCCGCGGCAGGAGGGGCAGGACGTCCATGGGGCTGAACGGTAGGGTGGTCCACGGCATGCCGCCGCCGAGCCCGTCGGAGTACAGCGGCGCCGCGGTGAGCGAGGCTGCCAGGAGCAGCAGGGCGACCACGACGAGCTCGGAGTTTTTCGCCATGGTGGTCTGCGCCGGCTCGCAGTCGGCGCGCAGTCCGGGGAGCTCGTGGGATTCCTGTCAGGAGCTCGGGCCGGATTTGGTTTCGTGTAAAAAACGAGCAACCCGGTGAGTGAAGGGCGGCCAGGGTAGATGTGTTTGATACGTTAATGTGTTGCTCTCGGGTCAAGTGACTGATTTTATGTGGATTAATTGGGTTGACTGGCGAAGCTTCACGAATTTATTGCTCACGATTTCACGAATCACGATCTGTAGATTCTGTAATACTCTTCTTCGGATGCACGAAACCAGCTAATTGCAGGCACGCTTGCAGGAGAGTTCCCCTGAGCTCAGTCAATTTAACTTTGCCGTCACTATTCCATTGCTATTTACAAGGCTACAGCACAAGCACAAGCACGTGATACAGGCGTACAGGCCGTCACGACTCACGACTGACGCATGCGATAGGCAGGCTCCTAACAATCTAACCCACATATATAGCACAAGCACGTGATACAGGCGTACAGGCCGCGGCCCCCAAGCTCGAACGGCCCAACTCACACGAGAGGCTAACCCACGCCCGAAGAAATCCATAAACGTAAAGGCCACAACGCAAAAATCACCGTACTACCCACAGCCACAAGGCCACAGGCCACACTATATGACACTACAGGCCCATCGTTGGCGGCGCTCGCAGCCGCCACCTCGGCGCAGAACCGCTTCACGCGCTTGGACATGCTTAGGAGGCACGGCGCCGAATATAGATTTTTGTAAAAAAAAAATATTTTTATTTGAAATTACTTTAGAAGAGGTTTACAAAATTAGAAAGTACACATATGAAGTATATGTGTGTGTGTATATATGTATATATGTGTATATATATATATATATATATCATTGCTTAGACAACAGAATTCATGTTACCACTTTAATGATCGACATGATCATACCATCAAATCAACGGTTCATATGGACTATGGACTAAAATCTGGCAATTGGTACTGTCGATCGTTGGTTTAGTTGATAGAAGCATTATATTGCTGAAGTAATGATTAAGACACGGAATATTATGACTAAAGATTTAGTGATAGTGCGGTAGGAGGATTCTGGTCACTAAACCAAAAGTCGACAAGTTCAATAATTAATAGGAGTTTGTCACCAAATCATAGTCGGTAGGAGTCTAATTTTATATATTTTTTAAAATACTTTATAAAATATAACATGAGTAGAAATAGATTATGTTTTTTAAAAAAACTTGCGAATCTAGCAAAGGTGGCCGCGGCGTAAGTTTCCGCGTCCACAGACCGCGGGGAGGGAATCATGGGCTACGGCCCCCGAACATGCGCGCGGGCTGCTGACTCATGTCCAGCCTTTCCTCCAGCTATGCAGGCATGCAGCGAAGGCACGAAGGGCGGCACGGCGCGGGGACGAGACGCTCTGGCACTAGCTAGCGTGCACGCCAATTCACCGGCTCAAAAAATTCTGGATGCCCGACACGCGCGCGGCACATGTAGCAGCCCGGCCGCGCCGATCGGCGATCACGGCGATCTAGTCGGCAGTAGCGATGGTTTAAGTTGCACCGTACCGCCCAGCCTGCAGCACTCTGGGTAGAAATCATGCCCGATGCTCGTTTTGATTGAAGCAAGTACATATTCCCTCCGGTTACGTTCTCATGTGATCCTGTTTCTTTTTTCTTTTTTCTTTTTGAAAAAGAATGGCTTATCTCATCCTGTTGTACGGACACGCCAGCGTATGTTTTTCTGTGTCGGACTCGTTCGTCCGCGGAAAATGAACTGCATGCAGATCATCTCATGAAGAAGAAGAAGAAATAGCTGTTAAAATAATCTGCGAAACGTACTGCTACTACAAAAGAGAACAAGGAAAGAAGGTCTTCACCGTTTTATTCAGACTTCAGAGACTATCTAGGTGAGAACTTTCAATGTCGTGTTTGGGCCCAAAATCATCGCCAACAAAACAAAAAACACACTCTTCAATTCACACACTGAAATGTATTCCTCAAATTGGTTTTCTTTTATACAATTGTAAACGACCTTTCAGAATAGTTTCCCAAACATTAATTCTATGTACATGACCTGTCTGAACATCTGAACGAATTTATCCAAATGCATTCTAGCTATGCACATCAATACCCACCAAACGTGGTGCAAAGACAAAGGTGAGGTTGGAGAGAAATTAGGGGCAAATTAACATGGAGGAAAGTTGCAACTTCTTTTCGCAAATAATCAAGCGGCGACTTAACCACCAAGGGGCGTATATAGTGACGACGAGACGGAACGCTCATGACTCCACGGCCTCCGGAATGCTCTGCAGGGCGGGCTTCCAGTGCGCCTCCCTGTGCTCGTCGTGATGGTGCACCTCGCCGGAGTTCATGATGTCCGCCAGCAGCTGGTGCGTGGACCGCCGGCTCTTCCCGTGGCCGTCGCGGCCGGCCTTGCCCTCCATCAGCTCGTGCAGCTGCCTCTTGGTGATCCTGATGGTCACCTCCGCCACGTGCTCCCTCCTCTCGCGGTGGTCGTCCTCCGACGATGACGACGCCTCCTCCTCCCACTCGCCGTCGTCGGCCCACGACTCCACACCACGCTGCGACGCCCCGCAGTTCCCCATCAGTTTCTGCGCCGCCCGCTAGCTCCCTTGTCTACGAGACTATAACCAACTTGCTGTTTCTCCTTAGATGCTTTCTCTAGCTCGTGAGCTTGCTGATTACGTGTGGTTGTACGCTGCTCTGAGATGGATATGTAATGTAATCCAATGGGTTTCGGGGTCTATTTATAGTTGGGAGCTAGCCAGCGCGGCAGCGCGCCAGGTCAGCGATGATTCCGCACATGGCCGCACCGGCATGAGAACAGTTCGCCCGTGTGATGTCACACAGGAGGCGAGTTCCGGGATTCCGACGTGGCGAGCCGGTCGTAGGAGCTAATCCTCTCTTCCCCGCGCGCGCGCGCGCCGTCCTCCTGGAAAAGCTAGACGTGCGCGCTCGCGCAGTGCCTTTGCCAGTGAGTTGCCTCGGTGAGACGCGCTGGTAAGCATCCTACGTACGCTGGCGCGCCGCACGCGCCCAGGGCGGGTGCCTCTCGGGGCAGGTCGGTGGAGGCGAGCGCGTACCAAGTCTTAATTGGGCCGCACTGGTGTGAATGGGCTCTGGAGCGAATCTTGTGCGGCTTTAACTAAAACAATAAGGCCGCGCTTCTGAGGGCATATTCTCCAACGTACTTTCTTTTCCCAAATAACAAGTTTTAGAAAAAATATTCTAAATACAATAATTAGTATTTGTAAAAGATATTTTTATCTTTAAAGTATCTATACTATTCTGAATTTTGTTACTTATACTCTACCCACCCTGATGAGTACATGATGATATTTTATTTATATGTATCTAAATTAAAACTTGCTATATTTTATATTTTAGTACAAAGAAAATATATTTTAAAGTACTGTGTTAACATCAGTTCTGTCTGTTTTAAGTTCTAAAAAAGTACGTTAGAGATAGGCACGTTGAGGTGGATAAGAATTAAGAAGCCCCTGCAAGCCATGTCTATCATGTGCAGTCACGTTTTTAATGATATTAGCATGTTAATATTTTTTAAAAAAATGTATTTTAGAGTTTATTGACACGCTATATACTCCGTATACTTTTACGTGAGTTACTGATCATATTTTTACTCACAAGTATTTGTAAATGAATGGACATTTTTTTGAAAGAAAGTAAATGAATGGACTGACGTTAATATATACTAATATACTAGCACCACTAAGATTTAAATATATAGTTTACCATGGTTTAGAGAGGAACCAAGCTCAGATTGTGCAACTAAAATCTTGAAAGTTTCTTTAAATTTGAGCCGTTATCGAGTTTCGAGAAGGGAAAAATCCCATATCTGAACCTTTTTTCTACATGGCGGATGCCGAACTGGAATTACTAATCACTATTCTCTACAAAATTGGAACTAGATATGTGTAGTAAATGTTAGTACATAAGATTACTATCATTATGTGATGACATGAACTGTCAGAGCTGTTCTGGTCAACATCTAACATCTGTCTCAACATAACAACACGGATCGATCCACGTGTATGAAATCGGTGCCGCATGGAATTTCTCTGACACAAGATATGGAATCATATCTTCGATCGATCGGCTGCACGACGACGGTGGCCGCGGTCCTCTCTGTATGAAATGACTCGCGTTGGGGATCCGATCGACATTATTGGTCTGGATTATTGCCCAGCGAGAACATTAACGATCTGGATTATTAGTTCAACGTGACGAGCGTTCATATTCCGCCTTGAATAGTACACGACAAACTTTGGTGCAGAGCGGGACAGTAATTCTTCCAACTTATTCGCAAACTCTCTCGACTGTTCATAAATTCCAACCTGACGGATACATCATATATGGCAGCTTCTGACCCTGGCCCAAAGATCTGGTTTTTCAACACGAGCTAGCTCTCACGGTCTCCTCTTTCATCTAGAACTTTGGAGTAATCAAGGAAACACCGACTAACACAGTCTTGATCTTTTGTTGCATAGCGAAGGCGCGCGGTCATACCATACAAAGCCTGGTTCTTGGAACAAATCGTTGATAGATATAGAATTGACCAAATCAGTGAGGAAGATGCAGTCATTGCCCTGACAACTGAAAGGATTAATGTGGCGATAAGTGTCAATTTCTGCAACAATACCAGTTTGACTGCGGCTATAGAGGGACGGAAATTCTACTATTCTAGGTGGGCATATAGCACCTTCACTTACCGGCCCTGTAGTCGCCAGGTAGGGAAATATACTTTGCGAAGGCTTTGTTCTGACTTCCGAGAACGAAAATATGAAATCAAGAAAAAGCCACTCTTGCATTTTGTTTGGTATTTTCATTTGGAATTATTTTTTAAATAATATTTTTTCGAAATTACAATTCTGGTACGTGGACTTAAAAAAATTGTAAAAATGGACCCGTCGAACCGTCGATGGAGGGACACCTGGTTTGTCGACGGGAAAACACCCCTTTTGGCCCTTATCATCGATAGGAGTCTATTTTTGTAATTTTTTCAATCCACGTACCAGAATTGTAATTTCAAAAAATTATTATTTTTAAAAAATCTTTCCATTTCTAGCTGTAAGTTCATCGTGTGTCGCAGAGTCTGTTGTGACCATTGAGACATCTAAGACCGTGAGCCCTACGTTCAGGGACAGTCGGACAGAGGCACAGAGCTATATCAGAAATCTGCAGAAGTAAAAATGTTCCAGCAATTTCTCTCAATCATCCTCGTAGTCTGTACACATCTCCGAAACAATGACGACCAAACTAGTGTATCTCCCTAGAGCAACTATGCACGTACAGAATCAATCAATGATCATAAAACAATCCTGTAATACCAAGATCGAAATCTGGTACTACTTGTCAAGACTCATCAGCCTCCGGTATGCTGTGCAGCGAGGGCCTCCAATGGCCCGCCGCCTCCTGCCCGTCGCACACCTTGCCGGAGCTGATCATCTCCGCCAACACCTTCTCGACCGGCCGCCCCTTCCCCTCGCCGGCGGCCTTCTCCAGCAGCTCCTGCAGCTGCCGCCTCGTCACCCTGATCTTCACCTCCACCCTCTCCATCTTCTCCACCGCCGCCATCTCCTTCAGCTGCAGCTGCTGCTTCTCCTCCTTCACCTCCCACTCGTCGTCGTCGGCCCACGTCGACGCCGCGGCGGCGCGCTGCGACTTGAAGCAGTTCCCCATATGCAGCCGATATGCGAAGCAGAGATCGATCGATGCGTATATCTCAATACGAGAAGCCCCGGGGTTTAATTTCTATGTCGGATGTTTGCTCGAGTTGCTTGCCTTCGTTTGCGAGAGCTTATTTATACGTGGGAGTTGGAGAGGTCGTCGTGAAGAAGAGGTGTCGAGTCTTCAGTGAGACGTGCCAACTTGGACCAGGGTGGAGACGTGGTTGGATGCGTGGGCGCGGAGACCGAGTCGCGCTTCCCTTCGGGGCATCATTCATCCATGGGGCCACGTGTACGGTCCAGATATCCAGCGTGTCTCGGCGGGCAGCTACTGCGGCCGGTGGGATGGAGGCGACCGGG
This sequence comes from Zizania latifolia, assembly GCA_000418225.1. NCBI lineage: Eukaryota > Viridiplantae > Streptophyta > Magnoliopsida > Poales > Poaceae > Zizania > Zizania latifolia. Next base: position 7,341 of record KE370953.1, read on the forward strand.
CGCTGGACGGCCGGGATTGTGCGGAGGTGGGAAAGTAGCGGGCAGATGGAATCTTTCGACGCGAGGCTACCGGTGTGAACGCGGCTTTTCCGGGGATCTTCCAGCCTCGTCGTGCTGATCTCGTACGAAATCGTCTCTGCAGCGCCGATGGTATGGCCAACTAACCGTGCGTGTTTCGGAACGGAACTCGGGCTGGACTCCTTGCGGTGATGCCTACCGGCTACCGGCTACCAACATTATCAGTTTTATAATGCGCACCCTTCGCCAGAAGTTCTGAAAAACTAAATTTGATCGAATCGATAAACGAAAATGTTCATGGAGATATAGATGGATCAGAATTTGTCGTTGCTCCACACCGGAAGATACCGTGGCCTCGATTTCTTCTGCTAGCTTGCCTCCGAAGGAAAGGGTGTTGCGATATAAACATGTATGAATTCTGCGAATAGTCGCGACAGGTGTTCGAAACGAGCTATATATGGCTGAGATTTGATATATTGTTGAATCTATCAAAACAAGAACCATCAGTTTCAAAACAATGGCCGAGTTTAACATTTCTACTAGAAGACCATTTCACCCGTCTCCAAGGAGTAGAGAATACAGATTACGCTCACGTACACCTTGATCGGACGGGCAATCACAAATCCGTACGATTTATGTATATGCAAACCAGCAAGCTTCATGTACAGGCTTCTAATTCCCCACAAGAAGTATCAAGGAGAACACAATTATGTCATTCCTGCGTCAGCCTAGCTAGCTCGTTTTCCATGAAACTTTAATTCTCCCAGTAGTTTCTTCCACGTAGTAATTGTTTGCATCTGTTAACCACAAGCAGCAGCATTGAAGCTGATCGGAATTGACACTTTGGTGGAGAATACCATTTCCAGAGCCTTGTTGGGTAGTGGCCGGGTGAGAGCAACACCACCCCGGCGGTCAAAACGACAGTAACACCATGGCCACCATTTCGAAATTAATCGATTGATCGGCACGTAGAGCAACCCTCTTGATGCAGACTGTGTTGTCAACGTGTAGGTGAGCACCTACTAGTGTGCGTTGATTGATATCTTTCTCCATTTTCCCCTCGATGCATTAGAGTGTGTGGAAATTTTTTATTGACTTGAGAGAGTGCTTTGCGTGGTCAGCAGTGCAAATTTTGTGGTGATAGTGCCCGTCAGACGTGATGAGATGTGCTGAGTTGTTTGGGTCAAGACTCACAAAAAAGTTTTTTAACATTATAAATGCTTTTGTAAATATCTCAGTTTACTAGTACTTTGAAATCTTTTACGTTGCGTCAGGGTTTGTTTTAAAATTAAGCTTCAAACGTGACTAGCTAACTGCCAGTAGGTTACTGAACACTGAGTACATGAAAGCGTTATCTGTCAAAACTAATGCAAATGGTTTACTAGAGAGCTATTGTTTGTGCAATAAAATCACTCCGTAAGATAAGGTAATACCGGCTTACTATTGCCTCCTGTGGCAATCAAGTGAACCAAGCGGTTCTTTTTTTTCATGTAATAATGTTTAGTGCAAGTTCTGCAGTCTGCAACTGTACAATCTACATAGGTACCACAACTCAAAAAAGGTACACGACCAAGTCATTTAGATCAGATCTTGTTGGCCATTAAGAATAAATTGATATTCTGCTGTGAGGGACTGATGGCACGTAATTGATCCCATGAGGCCATGAGCATGAATGTTCGTATGAATTCTTCCATTTTACATGTCCCAGCAGTCAGTATGGATTATGGACGACAGATCGTCTCCTTGCCGCCATTGTATCCATCAGACTATCACCACTTAATTACCCTACTAATGTACATCGTTCGTGGCATCTGAACTAGAAAAGAATAATGCAATAGGTCACCAAAAAAGCTGCGATCCATCGAACGAAACTGCAAAGAAGCCGCCGGAAAAGCAAGAAAAAGCAGGACGTGTCATGACGACTCCACGGCGGCCTCCGGGATGCTCTGCAGCGCGGGCTTCCAGTGCGCCACCCTGCAGTGCGGGTGGTAGACCTCGCCGGCGTTCATGATGTCCGCCAGGAGCTCCGCCGTCGACCGCCGGCTCTTGCGGATGATGTTGTGGCCGGCGGTGGCGGCCGCAGCCCTCTTGTCTAGCAGCTCCTGCAGCTGCCTCTTGGTGATTCTGATGGTCACCTCCGTCATGTGAACCCCGCTCCTCGCCGCGGTCCCTTCCTCCTCCTCCTCCGACGCCGGCAGCTCCCACTCGCCGTCGTCCGCCCATGACACGGCGTGCTTCGTCACCGCGCAGTTCCCCATGTATGTATGCACGTAGTTACAGATGCTCGCCTTCCTCTTTCCTCTTTCTGCGTTACGTTCCTCGCTGCTTCTTATTAGGTGGTCGATCTTTGTGTGGCCAGTTCGGACGGGAGGCCAACGCCGAGGCCGAGGCCGAGATTTTATAGTTTCCAAGGAACCGGCCGTTCGCGGCACGCAGCACCTAACGTTACGCACTTACGCCGACGTGGTCGCCGAGGTGGACGGTGACGGGTGGGGGCACGGCCTGGGGCCCCCGTGCGGCGGCGGTCTGAACGCGGGGGACGTGGGGGATCTCGCATAGGTAGGATCCAGACGCTCGGGCCTCGGGGTAGCAACGCGGCTTTTGGAGGGATTCCCCCACACCGCACTGGCTCGGCACGAGCCACCCGTAGGTGACATGGCACGCGCACGCGCAATGCTTAGCCGCGGCGGATTGCCCGCCGCCGCCGCCGCCGCGGTCATCGCGTGCTGTTCCGTTCGCGTCTTATCGGTGGCGGCGCCCCCAAGAGGGCTCGGCTAGTGCTTGAAGTTGATCGGCGTGGTGATGCAGATTGCAGAGCATGAAAAAGAGATCCAAAGGGAGTCGGAATTAAAAAAATCCCCATATCCATTGGACATGTAATTTCTATGTTCGTCTCAGATATAACAAGAGAACGTTGCTATGGAGTCGGTGTACAGTGCAGGTTTTGGACATATCTTATCGGAGTATCTCACGTTGCTCATTGTAGTCGCCTCAATTAGTTCGCGTGGCTGATCGTTGGCACAGTTTGTCCATCGAATCTCATCTACCAGAAACATCTCCGGCTAACAGTTAACTAACACGTCTATTAAAAACCTGATGCAACGGCCAACCACTGCCCACCGGTATACTATTCTTTGGCGGTTGAGACATGAGACCATGAGTTCAGAGTTAGAACATCCGTAAGCCACGACATGCCTCCGTGGCTCCTCGTCGGTGGTGTTCACTGTTCACTCCATTCGTGCCACCGCCACGGTGAGAGAGTGGTACGTGCTGGCATTTGGCCCGGGTGGCATGAACTGGCAAGTGGCAACACGCCAGCACTTCCCATGAGTCCAAACCCTGCACACCGATATCGCGTCGTACCAGCTAGCAGCGTACGTAATATATATATGAAGCTCATAACGATGCAGTTGACTCAAATGATTGCAGAAACGAATTTGCACGCACTGGATGTGAACGGAATATCTCTCAATCAGATGCCTCAGGGAGTCAGGGTTGTGTCGTGGCTTCCTTGCTCGCTACCAATCTTGTTCCTAAACCTGGTGCGTCTCAACCGCCGGAGACGACGAAGAGTACGTAGAAGGCTGCGCTACGGGTCTGGCTGTTCAGTTTAACTTTGACACACTGTTCTTGCCGGTGCGCGTAGACAACAAACTCTCGCTTCAGTCTTATCGCAGCACGCAGCCGGCAGCCACGTCGTGCTCGAAACATCTCAGGGTTGGTGTCTGTTCTTCACTCATCAAAGGGGGAAAATGAGAGTGTAAATGTTTTGCTGGCGGCTGAACCTTATACAGATGGTTCGTTTTTCAGCCACTACAAATCAGAACAAGTTTGCCAGGTAAGCCCCTTTGCCCAATACAAAAAATATGCAATGCGTTACACTAGGGAACAATTTCATTTGGTCGACTAGGTGCAACAACTCAATTTTGTCTTCTAACCTAGTATTTTAAGAAAATCCTCCAAGTTTGGGTAAGGTTTTAATTAGGCTGGTGCACTAGCATGAGTAAATAAAAGGACTGGCGCACTAACTGCGCATTGCATATGCCAAAATGGTGTTGCTTTCCAACTATATATATCTAGTTTATAAGTTTAATTTTGAGCAACATAATTGATTCTAATGTACACGGTGGAATCTAGCATCATTCCTGGATCACTCCTGCAACAATAATTCTAACATAGTTGAGAGTCCTTTTTGAGAATGACAATTTGTTGCATCAGTCTTAAAGCAGCCAGCCTTATTTTGATCGCCATTTGTGATCAGAATTGCGTAAAGCTTGGAACTTTTTAAGTAGCAAATCATATGAGTTGATAGCCTACCTACCTTTTTTTTTCTTTTGAAATGTAATCATCATGAAAATATTTGATAACAGGTGTAAAACAAACCATTTTTTGAGTTCTCTCTTTGCAAATAGTAATCCAGTGGCTAGGCCTCCATCTTGAAATCAAGATATCTTGTTTAAGATAGTGACTTCAGTTATTCGAATAGTCGAGAGTTCATCTCAGTAATCCACAGGCTCGTTTTTCACGTTCATCATGCTTCCTGCTTTCTATGAAGTTCGTTCAGAATTCAGTGTACGCAGGAGGCCTCAGTCCAAGCACATGCTTCGTCGTCCATTTCACTTTCAAAACACACACGCACATCATGGAACATGAGCAAAACGAGGCAGGCACAGAGGCACTCCATCATGGTTTGTCTAAGACCTTGAGCTGCATGCAGCGGCAGGTCTGGTGATGTGCATGGTTAACCTAACCGCGATATGGGTCGTGTGTGTCTCGTGCACTCGTGTGTAAATCTGATTAAATTTATCGATCGGGAGCAGTGTGTCACACTAGAACATCAATCTTGAACACTTCGCAAAAGTGCAGGTTGCAGCCAGAAAGGAACACTGATTCCTCTTTTCTGATGTGAACAAAGTGGCATGGGTGGAATCTTCGCTGGCCTTGCCAGGTCAGATTCTCCCAGACTACGTATGCTTCCGTTGACGATTAAGATAGTTGAAATGGTGAGTAGTTTTGATTCATGACCTAATGTTTCTGTGCGGGTGTGCTTTGACGGCTTAACGAGGGACCAACAAAGCCCAAGATAGCAGAATGGGTTAAAAAGGCCAGCCTGTGCAGATAATGCTGTCGAGAATTAAGCCCGGTGAGAGGATGACCATAGTACTGATCCATGAAGAATCAAAACAACCCATGCTTTCACTTCTAGCCCATCACAGCTCACAGGTCTTTTACGATTTATCGTCAGCGTGCCATGTCTGGGCTTCGGTGTTGGCATGTCATGCAAGTTTGGCCCATCCAGTAGGGCCGCATGGTTCGAGTTCTGCTAAATCCGTTTCTTTCCTGAAGACAAATTCTTATGTTCCATACAAGATGTCAAGATCTAAATATGGTACAGTTTCACATCTAATTTTTTTATAACCGATTAAAATAGAGTATTTTATTGAATAATTTAATTTTTATTTTAGACAAAAAATATAATTTTAAAATATTTTATTAAATACAAATCATACATCAAACATAACATAAATCCCGAAGTTGAAACTATATACTTAACAGACCCTATTCGTTATTTCGTTCCTCCACAAACTCATATGTTGCAAGATCCACAAACTCCAAAATACATACAAGATGTCAAGATCCCCAAGATTTTGCACGTCCTCCACCGCCACGTGCCTCTTCTGGTTGCGACGGCAGGTGGGCTGGTTGAGCTCTATCCATTACCATATCCCTTCGTCGCTTCACGTGGTTGATTGCATGATTGCATCTGCAGCTCCAGGAGTTCACCCCTGTACATGCGAACATGCGTGGCAAGTGCGGGCGCCTAGTCGCCGTGGCTATCTGACTCGTACGCGATAAACTGGCAGACTTCATCGCCGCTGCTGTGTTCGTCTGGGAACACGGTGTCTTCGAAGAGAAGGGAAAGGATTACAATCATGCTCCTCCTGTTGTCTGGAGCAAGCTACACAACATTAAAGCATCGTTCGTGCGGTACGAATGGATAGAAGGAATACGTGTATGTCTCTTTCGATGCTGCAGGGGCGATAATGAAGCACATCTTTTCATGAATGGAGCACCGTTCGCGTGTTCCAGCGAGTTCCTCATATGCGCGACGTGTCAGAAGACGATACGGTTTCGATCGGTTGCTGGATGTCCATGGATGCGTACGTCCAAACTTTTGGAGGCGATCGCGACGGATGCTCCGATTCCCCGGCCGGGCCACGCCCGCGCGCGACGGGGCGCGTCCACCCACGTACAGCCGATCGGTGCAGCCACCGTGACGCCGTCGCGCGCGCCACGGGACACGTCGTTGGCTCGTCGGTATCGGAGTCGGAGCGCACTACCGTCGCGTTCGCGTCCGGTCCCTTTTCCACGCCCACCACGGTACCCCAGACGAGACAAGCTCAGTGGCGTTGCCTCCGACGCGCCCCTGCCATGCCAGCTGCTCGAACGGCAGGCCGCCAACACCGCGCGCCCCATTAGGTCACGCAGCCGCGCGAGCTAAGGTTGCGAAAGCCACAGCTGCGTTGGACCACTACACGGAGCCTACAGCGACCAAAATGACGTGAACGCCCCTGTAGAAAGGGATGCAACTATGCAAGTGTGCCTCGAGGGCATTGTCTGCATTCATAGACCGACTTCTCGCCGTCTTGCAAGCTGCATAATTATCCTCGTAGGGGTCGATCTACCTGCCGCAACAAAATCGAGCACGGGGAAAGCGCCGAGAAGAACACTGGACAAGGTGCGAGAGCCGGAGATGGAGGAAGCACGGGAGAATGGATGCGTTGGCTCTGTGCTGCCTATGGCCTCGCTCATCTCTCCATCCGGGAACGAGGTGCTTGTTCGGTTCATGACATGCTTGTGCTTCTCCACTTGGTTCTTTGTCGGTTAAAGTTTCTTGCTGTTCTTCGGTTTTAAAGAAAGATCATGTCGGTTAAAGCTTCTTGGTTTCAGAAAAAAAACATAATCAGGCCTTATGCTGTAGCAAGCAAGCATCAATACGCACATACTTATTTCTAGAGTGGATTTGATCATGCTCATGTGGATGTAAACAAAGATGATGCATTGATTGGATATATACAAAAAAATCAATACTATGTATTATGTTAAATGGATGTATCAGTTCAGTCAGACAACAAAATCAGAGTGTTGTTGTCTTCTTCACAGGTGCAGGTTTCTGAGGTAGAGGGCAAGATCATAGCACTGTACTTCGCTGCAAACTGGTACCCCAGGTGCGAGGCCTTCACGCCGGCGCTGACCGCCGCCTACCACCAGCTGAAGGAGCACGGCGCCGGCTTCGAGGTCGTCTTTGTGTCGTGCGACGAGGACCGGCCGTCCTTCGAGAGGTTCCACCGTGCCATGCCGTGGCCCGCCGTGCCCTTCGGCGACATCGGGTGCAAGAAGCGCCTCAGCGAGAGGTTCCAGGTCGAGGGCATCCCGCGCCTGGTGGTGCTCGCTCCGAACGGGGAGGTCGTACAGACCGATGCCGTCGAGCTCGTGAACCGCTACGGAGACCAGGCGTTCCCGTTCACGTCGGCGAGGGTGGCGCAGCTGGAGGCCGAGGAGCAGCGCAAGTTCGCGTCGCAGACGCTGGAGAAGATCTTCTCCATCAACGGGAAAGACTACGTGAACGGTAGCCAAGAGC
>KE370953.1:48694-63397 GCA_000418225.1 Zizania latifolia
AATTTTTAATGAATCCTGGAACACATAATATCAAGCCTGGCTGTTCTATGTCTACATAAAAAACTGCGGCTACATTTGAATTTAGGATTTTCAAATATGTCCTTAATTTTATTTGCTACCAAAATTAGATTTTTATATGTAATATCTGTACAAAATTTATTTCAAGTTTTTTGTTCTGAGCCAAATGGTTAAGCTCCCGACGTGAAGCACATTATGAGCATAATGTTTTTAATGAAACTAGGAACATATAATATCAAGCCTGGCTGTTCTATGTCTACATAAAAAAAAAACGCGGCTAAATTTCAATTTAGGATTTAATTTCAAAATTTTGATTGTATTGCTTTTTTTAACCTCGGTTTTATTGCCAGTACAAATAGATTTCACTTTTGAAACAAATTTGGTAAATTAATTATAAGAGTAAATGATTAAGAAAGAATATATTATACCACGATAGATTAAGCATATTAAAAAATATAAAAAAAAATTGTGAACAGAAATAATGTTTTAGGAAAGAAAAAGATCGTCGTTGGAAGTCATCGCCCCCCGTCAGTAGCAGACAAAGCGTCCTGGTTACAGTAGAGTAACAGATAAACCCAACTACGCAAGTACGACTGTACGAGTAGCCAAAAGCGACAGGAGACGAAACCATGGCGAGCGAGATCGAGGCGGTGGGCGTGATTGGCGCGGGGCAGATGGGCTCGGGCATCGCCCAGCTCGCCGCCGCCTCAGGCTGCGGCGTCCTCCTCCTCGACTCCGACCCCGCCGCGCTCTCCCGCGCCGTCGCCTCCATCTCCTCCTCCCTCCGCCGCCTCGTCGCCAAGGGCCAGCTCTCTCAGGTGAGCGCGTTGATCTCCCAGATTCGCGCCCGGTTGCTCGTGAGAAGGTCACACCCGGTTTCTCTTGGTGATGTAGGCCGCCTGTGAACAATCCATCAAGCGGATCAGGTGCGTCTCCGGTGTGCAAGAGCTTAGGAATGCGGATCTTGTGATTGAAGCCATCGTGGAGTCAGAGGACATTAAGAAGAAACTGTTCGTGGAGCTGGATAAGATCACGAAACCTTCTGCTATTCTTGCTTCCAACACTAGCTCGATCTCTATAACCCGACTGGCTTCAGCCACTAATCGCCCCTGTCAGGTTAATCAGCAGCACTGTCTTTTAATTCCACTCATTGCTTCCTGGTCTCAATTGCCAATCATAGGCTTGTTTGTTAGTGTTGTGTGACTTGCGTTGGTTCTATATATTTCCTAGGGGCGGGGGCAACCTCCTTAACTGGAAAAAATGCTTGTTTAGAATTTCACATCGAATTAGTGAATAGTGGTGCACCTGTGCGTTAAGTTTTCGATTGCATTTCTGCCAGAAGTTTGTAAGGTGGGATAGCCAATGCCAGCGCCCAGCGGTAGTATTGCGTTGTGAATTCAGGTACAAATCTGTGCCTTTCTTCCAATGAGGGGAGAAAAGGTGATTACGTATACTAAGTCTAAACCTCAAAAGTCAAAACATGCTTTTGAATGCAAAAATGGCAATTGTGGTGGATAAACCTGTCATGCATTGTAGTGTCCGGTTGTGAAATTGTCTGAACTGCTGTTTACATCTCCTTCATGTTGTTATCACTTCGTGTTATCACTTAAAACATGCCCCCTTTTGAATGTTTAAATCTTTGTTTGGAGCATAAATTTACTCTCATGATCGTAAAGAGTTTTCTTGCTGCAGGTGATAGGTATGCACTTTTTTAACCCTCCCCCAATAATGAAATTGATTGAAATTATACGAGGGGCTGATACATCAGAAGAGGTTTTCTCTATGGTAAAATCTTTTTGTGAAAGGTAACTGAAAGCTTTGTGTTAGCACCTTCTATTAGGTCTTTTATGTTTCTCTGATGCACAGAACTACGGAAAACATTGTCTTCAATGTTATGTACCTTCTGGCTTTTGCACAGTTTAAATTACGCTCCAAATTGAAATGCATGTAACCAGCCTCAGTCTGTAACTAAGTACTGTACTACTTCAGAGATAGTACTATCTTGATATACTTGGAATTGCTGCAATAGGAATTCAGGTGAAGTTTTGGTCCTCAAATTAGCATTAGGAGCAATATTTCCCTAGTCAAAACTTCTGTCAGGTGAAGTGCATATAGCCAGTAGCTAGCACTGTTTTCTTAGGAATGTTTCTACCTTTGGAATTATAGAGTCCTGTTTTTATTATGGTTCAGAACGAATTTATGTTGTATAAAAATTGATCATGCTACCTTCTGGGCACTCAACAATTGTGCCCATGGCCACACATGTAGCTCCGTACAAGTTAAAGCAACAGATGAATCAAGATAGCGTAGGTTTACCCTAACTGCAAGATCTCTGATCCTATTGGGTAAACCATGTACCTCTCTTATTCGCTAACAGCAGTTAGTGGAGTAGTGGTCTGTCCAATATAATCTTGTCAAATTCCACACTTGATATTACCTGATGATTTTAAACTTTTCAGGATTGGGAAGACTGTTATATGTTCACAAGATTACCCTGGTTTCATTGTGAACCGCATCCTCATGCCAATGATTAATGAGGCCTTCTGGGCACTTTACACTGGAGTAGCGACCAAAGAGGACATTGACACGGGGATGAAGCTAGGCACAAATCATCCTATGGGACCTCTGCAGCTTGCTGACTTCATTGGTTTAGATGTCTGCCTTTCAGTACTTCAGGTACTTCATAACGGCCTAGGAGACAGCAAATACAGCCCCTGCCCTCTTCTGGTTCAATATGTTGATGCTGGCCGACTTGGAAGAAAGCGTGGACAAGGCGTATACTCGTATGGGGCAAGGTCTTCATCCATTAAACCAAGGTCATCCCTGTGAAAATCGGTGCAACTGCCTGAGCAAATGCAATAATACTCTGTATGAACTTTGTATATCAGTGAGAAGAACAACTGTGCGGTTTGCATCTCCAAGATAAACACCTCAAGTCATGCCTTTGCAACGACATGCTTGTGCAGGTTTTGGCTATGTACGACTTCTTTAAAATACATTTGTCAGTGAAGATATGAAATGTATATATACCAAGCAGACGATGCTTTGCACTTCTTCTGTTTCGCTGTCACCTGTACAGAACTTCTCGCACAGTTTGCATTTCAGTCATTCCAGAGCACATACATCATACTTCCACCGGGCATGATCAATGCCCGCAAAAAGGAGATGGCTCACACTAATAAATTTGAACTCATCTAAAAAAATGAGGACTAGTAGATTTGTACTGTATGAAATTTCTGGTCTCTGCTTGTTGGTCAGTAGACTGTGGACGGTGGCCGACGGTAAAAACGAAAATCATGCTAACTATTGCAGTTTTGAAAACACTAAGTAGCAATCTTATGTATTAGAACATCTTCAAGAGGGTTACTATTTTTTCTCTAAAATATTGATCTCTAAAAATTAATCAGTCAATAACAGTATCTTTATAATTTTAATTTATATATTTTAAAGAGAATTAGAAAATGAGTTTCTACTTTTAAAAGAAATGAAAGATGATTTAGAGAATCACTTGAAATAAAGAATCATCTAGAAATACTGTTATGACATGATTTTTTTAAATACCTAAATTTTACTTTAGGAAGCTAGATAAAAGTACCGAATAAGCTCCTACTATGTACGAGCAGAAAATGTTAAAAAAGGTAGGAATTGAGATAAAAGTACTGAATAAGCTCCTACTACGGTACAAGCAGAAAATGTTAAAAAAGGTAGGAATTGAGTGTTACGTTCGGTTTAATCACCGTGTCACCGGAGCGGCGGAGCCGGGCGCCCGTTCGGCACGAGTCCCAGGTGAGGCCTCAGCTAAAATCCCACCCACCCCCCAAACGAAACCTAAAATTCCCCACAATCTCTTCCCTTCTCCTCCATCTGAGTCGCACACCCGTACTCTAATCCACCGTTGCAGCGAGGAATCCATATGGCGAGCTCCACTAGCAGAATCGGAAGCGGCGGCGGCAACCGTGGCACCAGGGCCCGGATGCCGGTGGGCAAGGACTTGAAGACGAGGATGCTGGTCTCAGCAGAGCAACCTCCGGCGGCTAAGAAGAAGGGTAAGGTTTCGGCTAGAGCTTTGCATTCGGACGGTATGATACTGCATTACTATGGCTGCCTTCGCTGATTGCTTTGGCTCTGGGCTCCCACTTCGCTCATACTTCATTGCGATGGTCCAATAGTTGCTGCTTGATACACTTTTTTTGTGATGTTAAATTTATAAAGGGAATCTCGACTAGAGACGCGAGCTGAGAAAATTGGCATCTCTAATGTTGAATCTCACACATTTGGCGTGGATTTTTGGTTTGTTCCAGTTGCTTGGAATTTAGAAACGTCGTGGTGGTGGTATGACAACTAGTATAGATGTATTATCCTCTCAGGTTGATGGCCTGAAGGGTTCCTTGTCGAGCTACTAGCGTATACTGCCTTAAGTTGCCGCAACGGACGATGCGCTTAGTCAGTATTTATTCTATCTGAAAAGTTCATGTCGATTTTGTTGTAGACGATCAGGTTGGTCTATCCTAATGCATGTAGATGATGTAAGCATTGTCAATTACCTCCCAATTGTGCCTCTTGCTAGATTCATTTCAAGGATGGGCTGTTTATGGGAATAAGGAATATTATCAGATTGTTATGCTGATTTTATTCAAGTCTCAGATAGCAGATTCGATGAGGTGAATGCTTGCATTCAGTCATTCACTTCTGCTGTTAGTATATACACAATACACTCATAATTGGGCAACCAGTAACATGATAATGGTAGTGCTAATTGAGGATTTATTCTCTGCAGTACTTATTGCTTGAGAAACTAATAACTTGTAAAAGTAAGCAGTTCTCCCAAGCTACTGCATATAGATGATGTAGGCATGCTGAATGCATGATGAGTTTTGCCCTTGCTTCTGTAAAATAAAGTTACATTATTTCATGAGAGTGAATGATTGGTAAAACATCAGCCACTTCAATTAAACAAGCAGTGGTTTTTATTATGTAGATAGAAAAATGTATGAATAGTTGGCAGATTATGCATTCTTTACATGACAAAACTTATATTCAATACTCTTGAAACGATGGCAAGATAGATCGGAAAAGAGAGCAATGTGGTATATATTGTGCATAAACACATTGTGCCCTTGGGTAGACCTCTGTGTGTGTGTGTGACAACTGCAACATCTTAGAAATGATGTGGTCTTGCTATGGTATTACATTGTTAACATAATACTCATTTTTTTAAAAAATATTCTTAACGGCTTCCCTATTTAGAATGCTTATTCTGCACTCTACAGAATGAGAGGATACTGTTTAGGGAAAGCTTGCACCTACTACCGGTTTGGTTCAAGATTTTTGGTATTCAAAAGTGAGATTCGATGAGCACTTTGCCTCCACTTCATTTCTGATATGGATACAACATGTAACCCCATTGTTCAGAACATATTTACCCATATGCTGTGCATTCTGAATTCCTGGTCATGTTATACCACTTTTCATTCTAAATTTCACCGTAATGGTTTATTGTAAAGCATGTAGGAATCCAACAAATGGATGATCCGGTTATTTTGGTTCCGTACCAAGTAATCCATCAAGTTTCAGGCTGCTGAAAGCTGCTTGTTATTTGGTTGAATTAATACCCTGCCTTGCACTATATGTTGCATCATTGTCCTTGCACCCTGTGAAGCTGTGAGCAAATTATCTCCATACTTATTCTGTGGTTTGTTTCCTCTATATTTTCTCTCTTAATAGGGGAAATGCATTTTATCTCTATGTTAGTTTGCATACCGCCATGAAAACAAATAACCAGGATACTGAAGTCTGGTTAGAGTCATTGGATTTATATGCTGATTTGATTGGAAAAAAGATCTGTACTGGAATGTTACTGAAATATTGCTTGCAACATTGTTAAAAACTGAGCAGTTGTGTTGGAAATTGACTACCATTTTATATATAAATTTGATCAAACTGAAACCTTTCTTTGTTGAATATGCCATTCTATACCTGCAGGTTAATGCCTACTATGTTTTTTATTGAAGTAATGACAATATGACATGGTAAACAAATAGTTTATAACCTTCCATCCCATGATATATTTTCCCTTGATTTCTCTCTAATTCATCTTTGCTGTTTACTATATAGTCAGATAATAAATTAATAATAAGCTGGACTGCTTCTATTCTAATTTTTTACACTTTAGGAAGTATTTTTTTCTCCATGTAAGCATTTTACATATTTTCTTTCTTCAAATGGGCTAACCCTATAGTAACACAATTGTTTACTTAACAGGGGGTTCAAGTGAGAACAAGGGAGCACAGGCCATCTTCCGTTACATGATGACGAAACATCTAAAGAAGACACTGAGATATTATTTGGAACTGGAGCTTCTGACTGGGGATGCACTCAATACAATAGTGTGCCAGGCAGTTGAGAAAATTATTGCTTCTAATGGTGATCAAATACCACCAACTCAGAGGTTGATGGAGAGATATATATCTCGACATCAAAAGAAAATAAAGGAACTAGCAAAGGTACTCTCTTTTATTAACTTTGTAAGTCCAAATGTGCGTGCAACAATTATCACTCACTTTTTATCTGTATTTTGGTACAGCGATATATAGATAAGTTTTGGGGCTCTTGTTTAGGCTGAAGTCTGTCTCTCAACTACAAAACATTTTTGAGCCAAAACTCAATATAAGTGTGATAGTTCACAGCATGGCATTGAAATGGTAAGATCCTCTTGAGATATAATGCCATCTGGGTTATAAGTTTCATCTGGATCGTATTTAAGCAAGGACTAATAGATATGTATCTTTGGATATTCACATTTCCGTCCGGACTTGGGGTTAAGTGCTAATTTTATTTAAATAATTGTGCTTGTTTGGTTGAAGTGTTTTCATGTAAACAATGTTGTTTGTAAATGGATTGGTCAGATTTGGAAATGTAGCTAAGCGAGCTATTTATTATTAAGATCATATTCTTCTAACCGATTATTTGATGTTTACAAAGGATCAAAGAGGCATCTATTTCTGAATGTGTTCTTAGATTTTTTTTTGGTGAAATGGATGAATATTTCGTCAAAACTTTTATACTCTGATACCTTTTATGCACAATATCTATAATGGAAAGATGAATCCCAGGGAGACTAAAATAATGGCGATGATACATTATTGTTGATAGGAAAAGGGATTTAGCAAAGCTAATAGAAAATTGTTTAGCACAACTTTAAAAGAGTGCAACAGATTTTCGCTCACTCACAAGTCACAATCCATTTGAACCTTTGTCATGGGTTGAACCCATGACGGGATAAACACCACCGGGAGGATAGTCAGGCGGTGGCGGTTGCTAGAGATGAGATGTGGACTTAGGTTAGAAAAAGGAACATTGTGAAGATATTAGACTAATTCTTTCTTGCTTATCAATTGAGTGCATGAGATTCCTTTATATATTGAGGACTAACTTGACATATATGGAAACCAATCTAATTTCTATATATATTTTCTAACTAAAACCAATATCTTACAATCTAATCTTACCTTTTAAACTAGCAATTCTGTAATTTCCACTATAGTAACCTAGAGGTACTATTCATGCTACAGTACCCATATGGGTACTGCTCACGTTGGCTGGGCTGGGTCTGCCCCAATACCCATGACACTACATTCCTCTTTTTGAGCAGCTCGTCCTCGAGCTGTAGGGCGGCCTTAATCCTAACTCGATGTCTAACATAAATAAAACTCAAGACTTTTACATCTTGGCTTGCTACAATATTTGGAATGAAAAATAATGCTAAGATTAACGTAGAGTGCCACCACATCATGTTACTCACAGGTGGGTCAGGCCTAGCCTAGCCCACATTAACAGTACCCGCGCGGGTACTATAGCGGAGATTAGAGAATTGCTATTTTAAAAGGTAAGATTAGATTAGATCAGATTGAGTTCTTGAAAGATAAGATTAGATAGAAAAATATTGGTTTTAGTTAGGAATTAGATATAGAGATTAGATTGATTTCCATATATGTCGAGTTAGTCCTCCCTATATAAAGGGATCTCATGTACTCAATTGACAAACAAGAAAGAATCAATATAATCTCTCCTCAATGTTGCTCTTTCCAATCTAAGTCTATCTCTCATCTCTAGCAACCGCCGTCGTCCGGCTATTCTCCTGGCGGTGTTTATCCCATTATGGTTTCAGCCCATGACAACTTTGCATCAGAGACAATGGACTCTGAAGCCGTAGAAACTTCGGCAACCAGCAAAGGCGATCAATTGGCAAAGTTGCCGCAGCTTGTAGAGACGGTCGTCAACAGCATGGCAACCAAGGCCGATCTCAACCACATGGCCACGAAGATGGAGTTTGTAGATTTAAGTCGTGCTATGGCCATTAACAATGCACGGATCTCGACAATGGAGCAGTCCGCAGGAGGAGGAGCACCAACATCAGTAATCTCTAGTGTAGCCCGTTTGGGAGGGGAATGAATCATGTCCTTGTCCGAGTTGCCACAACAGAGACAGATCAATATGGAGCCACTCACCATGGCTTCCAATCTTGAACAAACCCTTGGTGTCGTAGTGATTAATCCGCTCTACCTAGTGAATGAGGATGTACTCCATCAAGTGTTCGATGCGTATGGGGTAGAGGAGATCTACATGCATTAGATAGGAGCGTGCGTGGAGGTCTCTGTCTCATTCCGATCTCGGGCAGACGTGGAGCATGTATGGAAGACCCTCCACGCCCGCACCATCTACGATGGTTGCTGCTGGATGGACATCCAGTGGGAGCAGCTGCCCATGACAACCTTTTGGATGCTTATATCCTTGCCTTATATAAGAATGTAGTGCTAAAGATAATCTACCTCTAATCCCCGTCGTGTGCCTATAGTTTGTTCTACATTGCTATGATTGGGTTTTCCATGTCTTTGGCTTGCTATGACCACACCTCCTTTGGTTTATTTAGTGCTCCATATGTTCTCCTAAAAAGTGAACTAATATTCCTCATTCAAGTATGAGTATTCATACGAATCTTATCCCCTAATTCTCCAATTTTAAAAAGTGGGATATCAGAAAGATGACCAAAAGTGGCAAAATAGCAAAGTTCATATTGGTAGTGTGGAGTATCGAGCACATATAATATGGGTCGAGTAAATGACTTGTTTTTTTTACATTTTCTGCTATGATCAATTGAATACACCTTTAGCACCATCTTCCATTAACTAGATATTAATAGTAACAAATAATAGAAAGATCGCCTCAATACCAAAACAGTATATGCATAACAAAACCAACTTTGCAAAGTTTCACAGTATTATCATTGCATGTAACATGCAAGACATTCTATGAGGCTTAAAAGGCACTAGAGGTACCTGATGGTTGGTCATTTTAAAGTGGAGGCACCTCTAATACCTTCCAACCGTTATAAAACATCTCATCCTTTGACATTTCATTAAAATACTTGGGTTATCTTTCAAGCACCATAAAGCATCTGATAATATGCTAACATTGGTGGTGATAAATATAGAAAGTGAAATACCCCAGCTTCTAAATTGTGCATTATGCATAGCCCTTCTGCAGGTGTGGGGTCACATACACATTGTGAAGTTAATACGACCAGTGAAGATCCAACCCATAGGCTAATGTTTTTAACAATAGCTGTTATTAAATAAAATGTTTCTATTCTTATAGAAGAGAAAACTACAGCACAGCTGCCATTTTATGCTGTCCTGTTACATGCGCAGAGGCTCACAAATAGACAACATGTAGGACACACCTTTATGTGATCTCAATTTTTGAATTACTTACAAAACTCTAAAGCTACAAGGTATCCGGAAAACCTGTCAGTACTGAATGATTCTGAATCTTAGTGGAGTACAAGAATCTCTATGATCTTTTTTATTCATACGCAAATTAATTCCTGTGATAAACTTAACCTGTTTGTGTTCCTGCCCTTTTGGTCTATGTTTTAATGGAATGAAGCCAACAAAATAAAGGTTTACTTAAATAGAAATGGCACCAATAAAATCAAAGGTTTACTGAATATAATAATTTCTAAATTTGTCATTCATGTTTCAACATGTGTACGTTGAACTACAGTAAGTAAACATACAAAGGATACCTGGAACTCTGGAAGTTAAATGCTATAATTCTTACGATGGGTTGTAGCATGGGTGCATCCTTACTGTCTCCTACTTTTTGTTAGAAAAGTAAAATAATCAAGAATGAGCTGTCATTTTGTCACACCAGATATTATGTAGCTTTTGTTATTTTCCTAATTTCATTGTGTCTTATCTGTATCATAATGATGATAAAAGAACTATGTGCTATTCTTATAATTTAGGATAATAATTCTTTCCAGGTTCATAATTTGCCAGACTATTCAAGTATGCTTTTGGTTCATCCTCCGAGTCGCAAGTTGTAACCATCCTATTTGTTTTGTTGGGCAGTGCTTGTTGACCAGGAGAATATAGTTGTTCATTTCAGCAATTCATCTTGATTTATCCAAAATAGCAGGTATTTATGCTATACACCTATTTTTTCTTTCCTTAAACTGGACAACTGGTTGTATATTTCTTTATGTGATTCATTGTGTCGGAGTGCCTTTCGTTAAAAGTATTAATTGATATGAGTCGCTGGCTGTGGTCGCAAAGGATAGCGATGCTTCACAGGAACTCCGGTCACCGGTGGGTGCTGATCAGAGCTCTCCGTGATTGCTGCTGCCTGCTGTTGCCGGAACAATTAGATAACCAGAGAACAGGATGAGAAGGAGAACGTGGTGAGAAAATAGATTAAACTTTGTCTGCTTTATTCCATCAGTTTGCTGTTACATATGTAGGGGACAGACCCTGAATCCTACTAGGATTCAACAGTTAATTCTACTAGGATTCAACAGCTAGCATATAGGAAACTAAAGATAAATAGTATTTGCTAAAGATCTGTTACTAAAATAGAGACAGCACTACTAATCCGAACCAGGCCCTGGCTGAACCAAGTTTGAGTCTGAACCAGGCCCTGTCTGAACCAAAATTGGATCCGAGTCTGTTTTGGGCTCAGTTGTAGGCTTGGGCTTCCTTCTTCTGTAGACAATCCTGACTCTAACATTAATGGACCTTTAATTCTTATCTGTATTGAGCAATTGTTATAGAGGAACATCCAAAGTTATTCCCTTCATTTCAAAGTAAGTTCACAATTTTTTGCTAATGCTTAAATAATCCACTCAGTTCGCACCTATTGAGCTGGATGCCATCCAGCCATGGGCCCTGGGTGGGTACACCTTTCACTCTTTTCCAGTAATAGGTAGGAATGGGTTGGTTGGTTTGTTGAAATATTACTAGTTAAGTTCAATGGATGAGGTTTATTAATTGTAGTGTGTCATGAATTAGTAATTTAGTATTGTAGTTGAGGTGATTGATTCATAAGACAGTGGTGGATTCATACAACAGTGTCCCATGTTCCTGCAAGCAATATACAGACAAAATTTTACCCACACATGATGTGAATTTATGTTAATTTTGTTTGTTTAATTATCACATGTTAAACAGACTTACATAAGAAACTCAAGTGCTTTAATCAATGCCAATCACATTTATGTTTTACTTTGGTTTGTGGCTTCCATTTTCACTCTTCAACAGAAGGAATGCTGTTAGTTGAACTGAGATGAGAGAATGCTTGTGCTCTTCATGCTATATTTGTTGTATTTAAAGTTCAATTTGAATCAATCTGGACCTTGTGACCACATTTTTTTTGCTATCCAATAGTATTCATATTATGTTTACACCCAGTAATCGTTCCTCAAAAAATCATGGCTTCCCTCAAATTTTCGTCATAAAAGATTGGCTGGTGAGTGTTTCAGGTAGCACGAGTCCAGTTTATGCTGTTTCAGTTAAGGATTAAATGCCACTGACAAACCATGGGTGAGGTGTTGTTATTAGCCACTAATTTTTCCTTTTATTTGACTGAACAAGTATGTGTTTTGGTTTGTTTTTGAATGGTATGAGTGTTCTGATCATTTTGCACATAGGGTTGCACTCAGCGGCTGTGGCAAACCAATTCAAACTGAAGAAGGAGCACTAATTTCCCGACCTGTACAAACTTGTGTTTGAACCGCTCTATCTGCACAGGTCCAAGTATTTATCTCCTCTTGTATCAAGAGCAATGCTTTTTATATCAATATGCCAATTATTATGCTGTTATTGCGGCGGGTAGGAAACCCTGGTTCTAGACAACCTGTTACTGCTAGTATTGGACTGGACAAATATACCAAGAAAAAATAATTTTGATAATATGATGTTTTTATTTACTCTGTTCTAAGAGAAGACTGATAACTGAGGTGCCTTACTGCTTCATCAATAAAAGGGCAAGTGTTAAGCACCAGTTACCTGTTTTAAACCACAAATACTAGTCCTCAGGGCGGGGACCCATTCAGTGCCAGAGAATATTTAGCAGCATCCTGATGGACTCGAATAAACGCATATTTTGATGAGGCATGTTGATGTCTGTTATGGTGCTGACTTATCGATTTTTGTTAAGGGCACTGATTTCTTGTTGTCTCTTCATGTAGAAAGGAATACCCTCCATAACTGGTGACCTGTTGTTTGTCATTCAGTTTGGGCAGCTCGCCAGCTCCTGACAGGCAGAGTTTGGAAGAGGATGAGTTTTTAGTTTGTTTATCTGGTAAGTCATTTTTGCTGTACCATCATGCATTAATGATCTTTGTTGTATGAGATTGCATGTGTGACTCAATAATGTAATCACTTTAATGGTTTTTATAAACGTATATCTAAAAAGATATTTCTCCCCACTCAAATGGTAATCATTTCTGAGGTATGAGCTTTCATGAATGTTACTATCATGCATGTTGTGTTTTGGGGGCAACTGTTTGACAACAAACGCTATTATTCATAGGTACTGGTTGTGATTTGCGGTACATAAACTTTATTTCTGCACGCTGTGCTTCCCTAATGTTCCATATTAGGGATATTGAACTATAATCATGCCCGGTTATCTGTCCTAGTTGTAAAATTAGCCATGCACTTAACATAATGAATTACTCACAAGGAAGACGGTGCATCTCTATTTGTTGCAGCAAGTGTCCATATTGCAGGTGGAAATCGTTATCTTTGGTCATCATGCATGGTGCTTCCTTGATAACGAAACTGCAGGTATAGGAATTCTCATCGATTTCCACTAACTTGAGATGCCATGGAGAACTTGGCACGCGCACATTTTCCACACTTTTCCTACGTATTCCCCTTGGGCCGTCTGCGCATGACTTTTGATATAATATGGAAAGCCTCAACATGCAATTTATATTCATTAACACAATACTTTCAAATCAATAAACATACAATCAACAATTCAACATTCACAACAAATAATGTAAATTGCATGAACACAGTATAAAGACCATAAAAGCATCAACACGTTTTAAGCAGACTGCAGACGGTTCGAAGTACATCAACATAAAATCTCGAAGCCCATGAACAAATATTAAATTGTCCCCGGCAAAGGCAGATCGGTATTCGTCGAAAACGTGAACCCTGATCCAACCCCTCAATGAACGAAGGACTAATAAATTTGCCAGAGTGAATTCATGTGATATTTTTTCCATGGATGTGTTTGGAACAAAGTAGTTTATCAAGAACTCCCGTGCTATTTCAAGGATTTGGGGGGTAAGTTAATACCTCATGTGTTTTTTTCCAGAATTCCTGATTACATCTCTATTAATAAATTCATACAGGTGCTGTACCGTGAATGCCATGGTAAACCAACCAGGTTGAGCTGCTGTACTGGTTTCTCATCCAACGCTGCTGGAAGCCTGGAACTGGTGCTACGGTGCACGGTGCTCCCTACCTACAAGGCTACAACCTGTAACTACTGTAAGGCTGTACCAATGTACCATACTCCAGCTACCGAGGGGCTAAGGTTCCAAATCCATCGATGGAAACGCGGGGTTCTCGGCCTTCTGGCGCGTTACGTTCGCCGGCAGCGGCGGTGGGCCAAGGTGGACTCAACCGCTCCTCCCTCCACCGTCGCCGAATTCCAAAGGAGAGATACGGCGAGGCCGGCACGCCAAGCCGCGTTGCTTCCGCAGCCGGCAGTTGGAGACGTCAAGTGGGAGCGGTCAAGCGGAGTTAACGAGTTGAACCCGGTAGGCGCCGCGAGCAGCGACGTCTTGTCCGGATCCCCGCCCCGCCGGCACTAGCGTCATTCGCCACCGAGGAAAGGAAACGAGAGGAGAGAAACAGACGGGACAAGGGCCGGCGTCGCCGGGCAATCCTGACCACCCCCGTATCTCCACCTGGCGCCGCTCCGTTCGCGTGGGCGAGGCGCGGACCCACGCGCGCCACCGGACGACTGGTTTCGAGATGCGGCACGTAGAACGGTAGAACGCGCACAAGTCTATTTTTTTCGCGGGTCTCTCTCGGCGGCGTTTCCCTTTGTACCCTCACGTCCTTATTCTACGGCCTATAAACAGTTCACATCACAGCCCCGAGTCCCCGGTCGGCGTAGCGTTTACTGCGCACCTGCCAGCCGTGCCTGTGCGACTGAGCAGCGGGCCTCGCCGTTGAGAGTATGAGCACCTAGATTTGGTTACGCTAACGTGTTAGCGTCTAGGTCTTAGCTTTCATACGTATTTGATATAGCTTATAAACAAAGAGTCTTCTAAGATTGATTCAGTAAAATGATGGTTACTTTCTCTTATAAACTGTTCGTAAC
>KE370953.1:75323-92601 GCA_000418225.1 Zizania latifolia
GGCGGCCGTCGCGCAGAGCGACTCCGACTCCTCGTCGGTGGTTGATCTGGCACCGTCACCTGCGGTCACGGCGAAGAAGGCGGCGGCGTTCGATCTGGATCTTAACCGGCCGCCACCGGTGGAGGCCTAGGCAGAGGAGTTAGATGATGACTTTGTAGGTTTTCTCTTCTTTTTTCTCTTGTTTGATGGATAATTTCTCTTCTATGCTTTGGTGCTCTTCTGTTTTTGTCTCGTGGCCTGTGAAAGACGTAGGAGCCTTGTGTAAATAGTTTTTCCGCCAAGGGCGAAATCCATCTGAGATCTGTTCATCATACCAGATCAAGCCGGCGTTGGTACCATGAATTTATGTATTCCTTTTCGATTAGCAACAAGAGATTAATCCGTAAGTATAAAAAGGTGCCCACTGAGTACCAAACTTGACGGTTCTATTTCGTCTTTCGTTCAAAAAGGTGGGATACATGGCTGGGAAACACGTTCTCGTTTTATTGGCGCCGTTGCTCGTTTTCGCAGCACTCGATATTTTGTTGCCATCACTGCGACACGCGACGATTAATGGTTAGGCAGATGACACATCTCACTGGGTGAGAGTACTCCACAGGTCGTCCTGTTTAACACTTTTCAACTTTTCACGGTAGCGTGTTTGCAGGCCTTTACGGTCGAAAACAACGGCGCCGTCCTGCGGAAATTACGTTCTCAGAAGTCCAATTCCGGCGACGAATTTTTTTTTACAAATCCTTAACACCACTAATCCGAGGAAAGCAACGTAAACAGTGCGGTACAAAGTAGCGGGCATGGGAAGAGACAGGTGTGGCTGGGAGAGCGCGCCTTGAGCGGTGGGGTGGATCTTTCGGCGCTCTCACCGTCGATCTATTCGTACGATGGAATCGCGGCGGCGTTGTTCTACTCGTGAGTCGTGACCTTGAGAATAACGTGTGCGTGTGGGCGACGTCTCCAGCCTCCAGGCCACGTGTGCGCGGCTGCCTGCCCCCTCCTGCCGGCCGCGGCCGGTGATCCCCGCGCGCGCCTTCGCCCTGTGTGAACCCGCGCGGTCTCGAGTCGTTGGCCGGCGTGGCGGTTTCGTACTGGGCGCCGCGGGTAGCGCGTGTTCGGGCGGGCGCACGGCGATCCGCGCGAGGACCGGGTGTGGTCTCGGCCGACAGGTGTGGGCCAGGCGCGAGCGAGGGCGCGGGCATCTGGAGGCAGCGATTCGCGCGGCGGCAGCTTCTCCCCGCGCCGGGGTCCCCACCCCCGCGCGCCCCGGCCCCCGCCTTCGGAAGCTTGCCGCTTTCCCCGCGCTTTACTCTCGCTCGCTTGTTTGCTTGTGGCCCGCAATTCTTTTTTCCTGCAATTTTATTTTCGAGGGGATTTGCTTTGGTCTGTTGTGGTGCACCTAATCCTGAGTTCCTCGCCCTGCTGCGGGTACACAGCAGCTGTACTGCACCACTCGGAAGGTGCATGCCGTTATGTCTGCATTACTCACGTCGAGCAGCAGTGCCATGCATTATTTATTCTGACGTACTATAACTTTTTCCTTTGAAATCTTGCGGTGGATTGATCCGATTCTCTTTTTTATCGCGGCAGAAGCGTTCTATTAAATTCTAGAATATCTAACTTTACTCTCGAGTAGTCTATAGCATAATGGTTCATATTTACTCTATCTCATAAATATTTTATTTATAATATAAATTTAATAAAATAGTATTGAGAGTAGAAAATATTATTAATTAAAAAATAATATTATAAAGTTGTACATTGATAGTCAAGGTGAGAGGTGATGTAAATATATATAAGGAGCAGTATTACTATCTCTTTATTTCTTAACCAAGTATAGATTAAAAGGTTGAAAGGATTTTTTATTTAGAAAAATGTTATGTGAACAAAAAATAATATCTTTTGGACGAGAGAGCGAGTAACAAACGTATTCGTACCCTCAAGTCAATTTGTCCATCGTTTTTCTTTTCGAATAGACGGCACCGAGCCCACGGCAAAGGGTAATTTCAGTACTAGGAATGGGACGGACGGAGAAAAGGAGTGGTGCACGTAACGGGGGACGTAGCCTAGCGGGTGAGGCGTGGTGCGGTGGAGAGTGGGGGCATTGACTGAGACGTGCGTGCACGGAGCGGGGCACCGATGGGCGTTGATGACAGGTTGGGCCCAACGCATGCAAGTGCTCGTACCGGTTGGGCGGAGTAGCGGCGGGTGGCGCCAACAGGATAGGCGCCTTCTCGTGCGGCCGTTCGCTTTGTGTGCCTACCTGTGCCCACCTTTCTTCAAGCCCGGACGCTTTTCGGAAATTTGGAAGAACTAACGTTAACCAGCGTGTTGAATTTTGAATGAAGACCGCTGTGGGCTTTGGTACGTTACATGTATATAATCATGCTTTAGCGCCAGAACAAGCATCCTCTTGAAAGAGAGAGAGATGCCCTCGGGAACACACAAGTGGTAGAGCATGTGGTTTAATTCGATATAAAACGAAGAATCTTATCCAGGCTTAACATGCCGTGAATCCTTTTGAAAGAGAGGGGTGCCCTCGAGAATGCAGACATAGGTGGTGCATGACTATCGTCGGCTTGCCGAAATGGTGAACACTAATATGTCTACCTAGTTGGCAACTTGATTTTAAGATAGAAGTTTAAATAGTTTAAATCAAGTCACACGACTTATATTTCATGCCACTGGCAAATAATATTGACACCTGTAATTACATATATGCCATTATATTTTCATCAAAATTTAATGAATGCTATGGATTTATAGTTGTTGTCCATCTACATAATTGTAAATGATGTAAAAAAAATAAACACTTAAGAATTGTACAAGATTTTCAGAAGAATTACTCTTACACCGTATAAATCCTTTATTTCAAAGGTCTCTACATAAAATTCTTTGAAATTTATAATTTTATCCCACATGTGAAGTGCAGGAAATTTGCAACCACAGCTGTGGCTACAAACTACTGCGACACATAGTTATGCTAGTGGGTAAGGACAGGCGGTTGCGCGGTGGGCGTGGGTGTGCGTCATTGCAGGTGGGGGGACTAGGACTAGGCCGGGGGGGCCTCGTGAGTCCTGCCGCCACGCCACGTTTGGCGCGGCGCCATAAAGTAATGTTTTCCTTCCGTAGACAATCTCTCTCTCGAGAGAGAGAGAGCTTTGCCGCTGCTTGTTGGATGAGTACACCCGTCCCGATCTCTCTTCGCGGCGCCTGCGGCGCGTGCGAGAATTTGTCAAGACGGACGAGGGAGCAGGACTCGGCTAGTGCCTAGTGGCCGCGCGCACGCAGGATGGGCAGCGCTGCTACCGACACGCTTTACGTGAGGTGGTATTCCTGGTAGGATCCATTGCTGCAGAGGACTCTGTGGCTGTGGCCGGCCTTTTGCTTTTATCTCTACTCCAGGGAAATACCTTGTTTCTACGCAGCTGTTGCGGAGTATTTACTACTACTAGTATACTTTCATCTGGAGCACGGCTAGATGTACGTACGTACGTATATAAGACTGACCTGTTTGCTAAGGATGGTTGGAAAAGGAGACCAGCTACACTAAGAGAGACATAAGCCGGAACAGAATGAAGAAGATATCCGAAGATGCCGTGTGTTGTCGCTGCTTGTCGAGAGAAGGGAACCACAAAAGACTAACTGTTGCAAGCATGACGACGACGACGACGACTGCGTCGCGCCTGGACTAGTCGACGCGCAACCCCCGCTGCGGGAGCCTCAAGAAAGTCCAACGATTTATACACGCCGATACAGTCCTATCATAAACACGAAGAGGTCGGTTTGTGGCATGACCGGACTGCTCCCAACACAGCCATGCATTAAGCGGCGCAGATGATCGTTAGTCGACGCCGCAGCTGGAAAACGGCGTCCTTTGCTGAGCGTGCCAGGCTGCCAGCAGCGGATGTCGACGGGCCCGCCAGGACAGCGAAAGCGGCCGCGAGACGGAGGCGGAAGCACGGCGCTGACCAGAGTCCCAGCCGCATTTTCATAAGATAATGCAATTAGTTAATGATACGTAGAGTTATCATATCCTACTTCTTTATAGTCATACTTCTTTATAGTCAGATCATCCTATTCCATCAATTGAACAACTAGATTGAGTTATTTTATTTTTTTTCTTATCTCACGAAAGTAGTATCATCTCATCTTATTCCTAGTCATTATATGAACCGAATACCACGGAAACCAATATCGATTATGCTCTTTTTCTCTTATCACTTCCCCCGAAAGATGATAAAAATATGTGAATCCAACAACATCATGCAAACGCAAACAAAGTTTTGAAATGAAAACATTCATGTACTTGCATGCCCTTTTTATGCCGGGAGAGTACGACGTTGTCGTTTCCATGCCCATTAAAACGGTACAGAAACAAAGCAAGCTTCACTTATACAGTATTTCTTTCAGAGTCGCCTGTATAATCAGCTCGATCGAATTATATCTCCACACGTGTACCAGAAAGTAGACCGTATTGAATTACTCTTTTTTTCCTAACTGCTAGACATACTGAGTTATATCTCCACGCGTGCAATAAGATTTGCTGGATTACCGAAGGTTCGTGCTTTCAGGACATGGTGGGGCAGGCGGGCTACGAAAACCATGCCGACAAATCACGCCACGGGGAGGTATGGTTCTGATCACGCAAAGAACACAAACAGTACGACGTGAATCACCAACCGCGCTACTGGCGAACTGCGACGGTGACGACGAACACTAGTGCACTCCCGCTAGTCCATTTCAAGCGACGTAGGACCAGCCCCACCCTACTGGGCGGACCAGCGGACGACGACGCGCTGGCGGAGGAACCGGTCAAAACACGCTGGCCGGTAGCGTCCCTGATGCCCATCTACCCCTACATTTCCCACCACGTGCGGCACACTGGCACAGCCCGACCTGCTCCCATCACAATGACACATCTCTACTACGCGCCATCCCTTGCGGGGCGGGATCGACACCCGCGCGGCTCTGACTGGCACGTCGCGCCGGGCGTAGGTCGTCTCACCCGTCCCATCGCTGCAGGCTCGCTCGACGAGACGACGACGGCAACGCCCGATTCGATTAGTACTCCCCCACGGCGCCGGCGGATGGGTAGGAGCATCACCTGTGATCGCCGTGGCAAATTGGTGCATAAGACATACGTGAACTATAATCGAACTATATAGTATAAAAATACTACTTTTCTCTCTTGCTCGAAAACCTATGTTTCCATTTCTGGTCTCTCTCCTCATCCCCAAATTTACCTCGGTTGCCACTCCTAGTATCATCCCTTGATCCCCAAATTCACATGGAGTGTCGGCTAACCGGCAAAGTGAACGACAAGGCTTGGGCTGTGGGTTATCCACCGAGCGATGGGTCGATGGGTCCCGCAGCGACGTGGACGACCCTGTTGGGCTCTGCCTTCGCCCGAACGACATGCTCCGTTGCTAATGCGCGTGGTGGTACTCCCCGCCACGGCCCCGCCCTAGCGGTGGCGGTGACTTCGGCTCCCGCCGTGACTCTAGATTTTTTTTTTTATATACTGACTTTAGATTTTATACCGGTTTATTCTATTGTAGCAAAATTTAATACATTCTAATGATATAAATTTAAGTATTATGATATCAGCTCATCTAATACACCAATGTAAAAAAAAACACTAGAGATACTCCGTTCCGTTCTGGACCGCTCCCACCTTTAAATTACCTCATGCCGCCGCGCCATATGTTTATACGGACACGACCAAAGGTCAGCCATACACGGCAGGTTTGGCAGCCATACACGGCAAAGAAGCTTTTATAACGGTGTGGGCACTGGCTGAGGACGACGAGCGGGAATGGGTGTGGCGCCGTGCGCTCGGACCAGTGGAGCGTAAGGCTCGTGGTCAGGTGACATCACGGCTAGCGCGATGTGTCACGTGAGGGCGGTGCAGTGCACTAGTGCAGGCCTGCAGCAGGGGCCTGTGTGCTACGGCCTCCGTTGGTCTGTGCCAGCGGCGCAGGTCATGTTGGGCGACGGCCAGTCGGGCAGGATCACTAAGACGGACTGCGTAAAATGCGGGGATCCGGACGGTACCGACCTCCTCAGCTAGTCAGCTAAACGTGTGCTGTGTGCACGCCTGCACGGTGTGTGATCTGGCCTCATGTACGTACGCACAATGCATCATATGATAAGACTAGACCCTTGGTTTGCTGCCCTTCCCCCGTACTGTAGGTCTATTTTAAAGATGTTGGCTATCCATAGCTGCACTCTAGTATTTGTAGCAGATGGACCCATTTCAGAAAATATTTGTAGCAGGCCGGGTGTACATGAACTTAAGATTTAATAATGATAATGAGAAGCAACCATCCAATTTATACTGTATCAAACCTCTATTAGAACTCTGTCAATTTTTTCTATATCAAAATCTGCTCCTTGACTAAAGGTTTATTTGAAAGAGCTTTTACTTGCCGTAACCACTCAGAATTTAGAGCTCCTCAAACTGTATAAGTTTGACTGCAGGTTATAAAACTTAATAACCACAGAAAATAAAAATAAAAGTTAAAAAGCTACTCCAGAAAATATGAACTACATACTGACACATTTAATTCTTAAACATCTGAAGCTCCTAGTCATAATGCATGCTTGTGTGAAAGGGATGTGAGTAACTTAACACCGGATTCTATAAGAAATTCGAAGTTGAGCGTGTTCGGGCGAGAGTAGTACTAGGGTGAATGACCTCTTGAAAAGTCCTCGTATCACAGCCTCGTCACATTACTTTTAAACAAAACTGGATCCGTGTAGCCTTCTTAGAAAAAATTAATGTATGCTTACTGTGCAGGGGGTGGGCAGCAAATTTTTGCTCTTAACACGCGTGACTCCAAAAGTAGCCAACTTCCCAAATCAGCGCCTGATGGATATCACTTCCCGATGCCTTTCGGCTGGCTGCTTCTTTTCCCGCCAGTACATAAATTTCTTCCACCCCCACGCCGCAGCACAGCAAACAGCCGCGGAGAACTCGGCGAGCGTAGAAGCAAAACAGTGGATATCACGCCCACCGAAGCCGTACCCCCGCCCATCCCACTGGACGTCTGGACCCTTCACCGCCCTGGGCCCCGCCGCCTTCATGACCGGCGATGCGCCACACGCGGCCCACCCCAGCCGCCCGTGCTGTCCCCCACCCCACGACACGCCCACCGCCACGTGAACCTGCGCGCAATCGGTCGTAGACACGTCTCGCTGGCAGAGCTCTCCCGCATGGTTCTCTCCCTCCGTGCTGGTGTGCGCTGTCGCTGACATGTGGAAACCCGCGTTGTCGATGGCCTACAAGTCATTGTCGCTTGTGGCTGTGCGAGCTAGACCACAACGTACCGCCGGTGCCGACGCTCGCCTTTATTCCTCGCGGCGAGTAGACGACAAAAACAGTCTCCGTGAGGAGGACAACAAGACGGTGCAGGCAGCAGGCATACACGAATCACTGACATAGAGGTCCAACTAACCGATGGTGTGGGGAAATAAGTTCTACGAGTGACTTTAAATTCTTTCTCGAGGATTCTATTGACACCCTTAGATGTAAGGTAATTTGATACATAAAATATTTTTTGAGCTTCAAAGTCTATTCGTGAGAATTTTTGTATGAAAAGATCTGAGTTAATCTAATAATGAAGAACCAATTCTGTCAAGAACCTCATGGGAAATATTTTGAATTCTTTTTCCGGGTGTTGTATTAGGGGGCCAGCATCATTCATGCGTGCGGCCCACAAGAAGTTCACATGAGAATGGAATTGACTCGTCTCATACTCTCATGGAGGCGGGGCGGTGCGCTTACAAGTTACAACGATTGGAGCGACTGCTGCCTAGTACTGGTAGAGGTCTAGAAACTAGCCGTACTTGCAGGAAAAATGAGGAGCCAGCGACAAGTCACGTCGAGCGGCCACTATGCCGTGCTCCCCCGGTCACCACCATTACCAACGCCCCCAAACCCCAGCCCAACCTTCGGCTCGTGGACCCAAGGATGAAGACGCGGGTGTGGCTGCTAACTGGGCACCTTCGACACACGCCCGGCCCGCCTACGACCACGCCGTGCGCACTCTCCGCGGAGCGAAGGCAAAAGACCAATTTCTCCGATAACCCGCACCCGCGTCTGCCACTCCTGCAGCAGCCAGCTGCTACGTTCGGCGGCGTCGATGTCAACTTCCCACCTCCCTGGCACTTCGTCTAGACGTCTACCTCACACCGCCGGGCGCACCAGCAGCGCAGTTTCCCCTCGTGGGCGCCTCCCACGGCCGCTGCCCCGCCCTCGACGGCGCTCGAGCTTGGGTCTGGCCCAACCGTCCAAGGCAAGGCGGCCTCCAGTTCGACCTCAACGAGTCTCCGTCGTTACTGTTCGGATCGTGATGTGACCGTATCGTAGTACTCTACTACTGTCGAGACAGTGGTGCTGATCACTGAGTGTCTGAGACTCTGAGTTCATTGGCCCGGGTAGCTGTACAATACATAGCAATTTAAGGAAATTAAGTTTGGAATGGTCTTCGTGGCCTTTGCATTTCTTTTCTTGTTTAAGCATTTCTGTTCCTCGTGCCTTGTCGGTAACGATGCGGTTTGTTTTATTTGAGGTGGCCAGCGTTTATGCGCAGTAATTAAAATGTGAGCTTCGCCGTCGCCGTGCCAGTCACCAATCCACCACCGGCGAGAAATGGATAAAGGACATGTAATGGCAGAAATCGCGATGAATGCGTATGCGAGATCGATTTCGCGTGTCCCGGTACTTCACAAAAGACCAAAAGCGTGTTAACCAGACACTGCAGTTTTTGTTTATTTTACGGTCTAACTATTCGCAAAAAATCGATCCAATAACACATGAGCGTACCCAAGCGGCTGTACCTTTTCCGTCAGGTGCACTCGATCTAATCCCCGTGTTACTACCGCTGGCACATGCGCTCTTTTGCAGATAATGTGCATGCGCCAAACAATAGGAGTACTAGCTGCTTTCCAGTAGCTTGCAATGCGCCCACGAGTGGCTACTGGATAGTGCGGCATTACAGCAGCCTGAAGTCTGAACCCTGAAGGCGCAGGATGGATTTTTTGAAGACCTATCACTTAGAGACCACCGCTCGCGCATTTTTTTTTTTGTCAAATAATAGATGTGACAATATGCTTTGTGCTCCATTTAGGCCCTCGTCTGTTGTGTGCATTTAGGTTTGTCCTAAGCCGTAGCGCTCCATTGCGGTGACTGCGACGACTCAACCAATGCATTCATTGCCTTGCAGCAGCGGAAAACAACATAGAGAGAGAGAGAGAGAGAGAGAGAGAGAGATTAATTGAGGAATCAGAAACTCTGCAACCTTAAGATATGGCCGATGCAGATGAACAGCGTGCGTACGTCGAACAGTGTCCTTTCCCGGAACATGATTTCAGTTCTCGTTTCTGCGCAGGTTACTACTTATCCAATACGCGCTCACGGAGTAATCACTAATTAGTACTATCTTACCCCAAGTTCCCAACCATCGGTGGAGATAGTGGTAATGCAATCGTGAACATCACTGGCGACTAGGGATGACTGATGAGGAAGACATGTGTGCAACTGTGTAAAGGTTCGATCCTGAACCTTATACCATCACGGAGTACGTCGTGTGAGCAAACGCTGTACTCCGTCAGCTCTCGCGGCGCTTCCTTCGGAAGTTCCGTCCGGCCAGCGAGATTTGTGGACGAACGCGAGAAGGCCCAGATTATTTGTGCAGGAGAAAAGAGTAAAAGGCCCGAGAGTTAGAGGCTGGCTTGACATGAATCGGCCTTTTTTATTCGGGCAAACTGAGCTGAGCTGAGCTGAGGGGGCCGTTTAACTCGAACTTGGGCGGTAGAAATAGGCTGAATTGTGATGGCCTTTTGGGTGAGTACCGACTTATTTTTGCGACATCTTGCTATTTCCCTGGCGGCACAAATTTCTCCTTTTTTTGGTCTGGTCCTTTTTCTAGAGCTATATTGAAATTGCTTTTAAGCCAATAAGAAAAAATCTGTGGTGTAATATTATTATATTAGAGTAGATGTTGCAAAAACGAATGTATTGAACACACCAGAAGCTTAGCGGTGGTCACTGCACGAAGAATCCGATGGTGGTCAGAAGGCTGAAGGCACCGTGCTGGCGGTCAAAGCCGGGGGCGATGTACGCTTTGTTTAAGCAGGGGAATGCCACCATTGCCGCGGACAGAGGGAGCACCTCCCCCGCGATCCGTGCGCCCAAAGTTTACATCTATATAAATCTACTCTAATCCCGATTCGTTGCCACGTAGTCGCAGCTCCAACTTGTGCAACTAGTAGTAGCACTAGTATACTTTGATCACGTGGCTTACGCATATAAGGGCAATGTAATTTCCAGGCTCACCATGGTCCATGTCCAATTGTCCATGGACCTTGGGCTTCGTCTTCACCAGGTAAAAGTCATAGAAAGCTTGTAGCTGCCATGTTAATCAGATAAAGATTGAAGATATATATAACAATCCTGAAATCTCATCAAAGTCTTAAATACCGGAATTATTGTTCGTATAAGAAAATACTGTTATATCTTGAACACAACTCAATTTCCTCAAACACGAAACGAAGGAGTACATAGGCCCATGAAGAATCTGGCTAGTTAAGGTCTGAAAAGAAAGCCATAAAGGCCCATAGCCCACGTAC
The DNA here is from genome assembly GCA_000418225.1 of Zizania latifolia. Lineage (NCBI taxonomy): Eukaryota > Viridiplantae > Streptophyta > Magnoliopsida > Poales > Poaceae > Zizania > Zizania latifolia. The sequence goes on from KE370953.1 coordinate 85,950, forward strand.
TTTTTAAATCCTAATCACTCGTTGCTTTGTCGCTTTCAACAAATCAACATGTATTTCTCGCTCGCTCCTTGTGTATTGTAGCTCATCAGAATTACAGCTTCGTTTTATCTTCTAACCTGGCCTGGAGGGGGGATTAGCGCTGACAGTACGCTAATCGAATCAAGATTTTAGCAGTTCGGTAGAAAAAACTGAAGTTGGCCCAGTTGATAATTGATCCATTACTGTCAGGTCCTCTGGTGTAGATTTCGGTGCTCCTCTGCTCCGCTAATGCCAAAGTAATCCGGCATCTCGGAGCACTCCTCGCTGCCCCATTGCAATTAGTTTAAGCGTGACGAGGCTGCGGCTCACTGCCACGCACGTGCGCACGTAGCACCCCTGTCCTTAAGTCCACAGCAAAACCACGTCTTAGTGTCCTTTCACGTACTGCTTTTCATGATTACCTGCCTCCACGCGACGATAAGTAATAAGTTTAGCAGTAAAATGATCTAAACAGCTGTCTGAAGTAGGAAATTTACCCACAGACCACAGTAGCTCAGGCTTTATGTAATGTAAGTATACCGGGTGCACGAAGCAGTTCTTTGGCTACACTGGCCACTGGCTCTGCAGTAAGTACGAGCTGTTTCAATTCCAAACATCGATCCAATTTACCACCCGTTCCGATGCCTATCTTCCTCTTCTGACAGATCTAAACAAGGAGTTTTTTCGTGTTGATAGAGATCCGTTTAACGGAGGCGAGTAAAAAAAAACTCCGGCTCAAAAGAGCAGCTCGCGTGCGACATCTTTACCTACCCTTCTCTGCAACAGGCGGCCGCCTCAAGCGACCTCTCGATCTGCAAGATCACCACGGTTCCACGGTTGTCTTTGCTGGGAGTAGGGCGGTCAGAGATCCTAGCAAGCATGCATGAGCGTTCTTGATTTCCTCTTGCCCCCAAGAGGCTTCAGCTTTTGAGATTATATATGCAAAGGCGTACTCGTACACGGGATGGGAGCGATTTGGACCACAGGTTACCATTGCCATTTGCCATGCAGCCTCTGTGTTACGGCTCGTGTAAAAAGGAAAGGGAAAGATCGCTGCCACTTTGAGAGGAGGGCAGGGCAGGGTGCCTGCCCGCTCGCATTTTGTTACGCTCTTGTGACTTGTCCCGGGCTCGTTCTAGACGAGACATCGCAGTGCCTCCAAATCCACGCTCACACTGTCCTCTAGGCACTGTGTTGGCTTTTAACAGAAGAATATTTTGGGCGGCACTCCTGTCTTTCTGTGCTGTGGTTCCAACCTCTGGAGTGGTTGTCAGATCGATTTTTTTTTAAGGTTTGTTTGGTTTGGCACAAAAGTATAAGAAATCCGTAGTTTTAGAGTTTAGTTGGTTTAACACAAAAATGCGGGAAATGTATTGGAGTCGTTTGGCACTGTTTTATGGAGAGCACATCGTGTCCTGTGATCCGTGAATTTTCCTCCGGCATCGGCCACCTGTTTTTTTCCTTGGCTCCTTATCAATATCATACAGGAAAGGAGAAATTCGGGAAAAGTTTGTCCAAAAATTGCTTGTCCATTCACTTAGTTGAAAATTTAACTTAGAATCTATCATTGTTGCAAGTTAGTCATGGACTCCTTCAGCTAGCGTCAAACGGGATAACCTAAAAGTATAAATCACCGAAGGCCATTGAATTGAAGGTGGCTAATAGCCGAATACCAATAGACATGACCAAGGCAGTTGAAGACCATAGGTCACAAAGGTAACAAAAACAATCGAAGATGACAGAGACAAACAGCTACCGAATGAGACGACGAAGGTCACTATAGGTAGCAGAGACAATCGATGACTGTAAAAGAAAGCGAATACCATCTGAGGTAATAAATATCACCAGATACGGTGGAGACTGTCAAAGCTAGTAAAGACGTATAGAAGCTACCGAAGACTAGGAAATTTATCAATATAATAGCCTCATTGAGGATGCCTATTCCCTAGAATTGGACACCTCAAATTCCTAGCACTAAATAAATATACATTAAGGAATGTGATAATGGATGAGCTTTTTGAGAGTAATAAAAAATTGTAATTACACAAGTCATTATTACTTAAAGTACTATTGTGGTCAACAACAATTACTACATTTTCCCTTTCAATCCCTTGCAGGGCCTAAGCAATCGGCAAGTTCCTCGTTACCTATTGCTACAGGTTGTCTTTGTTGGATACGTAGGGAAACCTTGCTTTGATTTCCTGTGTCAAATGATGAACAGCATGAATTTCGAAACAAGTTACACCGCTTCGATGTTATGTTGTTGGTCACAACTATAATATACTTCAGAAATTAATGTCGACGAATGCGAAATAACAATGATATGTACTTAAAAGATACATGTATTTGTAGTATTAATAGAGATATACATACGTGCATACCTCTCGATAGAATTATTTACAAGGAACTCTCAAATTTTACGGTACACCATAAATATCGTGGATCATCCATTTGTTTTGATCTAATGTTTAGGATTAAAGATGGTGATCTATTATCTCTTAGGAGGTAATAGGTCATCCTTGATTTTTCTGTGCAGACTTTTTAATTTTCTACGTATACTTTCTAATTTTTCGCGCTATTTTTCTAATTTTCTGCATATACTTTCTAATTTTCTACGCTAATTTTCTAATTATCTGTTGGTCGCTAAATATTTTAATTTTAGTTTATTTTTAATTCTAACTAAAATCAATAGTCCATATTAATTTTAAGTATTACCTTTTAAAAGATAATGGGTTTAACGTAACAGAGCCCACGAAATCCCAATGAGGCAATGAATAAGTATAAAAGAGACCCTAGTAAGGGATTGTTTAAGTGGACATTTCCTTAGGCGACCGACCGACTGGAAAACTGCTAATTCTACACCATTGTCCATTGGGCCCTGCCCCTGCTTCTCTCTTAACTATGGTCAGAAGGCTCAGGATTCAGAACAAAAGCTGGGCGACGATGTAAGCCATATCTTTATACGTGCAGGCGATACATAGGCTCATGGTCATGCCAACTTTGGACCCGAGTCACTGATGACGTTACGCTGTAGCAACAACCAAAACACATGAGTTCTCTCTCTTTTTTTCATGGACAATTTTAACCATATTTTGCTACAGTGCTAGGCATGTATAGCAGACTTAGCAGTGTAGGAATCGATGGACATAAGCGACTGTACTTCAAACGAAGTAAAGCCAAAAGTAGGGGCTATTCATTCAGGACGACCGTGGGTGCCGTTCTGTCTTTTAATCAGGTGGCGCCAGATGCTATGTGTAAACATAAGGTTGCACGCAAAATGCTCCCAACAAACTTGAACTTATGTCCCTAAGTTTAGATGTGAGTGCCTCTATAGAACCTTCTAAAAAATTCCGATGCTTACACCTCACTGCCAAATTTCCGAACGTTTAACGTGACAGCCAGCTCCAAAACTCCAATGGAACACACTGATGACAATGGAAGAAACGAGGATGCAGAGCAAGTGCACTGTTACGTCCATGGATGGAATGGTCAGGGTAGGGGGGGAGAGAGGAAATAAAACTTGGCAGAGAAGGGTATGGGGGACCCGGCCATGCCGCTTTTACTTTTGGCGCTGCCAATTTCTGGGCCGCCAACGCAGAAAAAACATAGGGTGCCGTGAGCGACCGCAGTGACTACTCTTCCTCCGCCGCTAGCCCCGTCGCCTTTCGGTTTACCCTGCCCCGTGCCCAAGTTAAAAACAGCAATTAGGGAGAGACAGGAGAGAAACCGAGAGAGACACGGAGAGGGAGAGAGAGAGCGAGTGAGCTAAGCTAGTGCTGCTCTGCCTCACTCTCCGGCCGTCCTCTGGGAAAACCCCAAGAAGCGATCAAAAAGAGAGAGACCGGCCGGCTGGATAGCCGGACGACCCCCCTACCCCGTAGCCTCCCGAAGCTCCGAGCTCCGAGAGCGGCCACACCATCACAGAGCAGCAGAAGAGCATCCAGTTTTTACTAGGACGCTAGCAGCTAGCTAGCTAGCGTCGTCCGAGTGGGTGAGTGAGCGAGGAAGAGGTGGAAAGAAATAGCTAGGGAGGTGGAAATGGTGGGCTCGGGGGCGGCAGGGGGAGGAGGGGATCACGCGCGGAGCAAAGAGGCCGCCGGGATGATGGCGCTGCACGAGGCGCTCCGCAACGTTTGCCTCAGCTCGGACTGGACTTACTCCGTCTTCTGGACCATCCGTCCTCGCCCGTATGTACCTGGCATCCTTACCCATCAGAGTTCGCCGCCAGCCCCAATCTCTCCCCCCTTCATCTCGCCACTGATTAATCACTAATCACCAGCTTCTTCCTCCTGCTGCGTGCGTGTGCAGGCGGTGCCGCGGCGGCAACGGGTGCAAGGTCGGCGACGACAACGGCAGCCTGTGAGCATCATGCGCCCACCTCTTCTTGCTCTCCTCAAATTCTTACGCGAAGCTCCGTTCGATCGGGGCCCGGGGGTGTTAGTCAATCAACGAACCAATAATCTTTGTCGCGTGGCGTGGCGCATGCAGGATGCTGATGTGGGAGGACGGCTTCTGCCGACCGCGCGTGGCGGAGTGCCTGGAGGACATCGACGGCGAGGATCCGGTGCACAAGGCCTTCAGCAAGATGTCCATCCAGCTCTACAACTACGGAGAAGGGTGGGTGCTGGGTAGGTGCAGTCGTGTACAGTTTTTTTTCCCCTCGCGTAGCAAGCAGTCGTCGTCGACTCGACGTCCTAGCCCCTCGTCATGTCAGGCTCGCAGTCGCCGCTGGCTCTGGCTGCCCTGCAAATTTCTCGCTGGACCGTGTCATCATGCTCCCTATTCCTCGATTAAGACCTGAGCTCCTGCGTGATTAATGCTAAATAGTTCCCCGTGATTTTTGCGATTTAGTGCAACTCGGTTTTGGCCTAGCTAGCCAGGACGACGACCAAGGAGAGAGACTCAGAGGAGGAAAGGGGGTCTAGATGGGATGGGTTTGAGCGCTTTCATCTTTTCACTTTGTTCTATATCTACCGTGTCCTTGCTTTTTTTGCGTCTAATTAGTGTAAGTGACACCCTTTCCAAATCACCCTAGGTTTTGATTTGGGTTTTGGACGGAGGCGGAGCCTGGTTTTGACGCCGGCGTCACGCGCGGTGGAGGCGGTCATCATCCTCGGCAGCGGCGTGGGAAAACTAAAATTAACAGCCACTTAGGTCGTGGCTTTTGGGGGCTGTCACGTGCGCACGTTCGTTGGGGTGGGGCGGTGCCTCGTTACGCATAAACAATCGCGGCGCGTCAGTGGGTTAATTGCGGGGTTTTTCAGCGATTAACAAACACAAGCTGCAACGCGCACACGCAAATGCTACACAGCCGTAGCAGAGCAGAATCAGATCGGCTTAAGCTGCTGCCTGCTGGAAACTATGATTTTTTTCCCTGTACCTTTCTTTTGATTCTGCGTCGATTTGTACGGCTCTGTGAGTGACAGCGCGTCGATGACTTTAGTACAGTGACGGAACTGCGGTAAACTTAAGCTAGTAATACTGGCTGTTAGCTTAGGTGTGTAATATGACTATATGAGCGTTCTGCTCTCTTTTTTTCACTTTGTTCTACTGTGCTTTTGAGCATGATGTGCTAAGACGATTTGATTTGGACCGCTGCAGGCTGATGGGAAAGGTGGCATCTGATAAATGTCACAAATGGGTCTTCAAGGAACCTTCTGAATGCGAGCCCAACATCGCCAACTACTGGCAGAGCTCTTTTGATGCCGTATGTACCATCAACTGCACCCTCCTGCCCCCGTTCTTTCTCTTTCTGCAGTCTCTGCCCCCTGCTTTTAGGGGAGAGCTTACTAGTGCCACTACTGTAGTAGTACACCACATTAATCACTTGCAAAAACAAGCTCAGCAGCCTGCTCAACAAGCACTGTCAGCACTTCCACGAAAACAGTGGTAGGTTTCAAGTTTTTGCTGCAATTAATGACGCAAAAACAAGCGGTAAAAGAGATGGCTGAGAGAGATCGACATGTCTCTGGGGAGTTCTCAGGCTTTGCATCAAATCTGCTAGTCTGCTTCCCAAAAAGAAGAGAAGAATTGGATGCTCTGAGTGAGAGTTGCACCTCAGAGGCATCGGATATCACCAAGAATTAACACCACGATCACAGTCATGGCTAACCTTTATTCCTTTCTGCACTTACCCAATTCCCTCTCCTCTTTCGCTTTTGCAGCTTCCTCCGGAATGGACTGATCAGTTCGCCTCAGGCATCCAGGCATGCACTGTCCCAGTTTTAACCTAGACACTGTTCGTCTGTTTTACTTGCCTTAGTTTCTGATCAATTGGTGATCCTAAACTTGGCTTAATTTACTTGCAGACCATAGCTGTGATCCAAGCTGGCCATGGCCTTCTTCAGCTGGGCTCTTGCAAGATTGTGAGTACAGAGTGCAGAGTGTGCACATCACTAGTTTTCTTAAAAAAAATTTCCTTGACTCGTTTTTGTCGTTTTAGTCAAAGACGCCGACGTGGACGTTTGAGCATTAAGCAACGTACGCTACTGTGCGCAGATACCCGAGGACCTGCACTTCGTGCTGCGGATGCGACACATGTTCGAGTCGCTCGGCTACCAGTCGGGCTTCTTCTTGTCCCAGCTCTTCTCGTCGCGGGGCACCTCGCCGTCACCGTCCTTCCCGCTCAAGCAGC
>KE370954.1:12659-35750 GCA_000418225.1 Zizania latifolia
AGCCAATGTTTTCTTCATGCCATTCATATGAAAATTCATGATAAATGGCTCGAAGCTCGCAGGGAGCAATTGAAGAATCACATCTGTGGCCAAATCATTATCAAGCTTAGAGCCAAGCTTCTCTAGGTTCTTAACGTAACCAATCATCTTGATCACATGAGGACTCACTGGACTGCCTTCAGCCAGCCTGCATGCAAACAAGACTTTTGAGACATTATATCTCTCAGTCCTTGCTTGGTTCTCAAACATGCCCTTCAGTCCTACGATCATATCATAGGCGTCCCTGTCCTCATATTGCTTATGAAGCTCAGAGGACATGTAGGCAAGCATGAGACAGCTGACATCCACTGAATCACTGGCGTGCTTCTCATAAGCCCGTCTTTCAGGCAGTGGCGTATCATCCCCAGGTTCTTCAGGGTGGGGTTCCTCAAGAACATAATCTTTCTTTTCCTATTTGAGAACAATTCTCAAATTTCTGTACCAGTCAATAAAGTTTGTTCCGAATAATTTTTCTCTTTCAAGAATTGATCGCAGGTTAAAAACAGAAGTGTTCTTCGCAGTAGGTGCCATGATCTACAATAAAAACACAAGGTTAAGCACTATGCTATATTTATCTTCTATCAAATAAAACATATACCATAATGTAAAAAATTGCATTCCCTCTAACAACACATTGTGGGACAAGATCCATATTCAACTAATTTCCTAGTGAGCTTTGGCATCACTGCTAGAAGATAAGTGACATAGGTAAGCAACACTTTGCTAATCACATCATATATGACTCTTGTTCGTTGAGGTGACATCCAATGCCCGACGCCCAACTCCATGCCCCAAAGCCCAAAACCGTTTTGATAGCTCTGTTAAGTCAACCAATACTATGCATGTGGTGTTCGACACCACCCTAACTGATTGAGATAAAAGATGGCACCCTGCTTTGGCAGACCCACCATTCAGTGATCACAACCTTAGTAGGTGCAGCTATTGGAAAGAGCATCAATACTTAATTTTCTGAGGGAAAACTATTCTACGTGATAACGCTGTCTACCGCACACGCAACATGTAAGAATAGTATGACATGAATATAAGCAGCATCACAGGCAATCATATTGACTGTGACATAGTATGGCCCCATCACATGGCGATCTCCATCTCCATGGTTCCCGTCATTGTGCCTCAAACCTCCATGAAACTGTGCTAGCCTATTACAAATAACAGCGCTACACTAATTACATCAGTCGAAGCAACACAGGTCAACGCACAGGTCGTACAACCATTGAACAGCCTTGGGCTGTAAATCACCATGACACGCAGGCCATGTAATTACATCCATGCATCACATACATTTTGCAAGGCCATACCAATCACAACATTCTCTGCAAAAACGAGTTAGGCGAAGAATCTATGCGACTAAACTAGACCCAGAACTTTCGGCTATAGCCGAAACTTCCGGCTGGAGGGACCGGAACTTCCGAAATCAACCTTCTGTGTCGAATTTATTTTGACCTAGAACTTCTGGCTATAGTCGGAACTTCCGGTAAACCCGACACAAGAACGATAGATCCAATCTATCTCCACCACGTATCTCTATACGTGATCGATCCAGATCAAACGCTACGCACGTAGGCTCTGATACTACTGTTGGGACATGGGGAGGCTACGCTAGCCAGCAAATTTAAATTTTTAACCCCGTTGGCTTAGGAACCCATGCGCGTGAGGGATCATGGATCGTTACCTTCTAATGTGAGACGTGCTAGAGCAGCGGAAGAAGATTTGGAGAAGCGCGTCCTCTCACCGGTGATCAAATCGATGAAGCCCAGCGATCTTCACACGAAGAAGACGCAAGTACTGCTATTCGAGCAGCACCTCCACGAAGTCCACACGTACAGGGACGGAAACACTCCACGCCAGCATGCTAGCACCACTCGTGAAGTTTCTAGGGTTTGATCACAACCTTTGTGATAACTTGGGAGAGAGGAGAGGTGGCGGCTAGGGCTAGGGTAGAACAATAGCAGCAGCCCCTTGCGTGTCACCCTCTCCTCCTTTATATAGTGCCCAGTATGGGCCTTTTAATCCGAATTAAAAGCCCAACAGATCTAATCTGCGCACCTCGGAACTTCCGGCTATAGCTGGAACTTTCGGTCATCAGAACTTCCGGATCCTATCCGAAACTTCCGAAATTACCCTTCTGTATCGAATTAATTCGGGTTCGAAACTTCCGGTTACAGCCAGAACTTCCGAAACAGACCTTCTATATCGAATTAATTCCAACCCAGAACTTCCGGTCAAACCGGAACTTCTGGTTCGTCCAGAACCCAAAACTTCTGGTTCGTCCAGAAGACCAAACCCTGGGGCTGGCCCAGAACTTCTGATCCCATCGGATATTCCGGATGCTCCAGAACCCGGAACTTCTAGCTACAGCTGGAACTTTTAATTCCCCCAGAATTTTCTTGGGCACAAATCCATCAGCGGAGAGGGCCAAAGCGGAGCGGCTTCGCGCTGCCAATTTGTCCCTGGAGACGGAGAGGGCCGAGTCCATCAAAGAGGTGGACGAGACCATCTCCACGCTCATGGATGTCTTGGGGCACGCGGGGACCGAGTGCCGAACCCCCCACTTCGGCGCAAGGGACCCCGTGCGTCATCGCCTCGGCTTCCTTCGCACTGCCGCCTACATAACGAAGGACACCTTGGTGGGCTTTGCGCAGACGACGGGCAGTGTCGCTGGCCAAGGTTTCCTCCGGCTACTTCACGAGGCCGGGTGCCAACATCTAGCGGTGGCGACCTCTGGTGGCAAGGTGGAGTTTGGAGGCCCCCGCTTGGTTGCACTAGCTCTGGAGGTTGCTGCGGCGTGGCGCCCACTCCAAGAGTCCTGGAAGGCCCAAGCGTGGGAGGCGGCCGTCAAACTTCAGCAGGCCATTCGTCGCTGTCACGCAGGGCAACATTCTCCGCCTGCTGGAGCGAACCCTCCTCCGAAGGTGTAGATTTTTAGGCCTCCTCCCCCTAAAATACTTAGCAGCATTTATAATGTAACTTCGTATCAAGTATGCTTAATGAAATACGGGGGTATTTTGAATTTAGGCTCGAGACATGAATGCTGAAATTGATGTCGAGGTACTCGAGGCTTCGGAGGCACTTCGCCAACAATGGGTAGTGTATGAAGTATCTACGTCCGAGGGCCACCCTCGATTCATGATACCGTGTGGCCCTACCGGCGAAGTAGTTCCTGAAGTGGCCCAAGAGCTACTAGCCTCCGTTAAGACCAAGCCCCTCCGTAGCTCATCTTTATCTCCAAGCTTAAGTGTTTTTGAAGTTGTCCCCGCAATCGGGAGGGTTTGGCCTTCGCACGCGCCCACCAAGGACAACGACGAAACCCTGGATTTCTCGACTTTTGATGCGGAGGCACCTGTGACTCGAACTTGGGCCGACCTGCAGGAAGAGCGAAGGGCTTCCCGGGCAGCGAAGCGTGGCTGGTCTCGGTCTGGTGAGGGTTCGTCGAGCCACGGTGGACCTCATCGTAAGAAAAGTAATAGGAAGAGGGGATCAACCTTTTCGGCGACGTGGGCCCGCTGGCTGTTAGGTTTTGATAGTGCTTTTTCGTGAAGCAAGTATTTGGAGTGTATTAGTGTACTTCGCAGTTGTACTTATGATATCAATTTATTTCAATGAAATTTATCATTGTCTAGGCTTCGCAGTTTGTGTGTGCTTCGTTTAATTATGTACTTCGTTCAACCATGCCGAAGCACGCCCTGGCTGCATGCATAGGTGCCAGTTCCCCCCTTTGCGTGTAGCAGCTGCAAAGCACGCTGTGTAGTTGTTGCGTGTAGTATTTTAATGGATGAGCAGGTTGTGTATGCACAAGGGTGTGCTTCGAATGGTAGGCTTCGAACGTAGGGTCGCTTTGGACCAATTTTGGATGCTTTGAGCATTTACACTCGGAATCCTTTTGTTTATACCGCTTCGGGCCCAGGGGCACTTTGCAGCTGTAACGGTGGAGCGGATCACACCGATATTTTTAGGGTCCTGAACGGAGCCCAAAGTCAGTGCCTTTAGCTATACTTCAGGAAGCGACCCTCGAACATTGAGCTTTAGGCTTCACGGCAGTGTGCGAGGCACACTTTTGCTTGTTAGACTTGGTTTGTCTCGCGTCGAGTCAGTGGCATCGGGTAGCGAAATATAATTTCTGTGGGGCTCTTGTATGTGAAATGGCCTCGTCGAAGGTTTATTGGAAGAAGCTTCGCATAATACTTAAAATACTCAGGCATAGTATCGCTGGAGGTGTTCAGAATGCCAGCTATGCTTCAACTCCTCCCCTTCTAGAGTACTAAGCCTGAACGATCCCGACCGACTAGAACAAAGTATGATGTAGGGGCCTTCCCATTTATTGCTCAACTTGCCGGGGGCTAGGACAGCTCGGAGTACTAGGTGACCCAGCAATAAGGGATTTGGCTTCACCTTTGGGTCAAACCATGCCTTCATCTGAGCTTGGTACTTCGTTAGATTCGCCACGGCTCGGAGGCGTGTCTCTTCAGACAAATCGAGCGAAACTTCACACTCATTGGTGGCTTCAGGTAGTATTGTCCGCAGGGAGCCCCCCTTTAGCTCCATTGGGGTCATAGCCTCATCACCGAACAGCAGCCGGAACAGAGTGAAGCCTGTTGACCTCGACTGAGTGGTCCGGATGGACCATAAGATCTTCGGTAATTCATCTACCCATAGCCCCTTTGCGAGGCCCATGATCCGGTGATTGAGGCCTACCAAAATATTACCGTTGGCTCGTTCAACGGCTCCGTTTGACTGAGGGTGTCTAACAGCAGCGAAGCATAATTCGATGCCTAGGCCTTCGCAAAATTCCCTGAATGGCTCCGCATCAAACTGAGTGCCGTTGTCGATGGTGAGCTGCTTCGGTACTCTGAACCTGCAAATACCTTCGTACTCGGTGACATTATTTGTAGCCTTAAAGTTTAACCTAGCAGAATACGAAGCCCTTTGGCCAGAGGGTGAGATGATTACAACCCCTGCGCCTGCACCGGTGGCCTGATAGGCTCCGTTAGAATAAATAGTCCAAATACCTTCGCTAGGAGTTTTGAGGGACCATATCGCTGAGGGGGTCCATTCTGTGATGAAGTCCGCAATCACTTGTGACTTAATCGTGGTCCGCGCAGTGAAATTTATTTCGAAGGGTGCTAGCTCTACCGCCCACTTGCCGATCCTACCTGTAGAATCTTTGTTTCAGAGCATATCTCCGAGTGGGTAAGACGTCGGCACAATAATATTGTGTGCGAGAAAATAATTTCTCAAGTTCCTCGAGGCCATGACCAAGGAGTACGCCATTTTCTCGAGCTCGGTGTATCTCATCTTGGCTCCGGAGATGAAATAAACCGGTCTCTGAGCAAGCATCCCCTCGAAGTCCCCCTCACGAACAAGGACCGTGCTGACGGTGGAGGCTGCGGCAGCGAGGTATAATAACAATGTTTCTTCTGGCAGAGGAGTCGTGAGTGTCGCCAGGTTAGCGAGGTACTCCTTGATTTCGTCAAAGCTTCGTTGGCACTCCGGCGTCCATGCGAAGTCATCCGTCCCCTTCAGCGCCTTGAATATTGGCAGGCTTCGCTTGGCGGAGCGCGCAAGAAAGCGGCTGAGGGCTGCGAGGTGGCCTGCCAGCTTCTGGACCTGCTTTAAATTTTTAGGCGGAGCCATGCGCTGAAGCGCGCTGATCTAGGTGGGACTGGCTTCGATACCACGACTCGAAACCAAGTACCCAAGTAATTTGCCAGCGCGAGCCCTGAAGATGCATTTCTCGGGGTTCAGGCGGACTCCTACCAAGCGGAGGTTTCGAAGGTCTCCGCTAGGTCTACGCTATGCTCGTGCTTTCTAGCACTTTTTATTATAATATCATCCATGTGGGCCTCGATATTTCTGTCCAATTGGTGCATGAGGGCCTTAGAGATTAGCCTAGAAATGGTGGCTCCAGCATTCCTTAAGCCGAAGGGCATCCATACATAACGATACACTCCTAATGGAGTAACGAAGCTCGTTTTAGCTTTGTCTTCGCGCTTTCACCAGACTTGATGGTAGCCGGAGTATGCATCGAGAAAGCTTAGTAGTTCAGAGCCTGTAGTGGGGTCGACGAGCTGATCAATGCGAGGCATAGGGTAGGAGTCACGGGGGCATGGTTTATTCAACGAAGTGAAGTCAATACACATGCGCCACTTCCCCGTGTTCTTTTTCTTTACAAAGACGGGGTTCGATACCCACTCCGTGTGGCTGACCTCCCGTATAACTCCTACCTAGAGTAGCTTCTCTACTTTGGCCTTCGCCAAATCCGCGTGCTCGGCCGACAGCTTCCGCAGCCCCTAACGTACTGGCCTCGCCCTGGGGTTGACCAACAGGGAGTGCTTGATGACACTTCGGTCGACCCTGGGAATATTTTCGTCTGACCATGCGAAGACGTCGAGGTTGCTTCAGATCGCCCCTTCCAGCGAAGCCAAGTCTTCTGGGTCCAGCCCTCCTCCGAACTGGATGGGGTACTCGAGGCCCCCCTCGATGAGAACCTTCATGATAACTTCTCCGTCGAGACGTGGATTGAATGCGGGGCTCCTGGCGTGGCCATGGACTTCGTCTTGAGGCTGCACATTATGCACCTAGCGAGGTTCAAAGGGGGTGGTATGGCCATACTCCACCCTCTAGGCTACACTTTGGTCGCTCGACATTGTAAGGACTCCTCCCTGTGTCAGCAATTTTAGGCACAGGTAGTTATGATGCGTAATAGCTCTGAACTGATTCAAGGTCCCCCTTCCAAAGATGGCATTGTAGGCGTATGGGGCATTGACGACGTCGAAGATGACTTCCTCCGAGCGCGAGAGGCTGCCTTCTTCGAAGGTGACTTGGAGGTCGATCTATCCCACCGCCTCAAGAGGGGGGCCCGTGAAGCCTTGGAGGGGCCTCACAGCTGGGAGAAGATGCCTGCGGCGGATGCAAAGTTGGTCAAAGGCGTGCACGAAGATGATATCCGCTGAGCTCCCTCCGTCAATGAGCACTCAGTGCACCTCGATGTCCGTGATGTTGGCGGAGATGACGAGGGGATCCGCATGCAGGAACTTGATTCCCATGGCATCTTTGGCTAAAAAGGAGATGGGCACGTGGACCCACTCTAGCATGGCGAAGGCGGACGCCGAAGTCCCAATGTGCCCCACTTCACGGACATAATCTCGGCGCTGTCGCTTGGACAGATTGCCCAGGGCTATGCCACTCGAAATGGGTAGGACTACCCTTTTCTGAGGCTCGGCGTTATCTTCAACCTTGGGAGGTGGCATCAAGTTTGCCACCGGAACTCGAGGGCGAGCCTCGTTAGTCTCCGCACGTCCCACGGTCTGGACGTGCTCTGGGCGCATAGCTCGGGGCGCCCGATCTGTAGTTCCTCAGCCACTGGTTCGCTCTAAGTACTCCCCTCGCAAAGCCAGTATAGCTTTGCAAGTGTCAGTGTTGTGGCTCCGGTTCTCGCCGTGGATGTTATAGAAGAAAGATTGGCTAGAGGCGAAGGGCCCTACTGTTGGCTCCGCGCTAGCCCCTCGTCCTTTTCTTTGAGCTTGCTGAAACTTCGGAGCCCTCGGCTCAGAGATGTTCAGCACTTCGCTGCAGAAGTGCTTATGACTTCGCCGGGATAGCGAAGATGAATGCTCCACAAAAGCAGGCTTCAGGGACCTAGAGGCTTGGACTTTGAGGGCCTGGATTTGGACGACGGCGGTAGTTCTTCGAAGCTGGCCTTCTTCAGAGCGAGCGTACTCCTCAAAGTACGTCATGAGCTGGGCAACCGAGGATATGGGCTTCCTATGAAGCTTGTCCAGGAGGCCCGCATTGGTTACCCCTTCGCGAGCGGCGTCCACCACGGACGAAGTGGAGAGGCCTTTAATCTAGGACTTTGTAAAGGCGAAGCACTGCGAATATTGCCGCAGTGTCTCCCCCGGCTGCTGCTTCACTTGGAACAGGCTTCCGGTCGACATGGGGACGACGAAGGTCCCTTGGAAGTTATTAGTGAACTTCCTGCGCAGGTGCTCCCACAACCTCACGGAGCCAGGTTTCAGGGACCAGAACCAGCAGAGGGCTATCCCTTCGAGGGCCATAGAAAAACACTTCGCCATGGTGTCCCTTTCACCTCTGCTGGCCTCGATGGCGAGGGCGTACGAGCGGGCGAACTCGTCAGGGTCCGAATCCCCGGAGTACTTGGGGAGCTTTGCGGCCCGGAACTTCAAGTGGAAACGAACCATCTGCAGATCTGGGTGCAGAGGCAACCCTTCGTTGAAAGAGGCGTTCTGCCTTCGCTCTTGGGGCTCCTGGTCACTGTGGTCGCTCACAGTGACGACGACAGGTACCCTTGGAGGGTCTTCAGCCGTGCGGACCTAGCTGGCCACATTCTGCCTCCACCTCATGACCTCTTCTCTGAGCAAGGCCAGCTCGAAGGTCTGCTCACTTTCCAGGGCTCTGCCTCCCCCGGAATCCAGCTCTAGATCTCGCGACTGAACATAATCTGTTCGCAACGCTCTTTGGGGCGGAGGCCTTGCTCCTTTGGGGCTCGCACCCCCTGATGGGTCGGACGCGAGCAGCTCAGCGGCAGGGGCTTCGGGCGCCAGGCCTGGAACAAGCCCATCGCCCCCGGGAATAGTGCCTTCTACCGGAGTAGCCGTGGCTCGCTCCACGATATCCGGTGGGATGACCGCGTTGCGAGGGCCAGTGGCAAGCTCTGCGACTCTTGAAGCCGAAGCCACTGCAGGAGGGGCTCCTTCGTCCGACCGACCTTGGCTGCTGGACTCCGACGGCGAGACTTCTTGATGTGCTGAGGCCTGCGCTACCCGAGGGAACCTCCGGGTAGGGGCTACGCTCTTGCTTTTCCTCGGAGGCATGGTCTGAAGGCTAGTGGTAGAGAGGTTATTTTTTGGACTAGGCTCCCCACGGACGGCGCCAACTGTTGGCGTAATATAGAATCACACAGCAGGTTTTAGTGTTTTGAGAACCTCGAAGGGTTCGCTAAGCAAGCTGCAGTTCGAACAGTGCTCGAGGCCTCCGAATGAATAATAACCTTCGAGCAAGTGTAGTATTGACTTGTCCTCCGTCCCTTCGATCCCCCTCCACCCCGCAAAGGGAGGGATATTTATAGGTGCAATTACCATAGGGTAATACGAAGTTATCCCTTGCTTGTAACCGACTATTACAGTAGAAATAGTGACTTTACATAGGAGTAGTTTAGTAACCCTCCGTGTGAACGAACCCGGCTTTATGTCTTGTCGGAGGGGACATGAATACCACGGTTTTGGAGCCATGCGACAGGCGGTCTTGGAGGCTTCACACATGGCAAGCCGAAGGGGGCTTCGTCAAGAGCTTAAACTGAGCCTTCTTCCGTACCTCCGAAGGTGGCTTCACAATCACTGTTATCGGAGCCCTGTTAGCGTAAAGCATTTTACCCCAACACATATTATATTTTGAAAGTAGTAGCTAATATTACAAGGGAAGCAAATTATTTTAGTCTAGAAATCTCTTTCTTAGAGTAGCTGCCAGACATGAGCTTGTAGCTGCTGCACTCATTTTTGCCTGTCTTAGAGGTGTTATCCTTAGTGGTGGCCTCATAACATCATCTAATGCATTATCATCTGCCTCAGTTTGTTTGCCATATCAACAAGAGGTAACTCCTTTATATTATTGATCCAATTATTGAATGATTGAACAAGATTATTACATACATACTCAATCTTGCAAGCATATGAGAACTTGCTTCTAGTCCAAATGTGAGGGTGATATATTTGTAAGTACTCAGTTGCCAAGGGGCATTGTTCTGTAATCTCATCCATCAATTGTTGGTATTTGTATGGGACAAATGTCCATGCCGCTGCTCCATGTAATCTACACCAACAGCAGATGCTATTTGCCCCGTGAGGGGGAAAGAGAGCAGCAGCCACATCGTGAGCTGATTTAGGGGTAGTTTGGTCCATTCAAAAATTCTTAACAGGAAGATAGACAGATGTGGTAAAAAACAGAATAGTCTAACAAATGTGTGGTATAAATAGAAGTGAAAGAATTTCAATGGAATTTTTAGAAACCGGGAAAAAACAGTGGTACAACTCTAATTTTCCCATCAAAAGAGGCAGTCGGTGTCAAGATTGACAAGACGCCACTCTACCAACCCCTCTCTACTTCAACCTACAACTCTTTACTACCTAACTCAAATCGATGACATCGTGTGGTCACAGGTCACTTGTAGACCATATCACATCAAGGTTGTTTGGTCCCATGTCAAGTTTCAACTTTACTCCCCTTTCTTTTTGGACTGGATATCTTTTCTTCGTACAAAACTATAGCAAAATTTATTTCCCACGTGACTATCTAAGTTATTTCCTTGATTATGGTTGGGTAAACCCTGCACTGCTAATTTTGGCAAGGCTTGATGATGTAAATCGTAGAATCAGTTGTGATAGGAATGGGCGAATGAGCATGGATCTCGATGAAAATCTATGGGAGGGAAAAGAATATGTAATTTGCACTAGAAATCCTATCCAAAATAGTCAAAAAAATTACAAGCCTAGTGTGGTATTGGGGGATATTCAAGTTTTCATTTTCATTTTATTTAGTTTTCATTTTCAACGCTATATATCGTATCTTTGCCAAAAGTTTAACATTACAACCTTGATAGACCCATTGTTCTTTGCTAGGTAGGTTGATTTTTTTATTTCTATCTTTCCCCAAATACTGGCTGACTGTACACTGTCACACGGCTCTGTTCAGATGCTCCTGGTCAACAGCATGTTCCAACAGTAAACTGGTGATTTTGCTATTTTACCATGAAATGAAAGTTCTGGAACCAGTGGTCATCGATTCCGTTGGTGTCGGTGGTGAATGATTACGTGATGAATGAAGATTGTGTAGCCAGTGTGATGAATGAAGGTTCTAGAGCTAGTGACCATCGATTCCATTGGTGTCGGTATGAAATGCTACTGTTACAGTTTGCAGGGTTATACTATAAGCCATGCCCCTTGGAGCATTGCCCCGTTGTAAATGGCCAATTTGCGAATTAACACGCATTTCAAACAATTTCTTACAAGACTTTCAAGATCGGAAGTGTTCTAGGGATGTAGCCTCGAGATATTGTGCCACAGACCACATTGCTCTCATATGTCAAGTTTAGAAGCAGACGATGATTTATGTGTCCAAATTTTGAAATGGTTTCTACCAACTCATGTATCAGCGGTTTACTGGTTTCCACAGCCTAATCATTTGCCCAAAGCAGTTCATAGGCTGCTCATCTTGAGGGTTCATGCAAAAAGAAAATAAGTCCTCAGATTGGAAAACAGTGCTCTCATTAATGTTCCCATGACACATGAAACAGTCATGCAAGTTAAAACAACACAGCGAGATAGTTAAGTACAATCAACATACCGACGCAATAGCTTGCATCTATTTGCTCTTTACCCCATCAATACTTTTAGAACCACTATCATACGCAGAAAGGAACAACAAACTCTGATTCTTCTGCATAAACCTACCAAAAATTCTGTCACAGCTACGGCAGCTGTGCCATCAACGGGCGGTGTCAGGACGGCGGTCACGGCGACGACTGAAGGTGGCGCGGGAAGTGAAGATGTCAGGAAGCTTTGAATTGATGTAAATATGTTTTGTATAAGCAATGGCGTAAAACTCGTGGCGATGGCGTAAACGAGTCCGTGAGCTGGCAGGGGCGGTAGGTGATGTTTTGTCGGACTCGCTCCAGGGAATTGAGCAGCAAGAAATCAATAGTAACAGAATTTCTCCCCCTTTGCGTGCGTTCGTGGTGTTCCGACGATCATCTATGTATTGTCCTCTCCAGTGAATTCCTTGTCACCAGCGAGCACATAACAAATTGGTATCAGAGCACAGTCATGGTTGAGCGCTGCTTGCAAGAATCCCTTGATCGGTCGGTAAAATTCCTGTAGGGAGGTGGGGATCACTTCGGCTTGATCGGCCATAAATCCTCTCGGGGTTCGACTGATTCAGGCAGCAAGCGTCTCAATCTGGCATGCCAGTCGCTGCAAGTGAGGCAAGTCTTGTCTGTGCTGGGAGAAATGGAGGAACGGGTGTTTGAGGCAGTGACAGCGCTGACAGTGAAGGTGGACGCAATGTCTGGCCAGGCTGTGAAAGTGGAGGGGATTGATTTGATCCAGGAGAAGTTGATGCAAATTGATTTCAAATTAGAGCTGTAGCGTGAAAGGATGGATCAGATGCAGACCATCGTCAATCAAGTGCAGCAGGAGCAGGTGGCGGTGGCAACGGTGATGAAGCAGCCAACGGGAGGAACGCAGTCAGGTGAGATGCCAGGTATGGCCACTGTTGACATCTCTCCTTCTGTTCTGGCACCAGTGGAAGGGGTGGAAAGGGATAGAGTACCAGAGCAACATCAGAGGAGATGGGTACCTCCCAAGATGGATTTACCAAAATTTGATGGCACTGATGCTCAGGTGTGGATTGACAATTGTTTGACGTATTTCGACATGTATCAAGTTCCTGAGAATTACAAGGTTTCTGCAGCATCTTTAAATATGATTAGTAAGGCGACACACTGGTATAAGGCCTAGAAATAGGTGGTGGGGAGACATACATGGGCTGATTTCAACACTGCTATGTTGACAGAATTAGAGGCTGACATACAACACATCAAGATGAATGAGATATTGAAATTGAGTCAAGTTGGTACGGTGGATGAGTACAAAAGCCAGTTTGACATTTTGTTGTATCAAATTCGACTGTATGATCCAACTGCTGTGGGGGAATTATGGTTGCTTGGACAATTTGTGTTGGGATTGAAGGATGACATATGGCTGCATGTGCAATCTCAGGTTCCAAAGAAAATGAGCCATGCATATCACTTGGCACTGGCCAAAGAAGGCTTAGCTGAACTCATTGAGAAAAAGAAGAAATGGGTGCCCAAGCAGGGAGCTGTAGGCAAGACTGTAGAAAAACCAAAAATGGGTTCAGGGGACATCTGGAAGGTACATCAACTCATGGAATGTCGTCAGGCCAATGGTTTTTGTTTCATGTGTGGGGAAAGATACTCACCAACTCATCAGTGTAATGTGCCTCAAACAACATAGGTACATGCAACAGAAGTACTTGATACACAAGAAATTTTGTCGGATATGGTACTGGATATGGTTTCGAGTGGCATTTCTTTGGAGGAGGACAGTGCTGCTTATTTGTCTGTGAATGCTTTAGCTGGCTTCCATGAGTCAGGTACTATTCAATTGCAAGTGTTGGTACAGAATCAGCAGTTGCTGTTTTTAGTGGACTCTGATAGTTAACATAGTTTTCTTAATGCCATTTTACTGGACCAGTTGCAATTATCTGTGGAGAACATTTCCCTTATAATAGTTAAGGTAGCTAATGGTAGTCTTCCTGCACTCAACATGTTCCCTAGTTTGAGTAATGGATAGAGGGTAAAACATTGTGTCATGATATGAAAGTTTTGGCAATAGGGGGTTATGATGCCATTTTGGGTATGGACTGGTTGGAATCCAACAGTCCAATGGGATGTGATTGGGTACGTAAACGGGTTTAATTTCTATTGAAAGGCCAATCTGTCATATTATAAGGACTGGTGCCACACCAAACTGAATCAGTTCAATAGATTTCAGTCCAACAGTTGCTTAAGTGCCATGACAGTAATGAAGTATGGGCTGTTGTAGTGGTTCATAATGTGGAGGAGGTTACACAGCAACCAGTGCCAGTAGAGGTCCAACATGTGTTGGAGAAATTTTCTTCTGTTTTTCAAGCATCCAACCAGCTGCCACCTCACATAAATTTTGATCATGTCATATCTCTCATACTTGGTACTACACCGGTGAATACTAGACCCTACCGTTACTCACCAGCTCAGAAAGATGAGATTGAGAAGCAGGTGACAGACATGTTGGAATCTGGTTTGGTTATACCAAGTTATAGCCCTTTTGTCTCTCATGTTTTGCTGGTTAAAAAAAAGGATGGCTCATGGCATTTTTGTATTGATTATCGGAAGTTGAATTCTATTATAGTCAAGAATAAATTTCCCTTACCTGTGATTGATGAGCTGCTGGATGAGTTAGGAGGTTCCCAATACTTCTCCAAGCTAGACTTGAAAAGTGAATATCACCAATACGAATGCGAGAAGAAGATGAACCCAAAATGGCATTTCGTACTTACCACCGCTATTTCCAATTCCGTGTGATGCCATTTGGTCTTACAAACGCTCCAGCTACAATTCACACTATCACAAAAACAGTCTTTAGTGACGAAGCTTTAATGATGGATAAATAACGCACGTCACTAATACACTTTTAATGACGGACCATTTTTCACGCGTCAGTGATGTTGCCTTATTAGTGACGGGTCGTAATGTGGCCCGTCACTAAAGAGGGGGCACCCCCATTAGTGATGGGTCGCATTACCACCCGTCACTAATTGCTAGACCATTAATGACGGGCGACAACTATCGTCCGTCACTACTGATGTGTATAAATAGGCGAGCACCAACAGAACGCTTTTATATCGCATAGAACCCTAAATCCTAACAGCCATGTGTTCTCCTCCACCGTCGTTCCGCCGTCACACTCCACACATTCCACCATCGTTCTTCTCCACCATAGTGGCCTCTGTCCCATCGTGGCCTCCTCCGTCGGTCTCTGTTCCGGCGTGGTCTCTTTAGTCCATCGCGCCCTCCGTTCCATCGCCGACCCTCCTCGCCGCCACCTCGTCTCATGCATCTTCCTTCTAAGGTCCTCCTCAACCTCCTCCTACTCCTACTCCTCCATCGAGGCTAGAGTTTGTTACTTATTGCTTTGTGAATATGTTGCTTTGTTTAGTTATTTTGTTCATACAATGATCTTATTATTTATGTGCTACTATTATTGTTCTTATATTTTATTCATGGAATGATCCTACATTATGTACTCACTTTCATATAGTTTGGTCCTTTACGTTTCTTTTTCTTTAATATTCTTTAGGGGTAACATTTAATTAATTAGTTGTCACACACAATATTTAATTTTGTTTATTAGGGTTTATGCAAGTATTACTGTACTTTTTTTCATCATTATCAAATATAACATGAATTAGAGACATGGCAAGCCTCCTAAGTGATCAACAGGGCACTCCCACCGGACAACGTGCTTCCAGCAGTAGGCGGGTCCCTATGGTATTATTTTACTTTTTTTGTCCCATACTGTAAGTGCTATATTTAGTTGTAGTAATCTATGTCAACAATGCAGATACCGACTTATATACCCGACAGTTGCCTCCTGAAGATCAATCATTACGTCTACGGCGGGCGTCACTAGGTTTATATATTGTACATTTCATATTCTATTTATGTGGTAATAAAAATAATAAACTGATGCGATATTATCTCACTATTGTAGTTTCTAACAAAAAAACTTTGGCGATATCAATAACATTCACGCTAGTGACACCCTTAAGATATTAACAAAAGATGGGTGTACCACGGAGGTTGAGGTTGCGAGCTTTGGAGGCAGTGTATGCCTCCACAAAGGGTGACCTGTATTTAGTACCCGAGTCAACCTAATAGAAGGGGACTATGTGGTACTAACAATGGGACCTCTATTGTCTGTTACAGCCACTATTTATAATAACTATGATAAATAGAAGACCGCAATAGCCATAAAAGTGGAGGACAACGATAGCGATATCTATAGCTAACTGATATTACTTACTACACATGCATATTTTATTTATGTACTTAAATTGGTTTTTATAATGGCAGGTGCGGGTCTTAGCAATGCTGCGAAGAAGAAGGGGAAGTAGATAGCCAAGGAGGTCAACACCGACCAAATGGACCAACTGAAGGATATCTGTTATTTTGGAAATTATACAGATATAACTCCAGTAAGGAAGGCTCTCCTGCAAGACATCTCAGTGGGTTTATCCTCTGTGACCCAGTTATATGTCTGCACAATAAATAACTCGATCATCAACAAGAAGTCGGTGATAAGCTCTTTACACATGTTAAAAAACCAAACATCTACATATATACACTTGGCCTTATCTAACTAGCTTTATATAAATTTTATTGTAATAGTACTTTTCAAGACAGTATTGTGAGAAGTACATTACACCTCACCTACACTAGCAGACTACCAAGATTCAAGTGGCAGCAGCAGGTACTGAGGCAGTCCCAATTGCGATGCATAAATCTATGGATGGACGGTGCTACCTAACTACTGGTTTTAGCCAATTTTTTCGAGATAACACGTTAGAAGTTGACACAGTATGCGCCTTCCATTTCAACATCAACAATGGTGCAATTGAGGCTGTTATGTATGTGGGTAAACCTAGGGTATGATGTCTTCCTGTCCATCTTCCTTTTTGCACTAATAACCATTATGCATATTGTACTGATTATTTTTTCTTCAGAGAGGAGTACAGGGTGACCATAAAAGAGGCTACAAAACTAGACATGTACAACCTTAAGTAATTTATGACGGGTAGATAGAGAGAATCTCCACATGACATTATTCAAGCTCTTGATATCGCTCTTTGAAAATGCCCTAGTGCAAGTTAGAAGTTAGCTAGAAGTTAGAAGTTAATCTCATGGAACTTTGTTTTAGCTATGCAATTTCTTCGAGATAACGAGTTAGAAGTTAATATATGTGATATTAATTTGGTTATGAATCTTCTGTGATGAATTATCTGTATTATGTGATGAATTGTCTGTGATGTGTTTTGAAATATTTGATATGCTAGCTACCAAATACTAGCTTTGATTCAAGATGCAGCCTTAATTGTTTTTTTTTCAAAATGACCATAATATTAGTGACGGGTGGCAATAATCACTCGTCACTAAAGAGCCCTTTAGTGACAGGTGACATTACGACCCGTCACTAAAGGGCCATAACAGGTGAGCCGATAGGCCCCCTTTAGTGACGGATGAATATTGTCGTCCGTCACTAATGATGTTACATCACTAACATGATAAGAATGACGGAAGACTTGTCCGTTACTAATAGAGGTTATTACCCATCACTAATAGGGTTTCTGTAGTAGTGTCAATGTCTGATGAATTCTGTTTTTGCAGCTCATATGGGCAAATTTGTCTTGGTGTTCATGGATGACATCCTGGTGTATAGTCCCTCGTTGTCGGACCATGTACAACATCTCACTCACATACTGGCCATCTTACAGAAACATCAATTGTATGCTAAACAGAGTAAATGCTCCTTTGGACTTTAGCAGTTAGAGTATCTCGGCCATATTATTTCAGCTATTGGCGTCGACTGATTCGGAGAAAACTCGTGATGTGAGATGGGCCCGTGCCACAATCAGCAACTGAGCTGCGAGGATTTCTAGGTTTAACTGGCTATTACCGTAAGTTTGTTCGTAACTATGGTATTCTTACAAAACCTCTTACACTGTTGCTGAAAAAGTCTAAAGGGTTCAAGTGGAATGAGTAGGCTCGAACTGCTTTTGAACTAGTGAAAGTGGCCATGTGTAATACACCAGTACTGGTTTTACCGATATTTGACAAGTCATTTGCTCTAGAAATTGATGCTTGTGACACAGGAATTGGGGCTGTTTTAACCCAATTGGGGCACCTAGTGGCATTTTATAGTAAAGCCTTGGGCTTGAAGAATTAGCAATTGTCAATTTATTAGAATGAGTTTTTAGCTATATTGATGGCAGTCGATAGGTGGCGTTCTTATCTAATCAGGGGACCATTCACCATATACACTGACCACAAATCTTTGTGTCAGTTAGAAACTCAAGCTCACTTCTGAAATGCAACGAAAAGCAATGACAAAACTCATTGGACTTCAGTACAAATTCCAGTACAAAAGGGTTCAGAGAATTCGGCAGCAGATGCCTTATCTCGAGTTGGCCATATGTTTCAACTTCAAGCCATCTCCAGTGTACAACCTGTGTGGTTGCAAGACCAATTCTTACGCCATCAATGTCATGGCTCAAGACTTACTGAGAGAGTTGGCTGTTGTCGGCAAAAATGCTCAAGGATACGAGTTGGTAGATGGGCTTATAAATCATAATGGAAAAATCTGGATAGGAGCGAATACATCCCTGCAAACAAGCTAATTGCTGCCTTTCATTCATCAGCTGTAAGGGGACATTCGGGTATACAAGCAACTTATCAATGGATTCATAAGTTGTTTACTTGGCCAGGGTTGAAATCTGCTGTGCAGGAATATGTGAAGCAATGTAGTGTATGCCAGCAGTCTAAACATGAGAATTACAGTGGTCCTAGTCTTTTGCAGCCATTACCAATTCCACATGGATCTTGGCAGGAGCTGTCAATAGATTTTGTTTAGGGCTTACCCATCTCGAAAGGCTTCAATTGTATCCTTGTTGTGGTCGATCGCTTTTCCAAATTTGCAGATTTTCTTCCCCTCAAGCACCCGTTTACTGCCCAAGTGGCCAAACTGTTTCTGGACAGGATTGTTTCTTTGTATGGCTTGACCAAGTCCGTTGTTTCGGACCGTGACAAGGTATTTACAAGCAGTTTCTAGAATGCCTTTTTGACAAACTACAAGTACCATTGCATATGTCCACTATATATCACCCTCAGTCGGATGGGCAAACGGAGAGGGTAAACTAATACTTGGAAATGTATTTGCGGTGTGCCACAGCTGTCACTCAAAAGCATTGGGTTCAATGGTTGCCCTTGGCTCAATTCTGATATAACACCAGTTTTCATACTACGTTACAGTGTACCCCTTATAAAGTATTGTATGGACCGGACCCCAATTACTCCTTGCCGGACTTGCCATCTTTGAGGGACATAGTGGCTTCAATTCCAAATGTGGAGCAACTGTTGCATGACCGACAACTATTCTCCGAGATGTTGCAGCAGCAATTGGCACGAGCTCAAGGCCACATGAAGCAGCAGGCTGATTCGAACAGATTGTTCCGTTCATTTCAAGTGGGCGAGTACATTTACTTGAAACTTTAGTGGCTAATCGCTCGTATCCCAAGTTATCCTTCAAATACTTTGGTCCATTCGAGATTCTGAGCCGTGTCTGCACGGTGGCTTACAAGTTGAAGCTGCCAGCAGAGAGTATGATTCATCCGGTTTTCCATGTTTCGTAGCTCAAACAGTTTGTTCCAAACCATTCTCCTATGTTTGCCAATCTTCCATCTCCTATTGAATTGGATGTTGCTGAACTGACTCCAACAGTGATCTTGGATCGTCGCCTGGTGAAGAAGAGCAACGCGCACATGTGCAAATTTTGGTGCAGTGGGGATCCTTGCCGTCAGAGTGTGCTATCTGGGAAGACTATTATGTTTTGCAGGCTCGTTTTTTGGAGTCACGCATCTGGGATGAAGACGTTACTCGAGGGGGTGGCAATGTCACAGCTGCGGTAGCTGTGCCATCAATGGGCGGCGTCAGGACGATGGTCACGGTGACGACCGAAGGTGGCGCAGCAAGTGAAGATAACGGAAAGTTTTGAATTGATGTAAATACGTTTTGTATAAGCGATGGCGTAAAACAAGTGGCGATGGCATAAACGAGGCCGTGAGCTAGCAGGGGCGGTAGGTGATGTTTCGTCGGACTCGCTCTAGGGAATTGAGCAGCAAGAAATCAATCGTAACAGAATTTCTCCCCCTTTGCATGCGTTTGTGGTGTTTCGGCGATCGTCTACGTGT
This sequence comes from Zizania latifolia, assembly GCA_000418225.1. Lineage (NCBI taxonomy): Eukaryota > Viridiplantae > Streptophyta > Magnoliopsida > Poales > Poaceae > Zizania > Zizania latifolia. Next base: position 32,313 of record KE370954.1, read on the forward strand.
TGTCCTCTCCGGTGAATTCCTTGTCGCCGGCGAGCACATAACAAATTCCAAATTGGTATAGTAAGCAATTTGGCATAAACATGCATAACTATTAGGGAAGATACGTTGCTAGAATAGCACATATTCTAGCATTGACATGAAGTTCTATTGTCAGTGGGATAGAGATTTTCAAACAAGTCTACTCCAAAAGCAGGCTAACTGTCAAACTGCTAATATATTTAGAATAAAATAATAACATCTCGATTTGAATCAAGAAATGAAGGTGCAGACTGCAGAACTGGGATTTTACAAATGTGTGCACACCCATTTGGTTCTCTCTCCTCAAACATCAATCAAATAGTTAAAAAAATTCTGAAAAAATGACAACATTGATGCAATAAACATCTCCCAAGTCGATCTCTACAGTGAAGCAAAATTAACAAATTCTATTATACATAGCAATGACAATATTCAATAGCAAATTTTGTGTTTTTCGTTATGAGTTGTGTAGATTAAATTTAGTATTGCATGTTTTTAGAGTGTCATGACATTATATTGTTGTCCATGTTATGAATCTTTTTCAGAATTTTATTTGACCATTTAATGACATGCAAGATATGTGTGCACATGCACTCAAGTTGTAAATTGACTTTTTCCAAGAAGGTGTTGACTGGCTTCATATATCTGTGTACATTGGTGGAAATGAATGTGCTACCATGATGTACAATAAAAAAATCAAGAAAGATCTGCATACTTGAGAATGTCCAGCAATTTCTGCTGTAGTTTGTTGAGTGCATCTTCTTCCATGTTGACAGAAGCAAGTAGATCTGGCAATTTCGCTGAAAACCAGAGGAGGTGAAACTTTTTAAAAATTGTGGTAAGTGGTACAATGCAATGAAATAGTGACACGCTCAGCACATTTTGGTGACACAAAGAAAACATGATTCACCTTTCAAAAATTGTGGAAGTGGTACAATACAAGGAAATAGTGACACGCTCAGCATATTTCGGTGACACAAAAAAACATGATTGATTATACAAGCACAACACATATGCATGGAAAAATGTTTTTAACATACTTAGATTGCCTTTCAAATTGTTCTCCCAGGATCAATATCCTACTGACATTAAACATTCATCTTCAACAAAACGCTAAAATTTATCGAACTAAGGGTGTTCTAATGTACACACCTGTGAACAGTTACCAACACTCCAGTTCAAACACTAAATGAATAAAGAAGTGTCATAGGTTCAAAAGTTAGACTGATATAATTGGTTTCAACAAGAGAAATTCTGAATCCTGTAAAAACTTGACAAGGTTAATTCACATGTTACATTGAGTAAAATTTTGAGTGAACAATAAATATATTGTTTCTAATAATTTTCTATCTTGCTTTTACAGAATATTTCTTCATTTGTAGATATAATTTGATACATAAATTGGACGGATAGTAAACTTATAATCTCTGTTTTTGTTCTTATGTTTTTTGAAAAAATCATGCTCATATAGGGCTCAAACAAGCACTGGATGCTCCTAATTATAATGTACCTATAAGAACATTTGATAAGCACGTCCATCCACAATTAGGGATTATGCCTTTTGGGCTTTAGTGTAAATTTTGATGCCACCAAGAGCATGTTCAAGGGTTACAGACCTTAGTAACGAACAGTACCTAAGCATCTTATCAGTTGAACAGCAGCGATGAGAGCCAATGGTTAATAACACAAGTCAGACAAACTAATAATACAATATTGAATATGATTGGAACATGCCCTTGTGAACTAAAGCTCTTGTGGAGTATATCATATCAATGAACCATATGAAAGGATATATTGGAGACAACATATATCATGTCATGGACAAACCTCACATACCAAAAAGGCGCAGTAAATGCTCAGCTCCATATACAGTCGAGGGTGAGACATCACCTTTAACCTCTTCACCGTACTGTTGTCGCTCTTTCTTATATAAAAGCATTGCTGGCAATGCTTTATCATAGTAGCATCGCAATCCTTTCAAAATTTCAGCCTAAGAGTCATTTATCCTTCAATAAAAAAGATAGCAAAGTTTTAATGGATCTTTTCAAGAAAAAACATAATTTTGAAAACAAGCAATATTGGTAATGATATTTTCTGGAAATAATTATTTATTAAAAAACGATTGCCAAACAATGTAATTAGCTTCGGACAAGAACATAAAAAACCTAAAATACTGTTGCATAAGAGCATAATTTACATAAATGTGCTTATCGATATGAATATTAAAACAAGTTCATCATTAGCTTAAGGTCTCGAATATTCACCATACTAAAATTTCACCATCAAGAGTAAAAGAGGAGTTCATGGTTTACAGCATAGTACAAATAAACTAGACTGGACCAGTAGTTTAACCGTAGGAAACCAGAATTGGCAACCTCAACAGTTTGATTTGTTTCAGGGGCTGTTCATGCTGTTAAGACATATATATATGTTAAGTAATATATGTTAGTCTTATATATGTTAGAGTCTATATATGAAGAGATCTATATTTTTATAGATAGCATGTTGTTTTTTTCATATATTTTCTTTTGTATTCTCTATATATGTGTATACTAGTAGTGTGTTCGTGCTAATGCTACGGTAAAAAATAAAAGATTTGCATGAGAGACGCAGACTTGAGCATGAGGGTGAGCCACAGAAGAACAGATCATGAAATAAAGGAGCAGCTAATCAGGTCAGCAGACCTGAGCATGATAGACGCAGCGCAGATGTAGCAGGGTATGAGTAGTAGTGGTTTCATTAACTCACTTACACCACATACAAATTATTAGATTTTCTTTTAAAAATCAAATTTCATCATTATCTGAAAAGAGAAATTTTATGATATAATCTAATTAGTAGGAAAAAAAATGCCGTTGACCTAGCTCAACTCCCACATAACATAACGTTAGTATTAGTTATAAAAATTCTTTTATAAGGACAACTATTATTACTGCAGTATAATGCACAGTCAGTATTACTATGAAAATAACTGAACCATTTGTCACTAACTCACTTTCAACGTAAATCAGAAATGTTTATGACAACAAAAAGAAATGAGCAGTCAATAAAACAGTGCTAGGATGTTTACAACCCTTCAAGACTGCAGATTTAGAATTGATGACCTTGTGGATCATCTTATCTATAAGAATATTGTCATCAATGTTGACACCAGCCATCTGCTGGCAGTGCTTCAAAGAGACGTTGGATGCCCGGGCAATAAACTGGCACTTGGCAGCTCCAATAGACTGAAGGGAGTAGAGTTTTGCATTAGCTACTGATGGAATAAGTCTAGTGCGCTTTATCCTTTTTTCACTTTAGCATCTTGGACTAAGCATCTTAGACCAGCATCCTTTTTCACTTTAACATCTTGGACTAGCATCTTAGACTAGCATCTTGGACTAGCATCTTGGACTAGCATCTTAGACTAGCATCTTGGAC
>KE370954.1:50365-88315 GCA_000418225.1 Zizania latifolia
CCCCCGAGGAGGAACCTCGTCTTCTCCCGCCGCTCCTCCACCGCGCCGGTGGCCGCGCCTACCGTGACCACCGAGATCTGGCCGGCCAAGGCGTCGGCGACCTCGTTGGAGTCAGCGAGCGGCGTCGGCATCAGCCACAGACCAAGCCCAGATCTCGCTCCGGAGTTCCGCAAATGCGAGGGCGTCGCCGATGGAGGCCACATCGACCAGCGCGAGCGCGGGGGAGCAGGGGGCGGGGAGCGGCGAACGCCGGGGGTTCACCAAGCTGATGCCGCTAGGATATCCCACAAAGAAACATTTATCAGATTTGGGATTGAGCTTGTCAGGCATCAAACGTTTTACATAGGCCTCACAACCCCATATCTTTAGAAAATATAACCCAGGACGCTTCCTAGTCCATATCTCATATGGCGTCCTCTCTATAGATTTAGATGGAACCCTGTTTAATGTAAAAGCAGCAGTTTCTAGAGCGAATCCCCAAAAAGACAATGGAAGATCAGATTGACTTATCATTGACCGGACCATATCCAACAAAGTTTGGTTTTTCCGCTCAGACACCCCATTTCATTAGGGCGTGCCTGGTGGAGTCAGCTGTGGAACAATTTCACACTGCTTTAGATGATCATTAAACTCATGGCTCAAATATTCACCTCCATGATCAGATCACAGAAATTTAATTGTCTTGTCTGTATGATTTTGTACCTCATTCTGCACCTCCTTGAACTTTTCAAAGGATTCCGACTTATGCCTCATTAAGTAGATGTAACCAAGTCTACTAAAGTCGTCGGTAAAAGTAATGAAGTACCGAAATCTATTCATTTGCCCTCTCGCTTTGACTAGTGAAAGGTGTCTTAGTCATTTTTCTAAGTAAACAAGATTTACATGTGTCAAACGATTCGAAATTAAATAACTCCAAAAGTCTATCTTTATGGAGCTTTCGCATGCGTCTCTCATTTATATGACCTAAACGACAATACTATATATAGGTAGGATTCAAATTATTAAGCTGATGCTTCTTGGTATTAATGTTATAAACATGTGTATTCTTAAGATTCAGAATATATAAACCATTCAACAATGGACAAACACCATAGAGCATACCATCCGAAAATATCAAACAACACTTGTTCTTTATTATGAATTCTAAGGCAGGAATGAAATAATAATTATTCAATTCCAAAACTAATCCTGAGGGTAGCGACAAAGAATAAACGCCGAAGGCCAACGCAGCAACTTTTGCACCATTGCCAACGCGGACATCCAACTCGCCTCTTGCGCACTTGCTTGTCCTATTCAGTCCCTGCAACGATTTGCAAGTATAAACCATTGATCCGGTATCAAATACCCATGAATCACTTGGACAAGTAGCAAGATTAATTTCAATAACATTTATACCTGAAGTAGAAGCCACACTTTTCTTTTTTTTCTTGAGTTCTTCCAAGTACAACTTGCAATTCCTCCTCCAATGACCAGTCTTATGTTAGTGGTGGCAGGTGTCAGAAGTAGCAAGGCCGATCTTGGACTTTCTAGCTGGTTTAACCTAGAGCTCGAGATCACATCTGAAGCTTTAGCCTTTCCCTTATGTTTTCTCTTCTTGCTATCCTTCTGAACCATCATCACATGACTAGAATTCTTTTTAATGCTATCTTTAGCATCCCATGCAAATCAGCCATGCTTTTCTCCATGCTGTTCATATGAAAATTCAAAATGAACGACTCAAAGCTCACAGGGAGCGACTGAAGAATCACATCTGTGGCCAACTCTTGGTTAAGGGAAAAACCAAGTTTTTCCAAGCTCTCAATATAACCAATCATCTTGATCACATGAGGACTGACTGGGCTGCCTTCTGCCAACCTGCACGCAAACGAAGACTTTGAGATATTGTACCTCTCAGTCCGTGCTTGGTTCTCAAACATGCCTTTGAGTGCCACGATCATATCATAGGCATCCCTATCCTCATATTGCTTCTGAAGCTCAGAGGATATATAGATGAGCATGAGACAGCTGACATCAATTGAATCATTAGCGTGCTTCTCATAAGCCCACCGATCCGCGGTAGATGCATCATCTTTTGGTTCATCAGGATGGGGCTCCTTTAGAACATATTTCTTTTTCTCTTATTTGAGAACAATTCTTAAGTTTCTATACCAGTCAATAAAGTTTATTCCAGAAAGCTTTTCATTTTCAAGAATTGATCGTAAATTAAAAGTGGAAGTGTTCTTAGCAGTAGGTACCATGATCTACAACAAAAATACAAGGTTTAGCACTATGCTATGTGAATCTTCTATCAAATAAAAGATGCTCCACTATATGTAAAATGATCGCTTTCCCTCTAACGACACATAGTGGGACAAGATCCATATTCAACTAACTCCTAATGAGCTTTGGCATCACTGCTAGAAGATTAGTGACATAGATAAGCAACAATTTACTAATCATATCCTATGTGACTCTTGTTCGTTGGGGTGGCATCCAATGCCTCGACGTCCAACTCCATGCCCCAAAGCCCAAAATCATTTTGATAACTTTGTTAAGCAAACCAATACTATGCATGTGGTTGTCTGACATCCACCCTAACTGGTTAAGATAAAAGATGGCACCCTGCTTTGGCAGACCCACCATACAGTGATCAAAAATCTTTGTAGGTGCAGCTATTGAAAGGGCATCAAAGTTCTTAATTTTCTGAGGGAAACTATTCTAACATGGTAACGATGCCTACCGCACACGAAAACATGAAAGAATAGTATGACATGAACATAAGTAAATATCACATGCAATCATATTGACTGACATAGTATGTCCCTATTCACATGGTGATCTCCATCTCCATAGTTCCTATCCTTCGGGTCATCACACTTCAGGCCTACATGAACTTGTATTAGTCTATTACATCTAATAGCACTAAACTAATTACATGAGCAGAAGTATCACATGTTGACGTGCAGGCCATACAACATTTGAACAGCCTTGCGCTGTAATTAATCATGACTCGCAGGTCATGAAAATTACATACATGCATCTCATACAGCACAAGGCCATACCAGTCACAACATTCTCTGCAAAAACGAGTTAAGCGTAGAATCTATGCGCGACTGAAAACAGACCCAGAACTTCTGGCTCAAAGCCCCAGAACTTCCGGTTGAAGGGTCTGGAACTTCCAACTCAAGGCCGGAACTTCCGAAATTACCCTTCTGTATCGAATTTATTTTGACCCAGAACTTCCGGGACACACCCAGAACTTCCAAAAATCTGACACAAAAATAATAGATCTAATCTATTTCCATCACATATCACCTATATGTGCATGATCTAGATCAAACACTATGCACGTAGTCTCTGATACCCCTATTGGGTTTTGGGGAGGCTATGCTAGCACTAAATTCAAAATTTTTACCCCGTTTGCCTAGGAACCATGCATGTAATGGGATCATAGATCATTACCTTTAGCCACGAGACGCGCTAGGGCAGCGGAAGTAGAGTTGATGAAGCTCGTCCTCGATCGGCTCCGCTTAGTTCCGTCCGTTCCTCGACGATTAAGATGACGTAGTCCGGCGATCTCCACGGGAAGATTAGCACCGCAGTAGCAGCGGCGCCTCTACGGTATCCACACGTATAGGGACGGGATCATCTCAAGCCGGTATGCTAGTACTGCGCGAGAGATTAGGGGAAAGACGGCCACAACCGGTGTAGCCAGGAGAGGTGGCGACTTGGGTTAGGTCAAAGCAATAACCAACAACAGCCTTTTCGTCCTAGCCCTTCCTTTCCTTATATAGTGCCCTCTCATGGGCCTTTAATCAGTATTAAAGCCCAACAGATCTAATCTATTCGTCTAGCCTGGAAGTTCTAATCTAGGCCCAGAACTTCTAAAAATAACCTTCTGTACGAATTTATTTTAGTCCAAAACTTTCGGTCCAATTAGAACTTCTGGACCCGGAACTTCCAATCCAACCGAAACTTCTGAAAATAACATTCTGCATCGAATTTATTTTAACCCAGAAGTTCCGATTCCACCCAGAACTTTCGGTTCATCCAGAATACATCTCTCAGGCAGGCTCAAAACTTCTGGTCCAACCAGAACTTCCGGTTCCTCTAGAAACCGAAACTGGGGCTGGTCCGGAACTTCTGATAGAACCAGAACTTCCGGCTACACCAGAACTCGAAAGTTCTGGCCTCAGGCCAGAACTTCTGGTTTCCCAGAATTCTCTTGGGCACATTTCCATCACTTTTATCCTTAGCAAGGGCGTAAATGGCTCCAATCGGCCGAACAAATTTGATATGAATCGACGAACAAAATTAATCTTGCCGATTAAGGATTGCAACTTAGTCTTGTTCTCTAGCGGTATCGTCTTTTTGATGGCTTGAATGATATTCTGGCTTATTTCAATCCCTATTTCATGGAACATAAACCCCCAAAACTTTTCAGCCAATACGTCGAAGGCACACTTCTTTGTATTCATGTGTAGACCATACTTCTTTGCCATTTTCAGAACTCTTCTCAAATCGGCTAAATGTGCTTCATCATCTTAAGACTTTACGACCACATCATCAATATAAATTTCTATCAAAGAGCCGATTAGGTCATGGAATATGTAATTCATCGCTCTCTGATATGTTGCTCTAGCATTCCTTAATCCAAAGGTCATAACTACCCATTCAAATAGGCCGATGGCACTAGGGTACCTAAAAGCGGTCTTTGGAATATCTTGTTCTGCCATAAATATTTGATTGTATCTGGCATTTCCATCCATGAAGCTATTAATTTTGTGGTCTGACGCCGCATCGACTAAAAAATCTGCGATTGGTATTGGGTATTCATCCTTTGGTGTGGCCTTATTTAGATCCCTGAAATCGACGCATATCCTCAGCTAGCCATTTTTCTTCCATACGGAAACTATATTTGATACCCATTCTGTGTATCGGCACGGCCTTATAAAGTTCACCTTGTAAAATCTTGTAATTTCAGCCTTTATATCGGGATATATCTCTGGATTAAACCTTCTTTAACTCTGCTTCACATGCTGAAATCTTGTTTCTATAGGAAGCCGATGTTCTATGATCGATCGGCTAAGTCAAGACATCTCATTATACTCCCACGCAAAACAATCCCGAAACTCTTTTAATAAAGCAACTAATTTTTCTTTTACAGAGGAAGGTAACTTGGCACTAATATACGTCGGCCTTGGTCTTTCTCCTAGTCTAATATCCACTTCTTCCACTTCATCAGCGGATGTAAATCCCTTCCACAGCTTTCCCTTCTTTTATCATTTATTTCTTGAGACACGGATCCTCGTCTAGAATCATCTCGTTTATCGGTTGAAGACCAAGACCCAACACGCTTAAAAAATCCCCTTCCCAAACGCATCCGAAAAGGCAATCCATTTTCTCAAAGTTGGGTGAATTGGCTGTTGACATAATAACCGATCTATCGGCTTGAATAGTCTCAACATGATCGCCCTACCATTGCATTAAGCTTTGATGCATGGTAGAAGGGACACAACAATTGTCATGGATCCAATCCCTTCCTAGCAAAAGACTATATGAACCTTTTCCATCTATCACAAAGAATGTGGTCGGCAACGTCTTACTTCCGATCGTGAGTTTGACGTTCAGCATCACTTTGGCATCTGAAGAATTTCCACCAAAGTCCAACAACATGTTGGTCTTTACCAAATCCTCATTTGTTTTACCGAGCTTGCCAAATCTTTGCCATCGGCTTTCCATCAATATGCCCTTTAATATACAAAGGTCTTAGATGCCGGTGCTCATCGTCCTCTGATTCTCAAAGATCGCTGATTGTGGCTGTAAAAGTAGCTGTGTGGCTGATTCTTCATCATCCAAACTGTTTGGTGGCGCTTTATATTCGGCAGGCAAAATGAGAACTATGTTTATCTCCGTCGGTTGTTCTTCTTTATTGGCTTTCTTCTTTGGACGCCACTCCTTTTTGACCCAGCATTTGTTTTGCCGATATTCTTCGTACTCCTCTACTAGCTGCTCCCGATGCCTCTGTCACTAGAGCCTTCTCTTTTGGCTTCGTGTTAATCCTTCTGGACACCAGCGAGGCTTCTGAATAGGGTTCTGATTGCCTTGCCACCTATCTTTATTGCGAACACACCGATGATCAACACTCTCTTCTAGCTCCTGCTTAGGTGACCCCAGACAATCTTTTATGGGAATTTGGCCCAATGACACCGCTGGGATTTGCCATGACACCGCTGGCAACATCACCAAGTACAAGGCACATCTCATCGTGAAGGGGTACGTGCTTCAGCAAATGATCAACTTCGACGAGGTGTTCGCGCCGGTCGCACGGCTCGAGTCCGTCAGCCTGCTGCTTGCGCACGTAGCGAGTGAGGGTTGGGATGTTCATGTCATGTTCTGTGGGCCAGGGCTATCAGGCCTAGATCCGGCCACATAAACAGTACCACGGGGTACAGTTCACGTGAACAGTACCCATGGGTACTGTAGTAGTTAGGATTAGGTTAGTTATTTCTTTAAAATAGCAGATTAGATTAGAGTTAGTTAAAGAGATAAGTCTTGTAGGCTCTATAAATAGGGTTGTATTCATCAAGGAATCAATGAAGAAATAAGTCTAATCTTCCATCCCAATGTTCTTCTCCCTAACCTATGTCTACCTCTTATCCCTAGCAGCCGATCCTGCCCAACTATCCTCTCGACGGTGTTTATCCCGTCATGGGGACAACCCATGACAACTTGGTATCAGAGTCATCTCCTGTGCCTGTGGACATGTCGACTAGCAGCAACCTAGATTAGATTGCTGCTCAGTTGGCACTTATGTCACAGAAACTTGACAAGATCATTCTACGACAAGAAGCCTACAACATCGCCCTCAACTGCCTAGCACGTGGCTCAGGCGAGATCGTGGCCTCTGGCATACCTTACACCGACAGTACCGGGGTGCAGCCGCCACTGTTGCCGACCCCTCCGCCCGTCGGTGACCTCCGCAACACTACACAGGAAGACGATAAGGGGGAGCATGTGGTGAAAGTGGCAGAGCAGCATACAAAGAAGGAGATGGAGGAAAGGTGTTCTATACATGCAATGATCGACATGGTGATGACAACGTCGGTCGCTACAATAGCACACCAGTCGCCTCCGTTGGTGGGCACCATGCCACATCGCCGTCCATCTTCCCGGCGACATAAGCGACACGTCAGCTCCGAGAGACACTGCATGGTAGGTTTCCAAGAAGAAGAGAGAGGTGTCATCCATCAACTACGGTGGCCTCTACGGCGATGCAAATGATGGACCTAAGTCAATCAAGACCATCTACAAGCGAGTCTTCACCTCATGCATGGCTGCTATTTTTGGGATGGAGACCACCTAAGCCTACAAGTTTCAAGATGCAGTGTCTTTTGTTTCCAAATATTATAGCAAGGCGAGATATAAAAGGCTTGAGTCTTATTTGTGTTAGGCGTCAAGTTAGGTTTGAGGTCGTCCTGTAGCTCGAGGATGAACTGCTCAAAAAGAGGAATGTAGTGTCATGGGCTATGGGCCGGGGCTGTTAGGCCTAGACCTAGCCATGTGAACAGTACCACACGGTGCTGTTCACATGAACAGTACCCATCGGTACTGTAGCAGTTAGGATTAGGTTAGTTATTTTTTTAAAATAGCAGATTAGATTGGAGTTACTTAAAGAGATAAGTCTTGTAGGCTCTATAAATAGGGTTGTATTCATTAAGAAATTAATGAATAAATAAGAAGTCTAATCTCCCATCCTAATGTTCTTCTCTCTAACCTAAGTCTATCTCTCATCCCTAGCAGCCAATGCCACCCGGTTATCCTCTCAGCAGTGTTTATCTCGTCATGGGACCAACCCATGACAGTTCATCACATGGACATAAAGTCCGTGTTCCTCAATGGCAAGCTTCAAGAGGAGGTGTACGTCATGCAGCCACCGGGTTTCGTCATCGAAGGCAAGGAACAGAAGGTGCTGTGCCATGATAAGGTGCTCTATGGACTTCGTCAAGCACCTTGCACATGGTATGCCAAGCTCGACGTGTCCTTGCTATCGTTGGGCTTCCACCACAATGTCTTCGAACATGCTATGTACATGTGTGGCACAGGTGCGTGCCGCTTGGTGGTCGACGTGTACGTGGATGACCTCATCATTACTAGTGGTGACTCCACTGAGCTTGGACAGTTCAAGGAGGAGATGAAACGGATGTTCCAGATGAGCGACCTCGGTTTGCTGCGGTATTACCTTGGCTTGGAGGTGAACAGACCAGCGTCGGCATCACTCTGAGTTAGCGCACATATGCCTAGAAGATATTGGAGGCGGCAGGCATGACCGGGAGCAATCCTAGCCTCACACCCATGGAATAATGCCTAAAACTCAGCAAACAAAGCACTGCTCCTGCCATTGATGCGACTGAGTATAGGCAGATCATGGGATTGCTGCGCTACTTGGTGAATTCAAGACCTGATTTGGCGTTCTCAATGGGTTACATCAGCAGGTTTGTGAATAAACCTACCACCGAACACTTAGCAGCCATGAAAAAGGTGCTCTGGTATGTCGTCGAGACGATTAAATACGGCTGCCACTACAAGAGGAAGAAGAAAGATGTGCGCCTGATCAGCTTCAGTGATAGCGACCTTGCTGGTGACATCAACACTCGCAAAAGCACCTCTGATGTGCTCTTCTTCCTCAACCACAACTTTATCACCTGGCAATCGCAGAAGCAAAAGGTCATGGCCCTGTCATCCTGCGAATCCGAGTACATTGTGGCAATAACTGTTGCTTGCTAGGGGATATAGCTGGTGCGCCTTCTCATAGAGCTCCGATGAGAGAAGGCCAAAGCCGTCACTTTGAAGGTCGACAAACAGTCCACAATACTGTTCAGTAAGAACCTCGTCTTTCATGATCACAGTAAACATGTTGACACAAAATACCACTTCATCAGAGAATGCATTGAGGAAGGCAAGGTGAACGTCAAATACATCAACACTGTCGAGCAGCTTGCGGACATCCTAACAAAGGCACTTGGTCATCCAAGATTGGCCTCGTCGAGATTGATCAGCCATGCAAGGTTTAGGGGGAGATTTGTTAAGATTAAATCTTGTATGGTTAGATTTCTTGATTGCATGCGGATACTTCTGCTATGGATACCACACCTGGGAAAGGAAAGAGATCACGCCTAGGGGCTATTCATGGCAAATGATCAGATTCCATACCCTAATTTTTGTTTCCATGCATACTAGTTTCCCTGCATACTAGTTTCCATGCATACTAGTTTCTCCACATATAGCTTTTCTTGCATACTGTTTCCTTGTAATTGCTTATAAAAGTAGACAGAAATACTAGAAACGCTGCAGCTTGATTCGCAGCACAAAAAACCTCCCGTGTGTGTGTTCGTTCTCTCTCGCGTGTGTGTTCGTCTGGGTTCTGCTCATTGATTCATTAGGAAAATCCTGACATGAATGTAGATCATAGTTACTAAGGCGTCGCTTAAGTGGTACGATGGTACGGGGGTGGTAAGTCGTCCCACCGCCTTGGCCTCCCACCTGCCCCGTGTCACGGACGTTCTGTAGTGGAACATGGGGAAGAGAGCGGAGCGTAACCATGGCTGATGGGAGGATGAGGATGCGCTATCCCTTGACTCCCTAGCACCGTGACGGCTTACGCGAAGGTGGAAACAGTGGCCGGCACAGTAGATGGCATAGACCAGGGAGGGCCGGCGCTAGGGGCTGGCGGCTAGGGTTAGGGTTTGAGGCCAAACTGGTTTATTTCTTAACTGCTTTGATTACAAACTACTGACCTCTTTATACAGGACAGAGGTCCCCTTATTTCTCGGAATAAATCTAAAGATAGAAACTAACTACAACATTTGAAAAATAAACTAATCAAACTCCAATTGGCCTAGACTAATACGACTGGTCATGCTAGGGGTGCACTAGGCCGGGCTGCCATGGGCTGAGCTTGGGCCAGCGTGGCAACCCTATGCCAGCCATACGTGCTGCCCCACATAACATCTTCCCCTCCGTTGAGAAGCGGCTCATCCTTGGGCTAGAACGTGGGAAACAATCTAAAGAACTCATCATGGAGAACCCACGTTGCTTCTGATGCCGGCTGATTCTCCCATTGGACCAGTAGCTCCAAATGGTCCCTGGCCCATCGTGACTTGATGACCTTCGCCAGCTACTAAGAGACATGACCATGATGAAGTGGCGGAAGGGCTGGTGTTGTCGTTGGTGGAGCTTTGTCAAACGGCTTCAGCAGACCCACATGAAAGACATCATGGATCCTAGAAGAAGTCGACAGTTGAAGCTTGTACGCTATGTCGCCCGTGACACGCTGCAGTACTTGAAACAGACCGAAAAATTTTGGTTCTAGCTTGCTACGCCCATGATGAGACAGTGTTGCTGTTGGTCAATGTAGCAGACACAACCATACCCAATCGCCCACTATGAATGCGATGTCCTGATGGTCGTTGTCGTAGTGGTGTTTGTAGTGCTGCTTAGATTGCTCAAGTTGGTCCTGAATATCGGCCATGAACTCATTCCATTCCTTGAGCAATTGGTCCACCGCTGAAAGCTTGGTGGTCCCATGATCAATCCGGTGTAGACTAGGAGGGTCGTGCCCATAGACTACTCAAAATGGTGACATCTTGATGGTTGTCAAGTGTTATAGGCAAATTCAGCCCAAGGCAGCCACCAAAGCCATTGCCGTGGTCGATCACCTGTTAGGAAGCGCAGATACATGATGATGATCTTGTTCACCTCCTCAGATTGGCCATCGGATAACAGATGTATGCAGAACTGAGGTGCAACTTCACTCTAGTCAGGCGGAAAAGCTCGGTCCAAAAGCTGCTCGTGAACACCGGGTCACGGTCGCTGACGATTGATGCTAGAATACCATGGAGCCGGACAATGTTCGTGAAGAAGGCGTTGGCGACCGACACGGCTGTGTAAGGGTGGCTCAGGGGGATGAAGTGCACCTTCTTGGAAAAACAGTCCACCACCATGAGTATGACCATTTTGCCGTGAAGCTTTGACAGCCCTTCAATGAAGTCCATAGCGATGTCGGCCCATACTGATGACGGCACACGTAGTGGCTGCAGGAGGCCAGCCAAGTGTAGGTGCTCCGCCTTGTTCTGCTGGCACACTGCGTAGGCCCGCATGAATTCCTGTACTGCCTTGGAGCGCTTGACGAAGAGCCGGTGCTGCCATAGTGCAGTCAGCACTACGCGTACATGTTGAAGGTGCTCTGACCACGATGAGCTATAGATGAGGATGACCAAGACATAATGGCATAGGTACTCCTGAAGAACTTCATTCATGAGTGTCTGAAAGGTCGCTGGAGCATTCATGAGGCTGAAGGACATAACGAGGAACTCGAACAGACCTTCGTGGGTATGGAACACCGTCTTCGCAATGTTGTCCGAGTGCATGAGCACTTGGTGATACCCCAAGCATAGGTTGAGCTTGGAGAAGTACCACGCGCCATGGAGTTCATCCAGCAGCTCGTCGACCACAAGAATTGGGAACTTATCCTTGATCGTGGCTGTGTTGAGGGCGCGGTAGTTGATGCAGAACTGCCACGAGTCATCTTTTTTGTGGATGAGGAGTACCGAGGTGGAGAAGGCTGAGTCACTTGGTCGGATGAGCCCCTGTTCTAGTATAGTACGACATTGATGCTCAATTTTAGTTTTTTGCACCATGGCGTACCTGTATGGTCGGACTGCCACTGCATCCATGCCTGCCTTTAAAAGGATGCGATGGAAGTGAGAGCGTATCGGTGGAAGTCCGTTCGGCTCCTGGAAGATGTCGGCAAAGTCGTAGAGGAGCACCGGAAGGAGATCGTGGTGTTTTAGGCCAGCGTGTGTGTGGGTGCATAGTGCTCAGGCCGGCCATGACACGTGACCTGTCGGCCTGAACAGACAAACGACATTGTCAGCTTGCTTAAATCCCAGACGATAGGCCCGAGGGATCCTAGCCATTGCACTCTGAGAATGATGCCGTAGCCATCCAATGGTAGCGCCAAGCAGTCGAGGACGAACACTTCGTTGTCGACGTTGAAGCGCATGCCACGGCAGAGCCTCGAGCTCGTCACCCTTTCTCCATTGGCAACCGTGACGTGGACCCCCGAGCATGGTGTGACGATGAGTCCGGTGCGGGCTGCTACTGAATCGGCGATGAAGTTATGGGTTGAGACAGAGTTCAGCAGAGCCGCAAGCTGTGCATCACCGATGTTGGCGTAGACCGTCATGGTTCACCCCGTTCGAGGCATCATGTCAGTCAGGGCTGACAAGGAGATGGTAGGGTCGTCTGGTGCGTCATCGGACAGCTCGTCGTCGCCGTAGGAGTTGACTTCCATGACGAAGAGGTGCTTGCATTATCGTCGATGACTAGGAATGAACTTCTCATCACAATTGAAGCAGAGGCCCTGCACACAATAAGACTGTAGTTTGCTCGGTGAGAGTGTCTTCCATTGGGGCTAGCTGGCCGATGATGTTGTGTCCGTCCCTGACGAGGTTGAAGACGATTGCTGACGCAGACTTGGACATGTGCGGCTTGGGGCAGGCGAAGTAGACGAGCGTCGTTCGTATGCCTGAGCAAGACTGATGGCAGATTCGAGAGACTCTAGGTTCTAGAGTTTGACGTCCGTCTTTAGTGGTTCCTGTAAGGCATGAGTGAATAAATGAATGTGCTACCGCTTGGTGAGTGAGTCGTCATGGCAGGCCAATCGCATGAACGGCTTGCAGAAGTAATCGACAGAACCAGAACACGTCAAGCTGGTGAGCTCCCCCAGTGGATTGCTGTGGACCGGCGGTCCAAACTTGGTGTTGATGAGGGCGACGAAGCGAGGTCAGGATGGAGGGTCGTTGTCCCTTTCGAAGCGATGGTACCACAGTTCAGCATCATCCAGAAGATGTAACGACGCAAGCCAGACCTTGTCATCCTCCGGCGTACGCTGACCGTGAAAGAATTGGTCGCAATGGTTTAGCCAGGGCAATGGATCCATTGTACTATCGAACGTCAGAAAATTCAACTTCTGGTACCATGGGGCTGAACCATTAGGCCGGCCTTACTGGTGCGGGTCGGTGGGATGGGGCGGCAGTGGCCGGTGGTGTGAGCCGTACTGGTACGGGTCGGTGGGCAGGGATGGTGGTGCGGGCTGCCCTGGCTCTCGGCACGTGAAGTCTCAGCCGGCAGCACGTCGCCCTGATCCCATTCGAGTCGACGGGTGGTGAAGTCCTGCGCCTGCTGCTGCTGTTGTAGATCATCCATCCATCGGTTGTTGCAGTTAATCGTCTCCCATACCTCCTGAATGCTGCGAGTGAGGTATTGCATCCCTTGGAGAACCTCTCGAAGGACGTCTTCTACCGACGGCGGAGTAACGGCCGAACCATCGGTTGCCATCGCTGTCAGACAGCAAAAGTGCCATAGGAAAGTGATCTCTGATACCAACTTGTCACCGGTGTTATGTAGTGGAACGTGGGGAAGAGAGCGGAGGGAGTAACCGTGGCTGACAAGAGGACGAGGGCACGCTGTCCCTCGACTCCCTAGCGCCATGACGACTTACGTGAAGGTGGAAACAGTGGCAGGCATAGCAGATGGCGTAGACCAGGGAGGGCCAGCGCCAGGGGCTAGCGGCTAGGGTTAGGGTTTGAGGCCAAACTGGTTTATTTCTTAACTGCTTTGATTACAAACTACTGACCTCTTTATATAGGACATATGTCCCCTTATTTCTAGGAACAAATCTAAAGATAAAAACTAACTGCAACATACGAAAAGTAAACTAATCAAACTCTAGTTGGCCTAGACTAATACATGCGGGCTGGTCATGCCAAGGGTGCACTAGGCCAGGCTGCCATGGGCTGGGCTTGGGCCGACGTGGCAGCCCTACGCCGGCCATACGTGCGGCCCCACATGACACCCCGCGTGGCCCACAAAGTCTAGTCACATCCACTGCGGTTTCCACGGTGTCTCAAACTTCCGGTTGTGAGAGAGAGGCGGTAGATTGGGTGTCGCGCCCTAGTATTCACCGCCTCCTATTTTCACCACTCACTTGCCAGGCAACTGTGCTCGCACCACGCATACGGCCAGTTTGCCACGCCTTAGCCCATGTGTCGCCTCATGCCTGAAGCCTTCAGCCAACTCCGCCACGCCGTTGTATCACTAGCATGCCACCTGCAGCTCACCACCTCACCACCATAGCTCGTGCCATAGGCATCATCATCGCCATTTTCCCCACTGTGAGTATAAATCCGGGTGACCAGATGCCCACACGAGTACCACAACACTCTAGAGAAAGAAAAGCGAAAATAATTGTACATATCAAGCAAGCAAGTGGTAAAGATGTATTATTATTATGCCATGAACAATTATGATCTGTGTGGATTGTCAAATGCACCAATGCGGAGCTTCAACCAGATCATGTGATGTACGAGATAAATGTTTGATGTTTGGTAAATTTGTTGCTTTCATGGAGGAGAAAACAATGTCATCTTGATGAAAGGTTACTTGTTTGGGGCTGAAGAACACTGTGCTCATAATATAAAGAAGCCAGCGTGGTTGGGACATCAAACTCTGAAGAATGCAGCAGCAATGTCCATCCTTCAATGGCGACTTTGCCACTATCGTCGACTTGCAGCCATATGATCTGCTGCTGTAATAGCAAATAATAAACAAATCTGATCACCCCTGGAACAGGTGCAAGTGGGCACTCAGATAGCCACATGAATCGAGAGGTTTTGCCTGTTTTTACTGTTTAAGAAAGAGAGAAATGGATTGGAGGGTCACTGTGTTAGTCACATGAATGCTAAGGTCGGAAAAAGCAATCTTTTTATTCTAAAGACTGATCAAAACATTCTTTTTTTCTAAAGACTAAAAATTCAGTCTGGGGCTCTGGTGATTATGCATATATGCATGGCTTCTAAATTCTAATTGAAGATGCTGATATTCATGCGCTGTAGCTGTGTGCTTAAATTTCTGTCCTCAACATAAAGCATCTGGAAACAAGAAAATGTGCCCTTTTCGGCTATGTTTGGGAGCTAGGGATAAAAAAACCAGGGAATTTTGCCCCAAAGGGAATTTTTTGGGTGACATCCAACCCCTTCACTTCCATGTGAAAAAAAATCTCTGGACGGGATAATTTCCCCTATGCTATTTGGGATCCAAGGGAATTTTGTTCCACACCCCATCGGTGGCAAGGACGACGAACAGGTCAGCTTGTCCTTGAGCCTGAATACCCTCCCATCGCAGCTCTTGATCCTCATCGCCTCCTCTGCAAATCCCAAAATCAATCAGCCAAATGCTCAAGAATCATCTATCCAATGCTGCAATTGAGGTGAGTGACCGGTGATTACTCACGAGGCATGTTGCTGCTAAGAAAGAAAGCACATTCTTGATGGCGCATATGGCGATGGTGCCGCTGAAGGAGCAGTAGATGTTGGCCTAGAGCTTGAGCTCACCATCCATGGCAGCGCGTTGGTGCTTCCTTCCTTGTTTATTTGGTTGGTTGGTTGCTTCCTTCCTCGTTCCAGTGACAAGAATGACAAGAAGAACAGTAGGCTCACCTCAACGGAAGAGTAGAGGGGGAAGCAGCGCACTCAAGAGAGGAGAGCCTTGGTTGTTCTGTCGTGAGAGGATGCGGTGGCTGCATGAGCCGGGGGAGGAGCGGCGACGTGTGGGAGGGGCAGGCAACAACGGCGGCGGAGTGTGACCTAGGGAAGCGGTGGCAGGATCTTCTCACAAGGGGAGGCGGAATAGTTGGGAGAGGGGAGAGGGGAAAGGGGAGAGGGCAAGGGGGTGATGCAGCGCTTGCATGAGGGGAGGATGGAGGAGGCGCCTGCAGCGAGGGGAGGGGCGAGCAGCTCGGCGGCGTCACGCCAGAGATGGAGGCGATGGATGCGCCACGGGAGAGACGAAGGCGATGGATGCGGCGGCGTCACGGGGAAATTTTGCTGACCTATGGTGGCGTGGGTTCTTCCCTAGGAAAACCACGCGGATCGGGCTAAAAATTTCCCATCTCATAGACTTCCAAATGGACAGAAAATTTAGCCCAGGGAAGATAGCTCCGTGGGCCTCGCGTCTAGGGAACAGGCCGGAATCCCGGTGGAAAACCGGGCTGCCAAATTAGGCCTTACAGTTAGCATGCATGTATGCATCCATTCAGAACTCACCACCGGCTATAAATGACTAATGAAACCCTTAATTAACTAAAGTTTCTGTTGATACCTGCAAAACCTTTGGCAGTAAACTATACACACCATGGCTTAATGGATCGACCAATTATTGAAGTATTTCATGTCCATCCATCCATACAGGCATGTGCCCAGTTGCTCATACATAAATAAAATACTTGCTGATTGGCTTGAGCTAAACTAAAGTTTACCTAGGCATAAAACTAAACTTTCTTGAGATGTGCAGGGCTGTCTCTGATCTCAAATTCCAATTTTTAATGTTGCTTCTAATTAAGTAGCTCTGATATCAAATTCCCAGGTATTGACAGATTGAACATGCTGAACACTGAACAAACCAAGAACTAAGCTAGGATGACATCAACTACATTACGGATGTAATTTATTATCTCATCTAGTACCAAAACATCCATTATCTTCTGTCCATTTTGATTAGTCACATTGAACACTGACATAACAAAATCAACAGATCAGAGTAAATTCAACATATTGAAATAAGCAATTTCAAGGAACTGTTACAAGAATCTCATCCTACCATCCATGAACCATCCACCATCTGATGATTTGTAGGCTTTCTTCACTATGAGCTTCAGTTCAGTGAGGACCTGCGCTACCTCCAACAGTATCCCATACTTGTTGGCACTGTCTACCTATACAATTCAAACAGAAAGCCATTCAGTTATTCAGCAACAAAACAAGAACATTTACAACAAGAAAGTCCTTAAATTTTCAATGTCTTATTTTACAAAAATCACAGGTAGTAAACGAGCATACAAAATTCAGAAGTCCTACCAGGTCTAAGCCTGCAGCGAGGTGCGCTAGGCTTGCCAAAGAGGAGCCAAGCCAGACTTCTTTCTTGATGCCCTCTCCTGAGCAAACCAACAGGGAGAAAAGGAGACTTTAGATGGATTAGACATACAATTCTTCATTGAATTATCAGACGTTAAGGCAGATACAGACCGTGAGTTCTCGCAATGCCTTTGGGACCCTGCCAAAGCCGATCCAAGAGTACCGATTCTTGGCCTTCCTCACAAGGATCTTCGCGGATACGAAACAAAGGTCAGAATCCAATTGAGAACAACGGAACGAAAACACTAAGACAGGTGGGGGAAGAAATAACTCACCTCGACACTCTCAAGCACGTTGATAATGTCATAGATCTGGCGCCTCTCCATGCCGAGCCTCCTAGCTGCGTCGTCCAGCCCGATAGACTCCATGATGTGCGGCGCTGGCGATGGTGGCAGCAGCAGTAGAGGCCATTGCGCGTGGGATGGCTGGATCCGGCACTGGGGGCACCGAGGGCACGGGCGTCGGACGCGGGGTGGCCGAACCCGAGGCCACGGGTGCCGTGAGGGCTGTGGACGTGGGCGGCAAGTGAAGCGCGGAGTGAGTGGATGCCACGGGCACCTAGGGCAGCTTGGAGGGAGCGGGCGCCACGGGCCATCAAGCGCGACGTGGGGGGCGCGAGTGCCGAGCGCGGCGCGGAGGAACAGCCCCGCCACCACCCCCTCCCCTCCTCCGCTGCCCGCGGGAGGCAGCCACATCTCTAGCCATGGCATGGCATGGTTTTATCGACAGGGAGGCATGGCTCAGCAACCGCCGCACAGCGCCACGGCCACGACCAGCGTTGAGCGCATGGGAGGGAGGGAGGGGGATTGGACGAACGTGGGTGCATGCGGCGTTTGCGGGGCTGCGCGTGTGCGGAGGGGAGCTGCGCGCTGCACGTGTGGCAGGGCTGTGGATGGACCAAACGGGTGCTTTATAGTAGTAGAGATATGACCAGTTGCTTGGTCATATTTATAGTCCAACACTCTCGAGCGGGAGACGATGTAATTGGTTGCGTGACTCTAACTCGTTTTTTAAAATTTGTTTAGGAGGTAAGAAGCAAGAGACTCTTAAAAAACCAAAATAAAATAAAATAATTACTCTGAATACAATAAAATATGAATGTAACATAGAACATTAATTTAAAAAGTAAAATAAAAAGAATATAATGAGTACAATGTTATAATGGAGATACATACAACATGAAATTTAATAACCTATATTACGTTGAATATGATTGCTCTCAGATGTCATGCTGCCAACTTAATGGCCTCCTTTCCACATATTCACAAATTTAATTTACAGGTGTGTGTGACAACTAATTTATTAAGCAATAATAGTAAGCAATAACACTAAGCAATAATTGTAAGCACATGATGAAAGAACATTGCATGAACAAAATATAGGAACAATAATATTAGCACATAATGTAAGATCATTGCATGAACAAACTTATCAAAATAAAAAAATAAACCTAATTGTTACACGCATCCTTATACTAATAGCATTATCTTAATTGAGCAAATATTCAAAAATTATCCACAAAGCAGCATATTCACAAATTATCCAAATATTCACAAACTCACAAAGTAATAAGTAACAAACTCTAGCCATGTCGGAGGAGGAGGACCTTAGGAGAAGTAGGAGGAGGAGATGCAATATGAGGCAGCGGCGAGTAGGGTCGGCCACGTGCGATGGAACGGACGACGAAATGGAGGCCACGTGGGACGGAACGGATGGCCGAGATGGAATGGATGTTGGGACGGAACAGAGCATGGGACGGAACGGTGGGGCTGGCGAGGATCATGACGAAGGTGCTGGCGATGAGAGCTAGGGTTAGGGTTGTGCGCGAAATAAAAGCGTGCGGTTTACTTCGGCCCCACCTATTTATAAGCAGAAGTCATCAGTGACGGGTGGTAGTTACCGCCCGTCACTGATGACTTACCATCAGTGATGGGTGGTAGTTACCACCCGTCACTGATGATCAAGGGGCACTTAGCACAACACTTGTGCGGTCACCTATACAAGTTATGCACAAGTGTTATGCCGATTGTTCAAGGACACCATGGATCAGCTTGTGTGGGATGAAGCCTGGTCTGACGCGTCCACACATCGGTGGATGTGTCGAGCCAGGCAACATCCATCACGAGCCTCCATGGCCAAGAAAGAAGAGAAGTAGGAGAAAAGACTTTAGTGTTCTAAAGTTGAATTGCAGATAGCCATGGTATTTAAAGGGGCTATCACTAATGGCAATTAATGGTGCCTTCTACTTATCTCCACTAACTGCCTCCAGTAATGAGTTTGCCAAATTATTAGTGACGGGCGGCACACAATGTCCGTCACTATTGCTAAATCGTTAGTGATGGGTAACCACTATCGCCCGTTACTAATGACCATTAGTGACGGGCGGTACTTGTTGCCCGTCACTAATGACTTAGCAACAGTGACGGGCATTGTGTTCCATCTGTCACTAATAATTTAGTAAAACACTTGTCTAGATTTTAACTTATTGTCACAGATATGACTTGCCACAAAATTCTATTGCACATATAATACCCAAATCAGTATGACTTGTACAAATCACCAACATCTTAGTATTTGAACTTCCATTCCACATATATTGCACAAATCAGTATAAGTACATCTTATACTTAAAAGACAAGTGTTCATGAAATTACAATAAAGATTGATCATCGCAACACAACACTTATATATATACAATTTAACTTTTACAACTTCTGTTTTCTTAACTTCTTAACGTACAATCCTTTAGAATGGTCGGAGCATAGGTACGGCGTCTTCTCATCCGGTTTAACCTATGGCATAATTGTGGTAGTGAAATGAGGTATCTCATCAAACTGATTGTACTCGTCCTCATCAACAACATTTTCATCAACCATAATCCATCCTTTTCCAGCTAGGACAATATGAAGCTTCTTATTTGTCATATCAGACACATAAAATACTTGAGCAACTTGTTTAGTGAGCACAAAAGGTTCTTCTTTATAGCCGACCTGAGTTAGATTGATACTAGTGAATCCATACTTGTCGATCGTAATGCCTTTTGTTCCATTGACCCAGCGGCATCGAAACAGAGGTACCTTGAACCCTAGGTAGTCAAGTTCCCAAATCTCCTCTACCTGACCGTAATATGTTCTCTTTACATTATTGTTGTCATAGGAATCTATACGAACACCACTGTTCTAGTTTATGCTCTTGCTATCTTGATCGACTGTGTAGAATGTATAACCGTTTATATGGTAACCTTGATATGTTATAACTGTGTATATAGGGCTTGCTACTAGCTGCCTGATCGATTCACTCACTGGGGTTCTCGATCGTGCGATCTAATCTCGAAACCAACTGTTGAACCTTTTCATGTGTTGTTTTGCGATCTAATTAAGCTTCGGTACAAGACGAGTTCTCTATAGAAAGCATGTGATTGTGCTCAACGATGTATGGTGACACTTTGCTTGACTGTTGCAACACGAGAAAATGAGCTTGGCCATATGCCTTTGGAGGAGGAGTGATTGTTTGCTTGCTTGAGATTCCTTGACCTGCTAGTCTACCCTCATGGTGAGAATGAGGTACACCAATTGGTTTATCTGGTTCTGTGTACTCAACACACCACTCTACTACCTCCTCGCTAGAGTAACCCTGTGCAATGCAACCCTCGGGTGAAGAACGGTCCCTAACATACTTCTTTATAACACCCATGTATCTCTCGTACAAGTATATCTGATGCAAGAAAACAGGCACAAGATAGTAAATTTCCTTGATGAGATGTGAGGTGAGATGTACCATAATATCAAAGAATGATGGAGGATAGTACATCTTAAGAAGAGAGAGTCAAGAATTATTTTTTCTCTAGTTCTTCTAGCGCTATTGGGTCGAGTACTTTCTATCCAAATGCATTGAAGAAAAAACACATACTCATTATAGCATTTCTTACCCCAACTGGTAACATATTTCTTATTCCGATGGCAATCATCTGAGTTAGAATCACATGACAATCGTGAGTCTTCATTCCACTAACCATCTTAAGTTCCTTCAGATTAACAAGTTTATTGACATTCGACGAGTAACCTGATGGAACTTTAATGCTATGTAAGAATTTACAAAACTCCTTTCTCTCCTTCCTAAAAAGGGTGATGCAAGATGGAGGCAAGAACTAAACTCTATCTGTCTGCTATGAATGTAGCTCCGATTGTAAACCGATTTCCTTTAGATCCACTCTAGCATTCTCATGATCTTTTATTTTGCCTGGCATATTTAGCATTGTTCCGAGGAGATTGTCACACATATTTTTCTCGACATGCATTGTATCGATGGAATGGCGAACATCCAAGTATTTCCAATATTCAAACTCCCATAAAATTGATTTCTTGTTCCACATTCCATCATAACTGTTGGAAGGACGTTTTCGCTTACAACATTTATGCCCTTTAACTGGTCATATACCTCTGCATCGCTGAAATGCTTGGGAGGTCCTCCTTTCTCTATGGTGCCATCAAATTGCACCTTCATTCTCCTATATGGTTGTTTTATTGGAAGAAAATGTCGATGGCGCATGTATATCGTTTTCTTATAATGGTTCAACCATGTGCTCAATGTTTCCTTTAAGCACCGTAGGCAAGATTTACCTTTCCTTTTGCTTTGTCCAGACAAGTTACGATGAGCTGGTAGGTCATTTATTGTGACAAACAACATGGCGTGTAGCTGGAAGTACTCCCGAATGTACTCATCCCAAACCTCAACACGTACGTGCCATAGAGCTTTCAGATCATCCACCAAGGGTGTGAGGTATACGTCGATGTCATTGCCAGGTTGTTTAGGACTAGAGATTAAGATCGACAACGTGATATATTTACGCTTCATACAAAGCAAAGGTAGAAGGTTGTATATAGACAGTAACACTGGCCATGTGCTGTGCGCACTGCTCATGTTACCAAAGGGGTTCATGCCATCCGTACTCATGGCAAATCTAATATTCCTGCAATCGTTAGCAAACCATCGAAATGTGGCATTAGTTGTTCTCTACTGAGTATAATCTGCTGGGTGTCATATCATCGAGTTGTTCTTACGATCCTCTTTATGCCACCTAAGCCGTTTAGACTCATTTGTATTTGCAAACCTCCGCTTCAGATAGGGGTTTATAGGGAAATACCATATTATCTTCCTCGGAACTTTCCTTCTCTTGCACCTATCGTCCAGTTCCTCATCGTCTTTTCTATTCTTAAAATCGATGTGTCCCACATGTTGGACATCTATCAAGGTCTACATACTTCTCTATGAAACAGAACATAATCATTCCTACATGCATGTATTTTCTCTATGTCCAACCCTAGAGGACATATGATCTTCTTAGCACTGTACATGGTGGTAGGCACCTTATTCTCTTCTGGCACTAGGTCCCTCAGCAAATTTAGTCATACTTTAAAACTCACATCGGACCATCCGTATATCGCCTTCATTTGTAACAATGTCAGGACCGTTGTAAGATTGAAATACAATAACCACGACAACTAGAGAGGGGGTGAATAGTTATAGTACCCCAAATTTGACAACTAAAACAAAATCAAAAAACTAATTCCCGACCAGTCTAAAAATTTCTCGAGAACTCTGGAAATTTCCCAAGGACTTTCTCGAGGACAAGTTCTTTCCAACTTAACTTAATCAGTCCATTCAATCATAAACATGATGATTATTGAATAAACAATTTAAAGAATATGATCTGACTCGAACATCAAAAATCCGAGTGATCCAAAATCTCGAGAGCTATGTTTCCAGGGGCTGAATTCTCTCGAGGGCTGAATTCCCGAGTGCTAAATTTTCTCAAGTGCTAAGTGCTGAGTGCCCGACAAGAGTGCTCGATAACTCGACCAAAGTGCCCGACCACTCAAACCAATCGAAACCAATTTGTTCATCATCATATTAACATCAAACCAATTTGTTCATCATATATCCATGATCATACATATGATTTTACAATCTCCCCCTTGATGAACACATTGACAACACCATTAAAAAGCACGAAGAAATTTTTGATTTTCGAAACCACAACCACAAGAACAAAGAAAGAAAGAAAATCTTGATGGAATTGTACCCAAGAAAATTCTGAGGGAACTGGAAGTTTTGGCTGTAGCCGAAAGTTCCGGGTTCTAGAGCATCCGGAAGTTCTAGTAGGACCAGAAGTTCTGGGTCAGTCCCAGTGTTTGATTTTCTGGACGAACCAGAAGTTCCGGCTAGAGCCGGAAGTTCCGGTTGGACCGGAAGTTCTGGGTTGAGAATTAATTCGATACAGAAGGTCTATTTCGGAAGTTCCGGATGGGATCCGGAAGTTCCGGTGATCGGAAGTTTCGGCTATAGCCGGAAGTTCCGGACCACGCGGACAGATTAGATCTATTGGGCTTTAATACAGATTAGAGGCCCATGTTGGTGCACTATATAAAGATGGGTGAGGCTAGCACATGAAGGCTGCTGTTCATTGTTACTTCTCCCTAACCCTAGCCGCCACTCTCTCTCTTCTCGATCACAAGGGTTGTGGTTGATCTCTTCCCGATCTCGCAAGCGGTGCTAGTACGCCGGAGCGAGGTGATCCCATCCCTGTACGTGTGGATACCATAGAGGCACCGTTGCTGTATCGGTGTTGTTCTTCTTCCTTGGAGATCGCCGGATCACGCCGACTTCATCACTGACGAACGGACGAAGCCGTGAGGAGCAGCTCGAGGACGCGCTTCATTGACTCTACTTCCACTGCCCGAGCGCGTCTTGAGGCTCAAGGTAACGATCTATGATCCCATTACACGCATGGTTCCTAGGCTAACGGGGTAAATTTTTGAAATTAAGCACTAGCGTAGCCTCCCCATAACCCAATAATGGTATCAGAGCCAACGTGCGTAGTGTTTGATCTGGATCGATCACAGAATGTTATTTTTGTAAGTTCTGGGTAAGACTCAGAAGTTTTAGGTCCGGAAGTTCCGGTTGGACCGGAAGTTCTGGACAGAAATAAATTCCGTACAGAAGGTTATTTTCGGAAGTTCCGGGTGTGACTCGGAACTTCCGGGCCAAAAATAAATTCGAGTCAGAAGGTTGATTTCAGAAGTTCTGACCCTGAGTCAGAAGTTCCAGTCCCTTCGACCGAAAGTTTCGGGTCTATTTTCAGATGCGCATAGTCTCCGCCTAACTTGTTTTTGCAGAGAATGTTGTGACTGGTATGGCCTTGCAAAGTATATGATACGTGTTTGTAATAACATGGCCTGCGTGTCATGGTTGATTGCAGCCCAAGGCTGTTCAAATGTTGTACGACCTACGCGTCGACATGTGATGCTTCAGCTCATGTAATTAGTATAGTGCTATTAGTTGTAATAGGCTGATACAGGTTCATGGAGGCCTGAAACGGTATGACTCGACGGACAGAAACCATAGAGATAGAGATCACCATGTGAAGGAGCCGTACTCAGTCACAGTCAATATAATTGCCCGCGATGTTTACTTATGTTCCAATCATACTATTCTTTCATGTTGCGTGTGCGGTAGACATCGTTACCCCGATAGAATAGTTTCCCTTAGAAAATTAAGTATTGATGCTCTTTCCAATAGCTGCACCTACTAAGGTTGTGATCACTGTATGGTAGGTCTGCCAAAGCAGGGTGCTATCTTTTATCTCAATCAGTTAGGGTGGTGTCGGACACCACATGCATAGTATTGGTTGACTTAACCAAGCTATCAAAAAGGTTTTGGGCTTTGGGGCATGGAGTTGGGTGTCGGACATTGGATGTCACCCCAACAACAAGAGTCACATAGGATGTGATTAGCAATGTGTTGCTTACATATGTCACTAATCTTCTAGCAGTGATGCCAAAGCTCACTAGGAGTTAGTTGAATATGGATCTTGTTCCACAATGTGTCGTTTAAGGGAAAGCGATCATTTTACATATTATGGCATATCTTTTATTTGATAGAAGATTAACATAGCATAGTGCTGAACCTTGTATTATTGTTATAGATCTTTGCACCTACTGCTAGTAACACTTCCAGGTTTTAATTTGCGATTGATTCTTTGTGGAACGAACTTTATTGATTGGTATAAAAGTTTGAGAATGGTTCTCAAACAAGAGAAAAAGGAATATGGTCTAGAGGAGCCCCATCCTGATGAACCAGCTAATAATGCATCTGCAGCTGATCGGTGGGCTTATGAGAAGCACGCCAACGATCCACTCGATGCTAGCTGTCTCATGTTTGCCGGTGTGTCCTCTGAGCTTCTGAAGCAAGATGAGAACAGGGATGCCCATAATGTGATTGTGGGACTTTGAGGTATGTTTGAGAACCAAGCTCGGGCCGAGAGGTATGGTACCTCAAAGTCCTTGTTTGTGTATAAAACTGATCATTGACAAAGAAACTACAAGTTGCAGTTGGAAGAACTCAAGAAGAAGAAGGGAAGTGAGACTTCCGCTTCTACTTCAAGTATAAATGTTATTGAAATCAATCTTGCTACCCGTCCAAGTGATTCATGGGTATTTGATACCGGATCAATGATTCATACTTGTAAATCATTGTTAGGACTGAATAGGATAAGGAAGTGTGCAAGAGGCGAATTGGATGTTCGCGTTGGGGCAAAAGTTGCTGCGTTGGCCGTCGGCGTTTATTCTTTGTCGCTACCCTCAGGATTAGTTTTGGAATTGAATAATTGTTATTACATTCTGGCCTTGGGTAGAAACATTATCTCTTCTTCATGTTTAGAGGAAGACGGTTTTGAATTCATAATAAAGAACAAGTGTTGTTCGATATTTTCGAATGGTATGCTCTATGATGTTTGTCCATTGTTGAATGGCTTATATATTCTAAATCTTGAGGATACACATGTTTATAACATTAATACAAAGAAACCTTGACTCAATGATTTGAATCCTACCTATATCTGGCATTGTCGTTTGGGTCATAAATGAGAAGCGTATGTAGAAGCTCCGTAGAGATGGGCTTTTAGAGTCATTTGATTTTGAATCGTTTGACACGGGTGAGTCTTGTTTACTTGGCAAGATGACTAAGACGCCTTTTACTGGTCAAAGTGAGAGGGCAAAGGAGCTATTGGCCATTGTACATATTGATGTATGTGGACCAATGAGTTCTATAGCTAGAGGTGGATTTCAGTACTTCATAACTTTTACCGACGACTTTAGTAGATTTGTTTACATCTACTTAATGAGGCTATATTTAGTCTATTTTGGCTTTTACTGTCTCCTTTTCTCAGGGGGAAAACCCCAGAACGAGGAACGAGTAGAAGGAGGAACGACTGGAACGCCAAACCTATAGATAAAGGGGGCTCAACCATTCCTTCTATTTTGGAAGAGAGGGGCGGAGAAACATGCCCATAGGTAACTCAGGCCTAAATTGATCATCCTCAAATCAGCTCTTCCTGGGGTGAGGAGACCATGTATGGGGGCTGACGCCTGCCCAGTGCCGGAAGGTCAAGGAAGTTGGTGCTTCTATTCGCTGGCTCGCTCTTTCCGTGTAGAAAAATCCCATATTCAATATCAATAGCAGCGGATATTGCGATAATCCCCATAGCTGCTGATTATGCGACAGCTGATATTGGGATTACTTCACTGATATCGATTTTTGCTCCACGAGCAAGGAGCGCCGCGAGGAGAGCGAGAGAACGAAGTGGGCCCCGCAGCAACCATAGTTGTTCCGTGTATAAGAGCCGAAATGGGGGTGTTCAAAGAGTTCCAGAATAAAGTACAAAATCATACTGGTAAGACAATCAAATTTGTACGATCGGATCGTGGAGGTGAATATTTGAGCCATGAGTTTAATGATCATGTGAAGCAGTGTGGAATTGTTCCACAGCTAACTCCACCTGGCACACTTCAGTGGAATGGGGTGTCCGAGCGGAGGAACCGAACCTTGTTGGACATAGTCCGATCAATGATGAGTCAGGTTGATCTTCCATTGTCTTTTTGGGGACTTGCTTTAGAAACTGCTGCTTTCACGTTAAACAGAGTTCCATCTAAATCTGTAGAGAGGACACCATATGAGATATGGACTGGAAGTGTCCCAGGTTGTCTTTTCTAAAGATTTGGGGTTGTGAGGTTTATGTAAAGCGTTTGACGTCTGATAAGCTCACGCCTAAATCTAAATCTGATAAATGCTTCTTTGTGGGATATCCTAGGGAAACCAAAGGATATTATTTTTATAACCGGGAAGAAGGCAAAGCGTTTGTCGCCCGGAATGGTGTTTTTCTAGAGAAAGAGTTTCTCTCGAAAGGGGTTAGTGGGAGCACGGTGCGTCTCGAAGAGGTTCGAGAATCACTAGAAAGTGTTTCATCTCCTACTAAACCGTAGCTCGATATGCAAAGTGTTGCAGAACTTGTTGCTAAGACACCAGCTCCACGACGATCGGAGAGGTTGAGTCGTGCGCCCGAGCGGTTTGCGTTTTTAACCACTGGGCAGCGCGACGTGTTATTGTTGGACAATGATGAACCTAAGACCTATACAGAAGTGGTGATGGGACCAGACTCTGAGAAATGGCTTGGAGCCATAAGATCCGAGTTGGAATCCATTTGAGAGAACCAAGTTTGGAACTTGGTCGATCCACCCGATGGTGTAAAAACCATAGGGTGTAAATGGATTTTCAAGAAAAAGATAGACGTTGATGGAAATGTTCACATCTATAAGGCATGATTGGTGGCGAAAGGTTTCAGACAGATTCAAGGTGTTGATTATGATGAAACATTTTCGCCCGTCACAATGATAAAGTCTATCCGGATCATCCTAGCAATTGCCGCATTTTATGATTATGAGATATGGCAAATGGATGTCAAGACGACTTTCCTTAATGGAACCTAAGTGAGGATGTGTACATGACATAGCCTGAAGGTCTTGATGATCCTAAGAATGCTAGGAAAGTTTGCAAGCTGCAAAGGTCCATTTATGGGCTGAAGCAGGCTTCTCGGAGTTGGAACCTTCATTTTGATGAGGTAGTCAAAGGGTTTGGCTTCATCAAGAATGAAGAAGAGCCTTGTATTTACAAAAAGGCTAGTGGGGGCTCACTTGTGTTTCTTGTCTTATATGTAGATGACATATTGTTGATTGGAAATAATATTCCTATGCTAGATGCTGTCAAGTCTTCATTGAGAAAAAGTTTCTCAATGAAAGATCTTGGAGAGGCAGCATACATCTTGGGCATAAAGATCTATAGAGATAGATCGAGAAGGTTAATTGGATTAAGCCAAAGCATGTATATTGACAAGGTATTGAAACGGTTAAATATGCAGAATTCCAAGAAAGGTTTCCTGCCGGAACACGCCGACTTCGTCGCTGACGAACGGATGGAGCCATGAGGAGCAGCTCGAGGACGCGCTTCATCGACTCTACTTCCGCTGCCCGAGCGCGTCTCGAGGCTCAAGGTAACGATCCATGATCCCATTACACGCATGGTTCCTGAGCTAACATGGTAAAATTTTGAAATTAAGCGCTTGCGTAGCCTCCCCATAACCCAACAAATCTTCCTCAAAAATTGATTGCAAGTTTTTGCTCCCCAAATTCATTTTTTTTCAAATTCTTTCTCCCCATTTGATAATAATTTCATCGAGTAAAGCGAAAGAGAGAAATTATCACGAGAACACAAATTTCTTGATTTCTTGATTTGAGAGCTTTGAAGTGCAACAAAAGCAATGTATGTGATAATATTTGCAACACCAATAAAATAGGTAGATACACCAGCTAACAATCAAGTCTAAAAGCCTCAAGATGAAACTAAGCCGTAATTCTCAAGTTTAAATCAGCACTAAAATTGAATGATTTGAATGATTTATAATGTAGGCTTTCACTTGGACCAATTCAAGAGAAATACCTCACACACAATTTTGCCACGTCCATAAAACCAAAACAGCGCTTAGTGCTCTTAAAAGTGTAATTCATAATCATTGAAAATTTTAGATTCGATATATGCAACTTTTGTATGAAATTTTTACAAGTGTCTATCTCAGCACAACGACCACTGTCTAGAGATAGATGATGCCACCTAAGCTTCGGTCACACGACCTATTGTGAGATTCTTGCATACACAAGCAGTCCCCATTTCAATGGTCTAGTCACTATGATCATCTCCAAGTTCATATCAAAGTGTAATGATAAGCAGTCTCGTGAGATGGACTAGGCAAAATATTTTTTTATGAATGCAGAATTTTCTGTGCTTTTGCACACTTTTCTTTTCTTTATGTGCTTTTGCACACTTTTTGATATTTTTCATTCAGATGTCATTGTTTTGATATTACACGAGCTATAATGGTGAAAAAAACACGGCTATAACATTTGTAAGCATATTTAACTCAAACTAGCCACTAGATCAGCACAACATATTTCTTTATCTTTCACTTGAATCTTTATGTGTTATGCGTCATATTCCTTAAAAACTATGTCATAGACTCATAAAAAGACTAAAAGACATAAAAGCAAGACTAGTGATCTATCAATTTCACAAGATATTGCTAGCTAGCATAAAGATTAATGGAAGGTAAAAATCAAAACTCCATGTTTTGTTCTTTTTGTTTTCATTTTGAATATAAACAATGCATAAAAATAAACATAAATGCATTATGATACAAATAAAAAAGCAAATTCCCCCTCAAAACAAACCCATTGGATGAATAACGCCTGACTCCCTATGAAGAAAAGAAAAGCGAGAAAAATCCAAAGGTTTTGTAAAAATGTCTGCCAATTATAACTCCGTGTCAATAAAAAGAAGCACAATATCACCTTTCTCCACATGATCCGTAAGAAAATGATATCGAATATCAATAAGCTTTGTTCTAGAGTGTTGCACTGGGTTCTTAGCAATATTTATAGCACTTGTGTTATCACAATAAAGTGGAACACGATCACAATTAATCTCATAATCCTCGAGTGTAGAAATAAACCAAAGAACTTGTGAGCAACAACTAGCAGCAGCTACATATTCAGCTTCAGTAGTGGATTGTGCAACTAAAGATTGTTTTCTAGATGACCAAGCAACAAGTGATGTACCCAAGAAATGACATGTACCGCTAGTACTCTTTCTATCAATTCTACAACCTTCAAAATCAGCATCAGAAAAAGCTCTTAAAGTAACACTCGAGGAAGTAGAGTACTGTATGCCAAATTCTTGAGTAAATTTGAGAAACCTGAGTATACGCTTGACAACTTGACGATGTGAAACACAAGAAGAAGCTTAAAATCGAGCACACAAACAAACAAAAAATTGAATGTCCAGCCTCTATGTAGTGAGATACAAAATTGAATGTTCGCCCTCCATATCAAAACGCCGAAGAAGATCCTTGGTGTACTTATTCCGATGAACAAAAGTGTTATCTTTTCTTTGCTTGATTTGAAGTGCCAAAAAGTACGTCAACTCGCCCATCATACTTATTTCAAACTCTCTGCGCATAGTCTCAGAAAACTTGGAAACTAAAAGGTGAGATGAATAACCAAAGATAATATCATTCACATAGAACTAAACAAAAAGTTGATCATTTCCTTGCTTGAAAAGAAACAAAGTTTTATCTTTTTCTCTCATAGCAAAACCTTTTTCAAACAAAAAAGTTTTCAATCGATCATACCATGCTCTAGGTGTTTGTTTCAATTGTAGCAACATGAGCAAAAGTTTCATCAAAATCCAAACCTTCCACCTGAATAAATCCTTGAGCAACAAGCCTAGCTTTGTTTCTAACAATTACACCATCCTTATTCTGTTTATTTCAGAAAATCCATTTGGTTCCAGTAATATTATGTCCTTGAGGTGGTTCAACTAAATTCTAGAATTTATTGCGTTCAAAGTTTTCAAGTTCTACATGCATTGCATTGATCCATGATTCATCAGTTAGAGCATGATAAATATATTTGGGTTCAAAAGAAGCAACAAAAGCTAAATGAGCATGATAATCAGGAGAAGTAAACCTGGAACGAGTGACATGCTCATTTAGGTTACCAATTATTTGTTTAGGTGAATGTAGACATTGAATATGTGAAGGAGCAGAAACATCTTGAGAAGTGTCTTCTACATCATTTTCAAGGGACGAAGTGATCTCTTTCGGAACATCCGAAGTTGTAGACACTTCATGTCCTTGTGGTTGGTTTTGCTTCCCGACTGCCTCTAAATTCTGGTCGGGCCAGACTCGGACATTGGTTTGACCACCAGCCACATCGACGTTTTCATTATCACTTTCTTCAACAAAGATGCTTTCATCCTCCCCCTGAATTTGTGCACCTATACCTGTAATATCAGGTCTAGTACCAGGACTAGCCTCATCAAAAGTGACTTCACAAGTCTTCACAATTTTGTTAGTTTCTAGCACAAGTACACAATATCCTCGAGAATGAGCAAGGTAACCAAGAAAAATGCCATCTTGAGATCTTGCTTCAAATTTATCCAAATTTCTAGATTTCAACACGAAACATTTGCACCAAAAAACTCTCAAGTGAGAAACACTTGGTCTATGTCCAAAACGAAGCTCATAAGATGTTTTGCGCAACTTTGATCGTAAGAAAACTATGTTTGAAATATAGCAAGCTACAGAAATTGTTTCGGCCCAAAACTTCATAGGAGTCTGATGTTTATTAAGCATAGTCCTAGCCATCTCAACCAAAGTTCTATTCTTTCTTTCAGCAAAATTATTCTGTTGTGGAACTATAGGTGAGAAAAACTGATGTTCAATGCTTTTTTCAGCACAAAAGTATTCAAAAGATGAATTCTTAAATTCAGTACCATTGTCACTTCTAATTGCTCTATGTGCTCCTAGGAGTTCAACAGAAAGTCTAAGAACTAAGTTTCAAAAAAGACCAAAAGTTTTATACCTATATGCCAACATGGCGAAGTCTACAATGCCAGAAGAATAGATCTTTAGAATCATTAGCAACTAGACATTTAATCTTAGAAGATGAAGATGAATCAAAATCAGCTTTGAAAACTCTTCTAAAACATGAAATCTTGAACACAAGATCACCGGATGCACAATAACTTTACAACCAAATTTTTTAAAACACACCTCAAGATCCTCATCAATCATTTGTAATATAGAAAGCAAGTTGTATTTTAGATTGTCAACAAGAGCTACATCTTTGAACATGTATTTGTCACTTACCTTAACTCTACCTTCAGCAATGACAGCGCTAGTAGAAGCATCCCCAAAAGTCACTGATTCAGACTAGGATGCACGTGTGAGGGAGGAGAACCAATTTTTATCACCGGACATATGGTGTGAACATCCGGACTCTACTAGCCATATGTTCTCCTTCCTCGCTCTCGAGGCCTACACACGAGAAGATATCGATGTCTCAGTACTAGGGTTTGATAAAAGAAATTTAGGAATCCAATACTGAGACACCTGACCAGAAACACCAGCAGGTAAAAATCCTCGAGCAAAACTAGTGTCACTTTTACCTCTTACCAAAATAGGGTGCTGTCGGTCAAACCATCGATTAACCCTCGGTCCGACCACCGAAAGAGGTTGGCCTGATCAACTTAAATGTTGTGGCTCAACTGCTCTACTAGATTCCACAAATGACCGTTGCCACTTATGTTTAGCAAAAGATTTTTCCCTGTTCTTTTTCTGTTGTCTTGCAAGTCTAGAACAAAATTAAACAAAATGTCCATCTTTTCCACAATGTGTACAATTATACTTCACTGGTTTAGTTGTTTGAGATGTAGAAGCAATTGCACTTGATGTTGCTAAGTTTGACAATGTTTCAGCAGATTTAAAAACAGTTTACTTTGGTTCAGATTTAATCTCAATCTTACCTCTTTGAATAACCTTGATTGTAGTAGGTTGATGAGACGTAAAATAAGCACGAGCATCAAAACCTAGTCCTCCGTGATTTGTGCTTACTTTAGATCTATCCAATAATATGTTAAGGTTCTTTTTATCAGTTGAAAAATGTTGCAAGGATCTTTGAAGATAATCAACTTCTTTTGTCAAAGTAACACAATTTTTATAAACATCAACAATGCTCTTTTGTTTGCGACAATTTGAACAAGACAACACCTAATGAGTACGCAAGTCATTTTGCAAAAGTTTAACTCTACCATAAGCATCTTTTAGTTTTAATTCAAACAATGAGCATTTTGAGCAAGGAATTGAATCATGTTTCACAATGGTTGAACTATTAAGTTGTTTGAACTTACTACAATATAAAGCATTTATCAAAGAACTAGCATATAAAGTAATTTTCATCTTTTTCAAGTAGTTTTTGGTAATACATAATTCATCAACAACACGAGTAAGCACAGTAGTACCAATAGCAAAACAAGATTCATTCTTAGCAATTTTATCATTGAGCTTATGAAGAGTAGAAGCATGAACATCTCTTAAAGCAATAAATTCAGATTATAAAGCATTACATGATTTGCATGAATCATCATCAGGAATAAAAGACTTGAGCCTATCAATTATAGAATTAAGTGATTCAACAAGTTCATGTTTCTTAACTTTCTTATTGCATTTTATCAATTTATTATCAAGACGAACAACAGCATGAGCTAAGTCATCATATGTAGGTTTTACCTTATTTTCATCATTGTAGAGTTCATCCTCACCGGAGCCTACCATATCATGTGCCATAAGATATATTCCAGTGAGATCATTCTTTTTGCCTTTGCCTTCATCTTCACTTCCATCACTCATTGAGTCCACATCACTCATATCAACTTGATCGAGGGTGGTAAGGACTTGATGCACCATCTTCTTGTAGTTGCGGTTCTTCATCTTACCCTCTTTGGATGAGCGCTTGTTGTCCTCCTTATCTTCTTTTTGAAGATTTCTTAAGCTTAGGACAGTTGACACAAATATGATTTGCCTCACCACATTCAAAGCACCGAACATGACCGCCTCTGCTTCTATTTCTTATATTGTTCAAAGCTTTAGCAACTTTTGTAGAAAGCAAAGCCAAGTCCTCCGCTGCAAACTGTTCAAATTGTTCATCAGACAGGGCATTTAAAGCTGATAAAGAAATACTCGAAGATGACACAAAAGAAGACTCATTAGAAGGTGAAGAAACCAAAGCTATTGACTTAGGAGAAATCTTGTATGAAAAGACATTCAATTCATGAGTTTTCAATTTCGAATAGAGTTTCCATAGTAAGAGTAGTCATGTCTACCGACTCTTGAATTGAAATAACTTTCATCTCTCAAACTGATATGTCAAGCCCACTAAGTAAATGTCTAGCAATTTTAGAATCAGAATAATTAGTAGCATAAGAAGAATCAACTGAACGAAGATTGTTAAGAATTTTATTAAAGAGAGCAAAATACTCATCCAAGGTCTCACCGGGTTTTATCTCAAATTTCATGTACTCTTTCTTGTACACGTCTTTACGCACTTCCTTGATTGTGGAGGAGCCTTGACGATAGGCACAAAGGGCATTCCACATCTCATGCACAGAAGAAAAATAAAAAATACGATCAAAATCAGAACGTCCAACACTATTGTAAGGCTTAGTTTTCCAAAACTGAAATTAATTCTATAAAAAATATAAGGCTTAGTTGAAAACCTCTCGGATGCCATGGTGATTATTTAGATCAGTTAAGATAAAAAAATAGAAACCAAGCTTTGATACCAATTATAAGATTGAAATACACTAACCACGGCAACCAGAGGGGGGTGAATGGTTGTAGTACCCCAAATTTTACAACTAAAACAAAATTAGAAAACTAATTCCCGACCAGTCTGAAAATTTCTCAAGGAGTCTGGAAATTTCCCGAGGACTTTCCTGAGGACTAAAAATAGCCTGACCAAGCTTCTTCCGCATGACATCCTCAACAGTTCTGAACCTTAGCTTCTCCCCGAGCCTAGCTCTGATCTCGTCATTGACCACGACTCGCAATCACTGTCCATAAACAAACCAAGAAATCCTTTTTCCCGAGCACAAGTTCTTTGCAACTTGACTCAATCAGTCCATTCAATCATAAACATGGTGATTATTGAATAAATAATTTAAAACATATAATTCGACTCGAACATCAAAAATCCGAGTGATCCAAAATGCCGACGGCTGAGTTTCCTGGGGCTAAATTCTCTCGAGGGCTGAATTTCCTCGAGTGCTGAATTCTCGAGTGCTAAATTTTC
Source organism: Zizania latifolia (assembly GCA_000418225.1). Classification (NCBI taxonomy): domain Eukaryota; kingdom Viridiplantae; phylum Streptophyta; class Magnoliopsida; order Poales; family Poaceae; genus Zizania; species Zizania latifolia. The sequence continues at coordinate 85,452 of KE370954.1, forward strand.
TTAAGTGCTAAGTGCTGAGTGCTCGACAAGAGTGCGGCTCGACAACTCGACTAAAGTGCCCGACCACTCAAACCAATCAAAACTAATTTGTTCATCATCATATCAATATCAATCTAATTTATTCATCACATAGCAATGATCATACACATGATCTCACAACAGTGTATAAGACCATGTGCTTCTCTTTGCAGCTAGGATAGATCGGTGTTTTTGAGTCTTGAACAAGTTTTTTTGAATTGGGCAAACTCTCCTTTAGAATATGTAACTTGTTCCTCCGCATCACGCACCATCTGATCAACATTGTCTACTATATCAGTATATACTTATCTTTATTCATTCCTAATATGTCATTATCGCTCATGTAATCCATATCACCGGCCACACCTTCATCTTTACTACCATCGAAAGTAATCTGATCTACTTCGCCATCATTTTCTCCTTCTTCGCCATGCTTGTTCCATATATGATATCCCTCCTTCAATCCATGTCTTAGCAAATAGTCGTAGACATATTCTGAAATTGGAAACTTCTTTTTGTTTTTACAGTCATAGCATGGACACCACATTACAGTCTTTCCTTTAGCTTCAATGTCTATTCTAGAAGTACTCATAAAAGACTTCACCCCACTCAAGTATTCATCGCAAGTATGGCAATCAAGATACTTCCAGCTCTTTGTTGTTGGCATCTACAAATTTATCAAAAAACAACCATCATATCTAAGTTTATGACTTGCGGCAATTAAAGCATGCGTTAGGCACTAATAGGCAAGGATATGTCCTAAATACCATCTGGGATGTGCGGCCCATGTAGCTGGATACTATCGTCCCGTATGATTCTAGAGAAAATTTTGACAGCATCTCCTCGCTGTTCTTTAAATATACGTCTCGACTTGGGGTCAAGAGGGTTGTGTATCTAGAGAACAATAGGGAGACACCACTGAAACTCTCTATAGAACCGTACGAGACCACATGGTTCGGCTGATGGAAATATGCCCAAGAGAATTCTGCGGGAAGCGGAAGTTCTGGCTTGAGGTCAGAAGTTCCGGGTTCTAGAACAAGCGGAAATTTTGGGCCAGCCCCAGTTTCGATTTCTAGAGGAACCGAAAGTTTCGGTTGGACCGGAACTTTCGGGCCTGCCTGAAAGGTGAATTCTGGGCGAACCAGAAGTTCCGAGTGGAATCGGAACTTTCGGGTTAAAATAACTTCGATACAGAATGTTATTTTTAGAAGTTTTGGTTGGACCGGAAGTTCTCGGTCCGGAAGTTCTGATTGGACCGAAAGTTCTGGACAGAAATAAATTCATACAGAAGGTTATTTTCAGAAGTTCCAGGCCTAGACCAGAACTTCCAGGCCAGACGAACAGATTAGATCTATTGGGTTTTAATTTAAAGGCCCATGAGAGGTCACTATATAAGGAGAGGAGGGGCTAGGACGAAGAGGCTGCTGGCTATTCGCATGGTTGGCTGTTGCTTGTTACATCGACCTAACCCTAGCCGCCACCTCTCCTGGCTACACTGGTTGTGGCCATCTCTCCCCGGATCTCTAGCACGGTACTAGCATACCGGCTTGAGGTGATTCTGTCCCTGTACGTGTGGATATCGTAAAGGCGCCGCTGCTACTATGGTGCTGATCTTCCCGTGGAGATCGCCAGACTACGTCGTCTTCATCGCCGACGAACGGACGGAACTGAGCGGAGCTGATTGAGGACACGCTTCATCAACTCTATTTCCGCTATCCTAGTGCGTTCTGTGGCTAGAGGTAATGATCTATGATCCCATTACACACATGGTTCCTGGGCGAACGGGGTAAAATTTTTGAATCTAATGCTAGCGTAGCCTCCCCAAAACCGAATAGTGGTATTGGAGCCTACGTGCGTAGTGTTTGATCTGGATCATGCACATATAGGTGATATGTGATGGAAATAGATTAGATCTATTATTTTTGCGTTGGATTTTCGGAAGTTTCAGGTGTGACCCGGAAGTTCTGGGCCAAATTAATCTTCGTACAGAAGGTTATTTTCAGAAGTTCCGGTTTTGACCCGGAAGTTCCGGGCCAAAATAAATTCGATACAGAAGGGTAATTTTGGAAGTTCTGGGCCCTTCGACCGAAAGTTCCGGGCCTTTGAGCCAGAAGTTCCGGTTCTATTTTTAGTCGCGCATAGATTCTACGCTTAACTCGTTTTTGCAGAGAATGTTGTGACTAGTATGGCCTTGCAATGTATGAGATGCATGTATGTAATTTTCATGGCCTGCGTGTCATTGTTAATTACAACCCAAGGCTGTTCTATTGTTGTACGACCTGCGAGTCGACATGTGATGCTTCTCCTCATGTAATTAGTATAGTGCTATTAGTTGTAACACACTGATACAAGATCATGGAGGCTTGAAGCGTGATGACCTGAAGGATAGGAACCATGGAGATGGAGATCACCATATGAAAAGGTGTTGGACCGAAACTAGCGACCAGAGGGGGGATGAATGGGCGCAAAATAAAATACAGTGAGAAAAATAAAACTTCTGAAATTTAAGTTTCGAACTTGCAAGTGACTCGATATGATTCAGTTCATGATTTGAACAGATAAAAGTCACACCTGGTAAGACGATACTTATATTTCAGATACCTTCTTCAAACTCAAATATTGGGTTTGCGAATCACAGCAGATAAACAAAAAGAAATCTCTCAACCTCTTGTATCGAACTTGCAAATGATTTCAAGGTGCTTAGCACAAGGCTATGTTAACATATTAGCTCAAGGCAAGTCGATACACCCTCCATCAAAAAGAACTCTCAGGAATAAATTGTCCAAGGAAAAGACAAGTATCCATCAAAATGCGTTCATGAGTGCAGTATACGTTCTACAGAAAAA
>KE370955.1:51711-63062 GCA_000418225.1 Zizania latifolia
GAGATGCGGGCTGCCCACTCCGCCGCTGTCGCCCGCTCGGCCTCCTCCTCGCGCTGGAGCCGTGCGTCCGCGTTGCGTTGGACCCGCACGTTCTCCGTGTCCAGGACATCGTCTGCGCCAGCAGACCGTTCGGGCCGGACGTAGGAGGCTGAAGTGTGGGAACGGACAGATATGGCAACGGGATTGGGATGGGTTGATAGAACCTAGGGAAGAACTCGGCTCTGATACCACTTGTTGGAGTAAAACAGAAAATCATAGAGTTTGGGACTGAATTTCAGAACTAGTTTTTCATTCCTCTTCTCATTTCAAAACATGGCAGACTTGGGTACATATAGGACTCTTCTTCTTGTAGCTCAAGAAAAAAGCTAACTTGCTGCTCAAGAAGGTGATAAACTGCTGGAGTATATTCTAAAGTTGAAAATGCTAAAGTGATAAGGTGACATATGCAGATGCTGCTGACATATGCCCCAACTACTCCTAATAAAGCATAAGACTTATCCTATTAGAGGAGCTCATCTTCACGCTCCCTGCATGTCTGCTGGCTGGCTGAGGCGGGGAAGAGAGCTGGCACTCGGTGGGTTCCCTTGCTCGCTGACGGCTGAGGGACCTTCTAGCGCTGGTGGTTGGAACTGGGAGCGGCTGGCACGCCAGCGCTGGCGCATGGCTGCACCTCTCTGTACGGCTGGTGGTTGGCGGCTAGGGAGTGGGGATGCTTGTAGCCGGCGGCTGGGGAGTGGAGGGGTATAGCGGAAGAGAAACCCTATTGGGCTGCCTTGGGCCAAAACATAAGTACATAACTAGCCCGGTGACCCACCTAGTCGTCCAACACAGCTAGTTGTCTGACTAGTCGTGATTAGTCGACGACTAATCGGACGACCAGTTTTCTGGTAGCTCTGATTGGGTCGAACTACCTAATTGGGTCCAGGTGACCGATTAGGCTGATTAATCATGATTAATTGGACGACTTGATAACACTGCTAGATTGGTTATGGAAAATACATTCATAATATGTGGGGTAAGACTATTTTACACTAGGCTTAGGATATTCTGCACCTCTCAGTAATGACATTCCATCTCTGTTATTTTCGCAATTCCAAAACTGTACAAGTGACTAGTTGGTAATAGACAGGAGAATTTTAGTTACAGTGAAGAGCATAAGAAATGTTCTTTACCTGGTTACTGCTGCTACTACTACTACTACTTTATATATTTCAGTCGTAAATTGTATGGCGATTCATCGAACTTGTGCATATGTAAGTTGCAAAAGTGCATTAAGTGGTTTATTAGGCGTCCACAAGTGCACATGGTGGCATACCCTGTACATGCGGCAGTGCGTCGTCAGCTCTTGAACACTGTGAATGGAGCATTATCAGGAAATCCCTCTTCTTCCCTCTGAATTCTCTTCTGTCTGTCATACACGAATAGCCATTACCTTCTTTCTGCTATTCGTTAAGCACCATATCTGCTCCAATCTCCTAGTCAAAGCACTCTGGCTCATCACATTCAAAGGAGAAAAAAATCCATTTGCTAATCTTGCCTCCTTTCCAGCTCACTACTGTCATGGTGGTCACATATAACGAGACACCCAAATCACTCCAGTTTTGCGAATGCCACATTGAATTGCTAAAACTCCCTTTGTGTCCTGGCATTTTTATTGGCCCTTCCAGGGGTTCTCTAATGATTTGCCATGGATATAGTTGATAGTGATGACATGGCATATTACCAAATGTGTGGGGAATGCTAGCATGTGCAATCTGTTATCGCTTAGTGATCTACTTATCACACTTAAATGATCCAATTACACACCTCCCCAAGTTTGATGTCTCAACTAAACTACACCCAATTTCGATGATCCCCATACTTGTTAGCTGTTACCCATTTTTGGTAAAAATCTAATCTTGCATAAGAAACTATGGAAAAATAAGAATTGCCTATGTTCAGTGATGGATGAAGTATATCTTATGATGTGGAGCTTGACTACTATGGTTTTAATGTGTGAATAAAGTCTTCTTTGTTTTAAGCCACTTGCCAAGATGATGACAAATGATAGGGTGTTTGATTTCCATGACACCATGTTTACCTTTTTTGAACTTTCAGGAAGCTATTAAACTTAAGCCATCTTTTGCTGACGCACATCTTAATCAAGGGAATGTTTATAAGGTGAAGTTCATGTCCTGAGTTGTGATACAAGCATCTTGTGAAATAATTTGCAACAGTTTGGCTGCTTGGGGGGTCTTAGAGCAAAAGTAGATCTTATTTTATTATTATTGTTGTTGCTTTTCCACTTTCCAGGCAATGGGAATGTCTCAAGATGCCATTATATCATATCAGCATGCAGTGCAGGCTCGTCCTGACTATGCAATGGCTTACGGTGAGATCCATTATTCTTATTTTAGTATTTTACTGAACCTTCTTTGATTATTTTTTTGTGCCATGTTTTCTTAAGAAAATTCTAGACGCTTTAAGTTCTTCTGCAAAAAACATGTAAATACTAATTAAATATTATCCCTTCAAGTCCATTTATTTAGATATTCATCATGGGTGAGATACGAACAAGCTTACAAGAGAATGGCCCTTTCTTTACCTTCAAAGTAGAGCCTTAGTGTATACCTCGTAATACAAAGGTAGGGGCAACATTTTCATGCAGGTAATCTTGCTACCATTTACTATGAGCAAGGGCAGCTTGATATGGCCATTCGTTGTTACAGTCAAGCTATAGTCTGCGACCCACAGTTTGTTGAAGCATATAATAACATGGTAAGTAGCTGGATCATGTCCTGTGTTGACAATTGCTTGTAGATAATAAACTGTTGAATGCCAAACTTTTATTTCTGTAGGGCAATGCCCTTAAAGATGCTGGAAGAATGGAAGAAGCGATTAACTGCTACAGAGTATGATTACTTGCCTTTTGTTCTACTTGTTTTCATCCCAGTCTGTAACTTACTTTTCTTTATGCAGTCGTGCCTTGCACTTCAAGCAAACCATCCACAAGCTCTTACTAACCTAGGAAACATTTATATGGAGTGGTGAGAATCCTATGCATGACCGTCCAATTATGATATTAAGGGAAAACTTTTGTCTAACAGCTAAATGGCTCATTGGTACCAAAACGTTCTGCAGGAACCTGATAAGTGCTGCTGCTTCATTTTACAAAGCAGCAATATCTGTGACGTCTGGCTTATCTTCTCCTCTTAACAATTTGGCTGTGATATACAAGCAACAGGTTCCAGCTTGCTGTTTCATTTTCTCCATTGCATTTTTTTTGTGGACAACATAATTCCTCGTTGATTGAATAGCTAATATTTTCCAAGAAACAAACTGAATAACCTCTTCGACAACAATCTGCACCCATACTTCCATGCTTAACGTTGTTCACTTTGCATATCCACCAGGGAAACTATGCTGATGCTATCACATGTTATACCGAAGTACTTCGAATAGATCCTATGGCAGCTGATGCACTAGTTAATAGAGGGAATACGTTCAAGGAGATTGGTAGAGTTAACGAAGCAATTCAGGATTACATTCAGGCTGCAACAATCAGGCCAACCATGGCAGAAGCTCATGCCAACTTAGCTTCAGCTTACAAAGACAGGTACATACTGTAGAGATTAATCTCAACACAGTGTTAACTGCACTGCTTTTAGTTTCCTTTCTTTTTTGTTTACCATAGTATATAATCTTAAATTTTGCGCTGAACCTTCTATGCAGTGGACATGTGGAAACAGCTATAGTTAGCTACAAGCAGGCTCTTCGTTTGCGTCCTGATTTTCCAGAGGCAACCTGCAACCTTTTGCATACTTTACAGGTACATTGTCTTGGTGTAATCATCATATATGAAAAATTTCCTGTAACTCGTGCTTTAATTATGAAAAACATTCAAACTGTGGCTGTAAATTTGTATAAAGAAAAAGCTGCCTGGAATATATATACGCAAGTGTTGCTGACTGTATGAACATATTTCAATATAAATTAGCAGTCAAAGTTGCGTTTTACCTTGTCAAATGTCCAAAACATTGCTTATCGTAAACTGGTATCCAGCCCACTTATCTGCATAAACCTTTTTTGACAACAAACACGGTACAAAAGGCACTATTACTTGTTTTAGCAGGCCTAAATCTCTGTCAAGTTAACAGACCTAAGTTTATAACATGCTCTAATGTGCAAACAAGTACACACTTGTCGATTGTCATTTGTCATTCAGCAGTTACTAATTATCCATGACACAGTACACTGATGCAAAGAAATATTTGATGTTCTTGTTTCCTGCTGGAAATTAGCTCTTAGACAGTCACATTGCATGGGAATCTCTGATATAGGTCAGGTAGCCTGTCTTTGAATTATCGGCAAACCTTGCAAAGGGGAGCTTTAAATTTTTATCTGGATTTTCTGCTCAGCTTTTCATTTGCTGTTACTTCACTTTTATACCTATGTAGTTTCAGGATAATGACTTCCACAATTGACCTTTCATAAGGAACTTAAAATGTAGCCGTAGTTTCTAACATTTTTTTGTTTGCTGCAGTGTATCTGTGACTGGGAAAACAGGACTGCCATGTTTCGTGATGTTGAAGAAATTATCAGAAGGCAAATAAAGGTGAGCTTTTTAAAATAAGTAACCAAATTCATTTTTTAAACTGAATAAATAACCAAATTCATTTTTTAAAACTGAGGTAACATGAACCTTTTCCCACAACTTGTATATTCCATGTATTCCCCTGTAGATGTCAGTACTTCCAAGCGTGCAACCTTTCCATGCTATCGCGTATCCCATTGATCCCATGCTTGCGTTGGAAATAAGGTTCTTGTCCTATACGATACTGTTCTTTATATCATTAATAAAAAAATACTCTTGTTAATTATTGTTTTGTCTTTACCTACCAGCTGCAAATATGCTGCTCATTCCTCCTTGATCGCTTCACGTTTTGGATTGCCACCTTTTGTGCATCCACCTCCTGTTCCTGTCAAAGCAGAGGGTAAAAAATGTCGACTAAGGGTTGGGTATGTATTGGAACTCTTGCATGTCTTGCTTTTGAAGGACTTGTGTAACAGTATAGTAATTGGGATTTCCTTGTTAACATTTCAGATATGTGAGTAGTGACTTTGGTAATCATCCCCTTTCCCATCTCATGGGTTCAGTATTTGGAATGCATGATCGTGAAAATATTGAGGTTGTTTCTCCTCTCTCTAGCATATTGTTAACATGTTTATCTTGCAGTCTCATGTTTCTCCTCTCTTTTGTATTTGGACTTGTACAACTCATGTTTGGACACAACAGGTTTTTTGCTATGCGCTGAGTCAAAATGATGGTACTGAATGGAGGCAGCGCATTCAGTCTGAGACTGAGCATTTTGTTGATGTGTCTGCCATGACCTCTGATATGATTGCCAGAATTATTAATCAAGACAAGATACAAGTATTAATAAATCTTAATGGCTACACAAAGGTAATACACAATGTTTGTGCCTTTTGTGAATATGTATCTATTCCCATGCATGCCCATTGATTCTTCTTGAACATTCCTTTGCTGTAGTGGGCTCTTTTGTGTGTATTCTACTTAGTATTGTGGTCACAATTCAGTTGAAATTCCTGCGGTAATATTGACATCACATAGAACACAAGGGACTTGCTATGAAATTATTCGTAAAGTTGGGACTTGTGCCAGGAAATATAAGCATCATTTTGTTGTGGGAGGCCTCGTGCCAATTTCTACCAGGTGTCTTGCATTGCTATTACTACTTAAATCTATGCTTATGATGCAAACAGGGTGCTAGGAATGAAATTTTTGCACTGAAGCCAGCCCCCATCCAGGTTTCATACATGGGGTTTCCAGGCACGACAGGTGCTGCATACATAGACTACCTGGTTACAGATGAGGTATGATTGGAAAGACTGCATAATAATTCAGTAGTTTTAAACTGAATGTGGTTTCTTACAAGTTATAAATGGTCCTGCAGTTTGTTTCTCCAACTTGCTATGCACATATATATTCTGAGAAGCTCGTCCATCTGCCTCATTGTTATTTTGTCAACGACTACAAGCAGGTTCTTATGCTGTGTTAAGTTCTATTCCCCCCTTCTCGTTCCTACCATATGTGGATTTTCTGACAATGTATGATGGTTGCCAGAAAAATCGTGATTGTCTTGATCCTGTATGCCCACATAAAAGATCAGATTATGGGTTGCCTGAGGATAAGTTCATCTTTGCATGCTTTAACCAGCTTTATAAGATGGATCCAGAAATATTTGATACATGGTAACTGTTCACTCTCTATATCCTTCTTTTTCTGGTCTGCTCTATATGATACATTGAAGTTCTGACGGACCTGAAGGGGTTGTTTGTATCTCTGGTTTTACCAAAACTCAATTTTTTAAAACAGATTTTAGAGCTTTGGAACCTAAACTTTTGTTTGGATCACATAACAAATCTGTTCTGCATATAATTATCTACAATTTTTTATATGGTCCAAATAAAATTTTAGGATCCCAGGCTTTAACAAAATCGAGTTTTGTTTAAACCAGAGATCCAAACAACGCCGAAGAGTTTTTTATTGTGCTATAGGCCACTGACTAATCTCCATCCCTTAATCATAATTATGAAGGTGCAATATTCTCAATCGTGTTCCCAACAGTGCATTATGGCTCTTAAGGTTCCCATCAGCTGGTGAAACTAGAGTAAGAGCACGTAAGTATACTGAAACCACTTTGTTTTACTTTTCACTGTTAATTCCACCTGAAAAAGATAATGGTAGATGAAGCAAACACGTTTTAACATTTATAACGCTGGATGCTATAAAAAACCCTTCCTTTGCAGACGCTGCTGCCAGAGGAGTCAGACCAGATCAGATCGTATTCACTGATGTTGCCATGAAAAATGAACATATAAGACGTAGCGCATTGGCAGACCTTTTCCTGGACACGTATGCATTTCTGTGAACTGTTATGTTTCCTTCAGTGCATAAGCTCTTACTCAACACTAAATCCTTTTTTATATCCTTGTGTTATTTCCTTTTGGATTAATAGCCCTCTCTGCAATGCGCACACAACTGGGACTGACATCCTCTGGGCTGGCTTACCAATGATCACCCTTCCACTAGAGAAAATGGCAACCAGAGTAGCGGGTTCCCTCTGCCGAGCCACTGGGCTAGGGGATGAAATGATTGTTAGCAGGTAAGTATAGATGAAAAAACTAACCAATGAATTGTCAGTGAAGTATGTCATACTAACTGTGACCCATCTTTTTGGTTCTAGTATGAAAGAGTACGAAGATAGAGCAGTAGACCTTGCACTACATCCGGCAAAGCTTCAAGCTCTGGCTAATAAATTGAAGGAAGTCCGGATGACTTGTCCATTATTTGATACAGCTAGATGGGTATGTTCTTGCCTTAATATTTCCGTGTAGACATTTCTTGTCTCAACGAAAGTCCTGAATCTTGATTTGCTCTACGAACAAACTGTTTCAGGTACGCAACCTTGAACGTGCGTACTACAAGATGTGGAATTTGTACTGCTCCGGTCACCACCGTGAGCCATTCAAGGTGAAAGAAGATGACAATGAATTCCCCTTCGACCGCTGACATGCTTACATCACTGGCTGTGTAAATGAGGTGAGAGTTGTAGCATATCTAGCAATGTGACCGCTCCAGGTGCTTGTTTGATGCAGCCTGTTTAGGGATGGATTCAGATCATGGGATCAAATTCAGATAGCACTATTTACTATATTTTACTTTGAATTCGAATACGAATCTTAATTTTCTCAGATGCGAATACAAAATGGATAGTTTGAGTTTGAATTTGAATTTGTATTTGGATGTTTACCAAGTTCAACTTGAAATAAATATCCTAAAATTCAACCCAGACAAAAAAGATGCTACCGCTAAGTTCATAGATAGTCAAAGCGAATTAAAATTAAGGCACTACCAATGAACTCTCAGATTGATGTGAACTAAAATTATTAAGGGATATGCTTCAAAGTGAAATAAAGCCAAGCAACAATGGTGTGACATTTTTGGCAAACATAAAATTGAAATAAAGTCCCATATCAGAGTACATGACAGTAAGTGAACTAAAATGAAGCAAAACACTTCTGGCATGGTGGCAGAGAGTAGCTTTCCTAACAGTAGCAGGAGAAGAACAGGCACCAAGAGGGAACGCTAAATTAACTCCAACAACAAGGTCGCAACATTCGGTAGAACAAAGCATAATAATTAGACAATTACAGTATTAATTTTTAAAATAGATAGATTATGATATCTATAAGAACTAGCATGAACAGATATAACATACTAGTTAACAGTGACAAACTAATTATGGTTTCATAAAACATGATTAAAAACCGAGATGGATCACAGCACACGTACTGAACGCTTGCAGATAATGAAGCCGTGGACGGTGCAGATCGGTCCCTGTTGGTGTCGGATCGCAGACGATGGCCACCGACGGTTGACGTAGACGGAAGGCACGCCGTGATGACGGACGTGAGCAGTCGTATGGAACGTTTTCCAAAAATCTTATTCGCCCTCTCTCAGTGTAGGATCACAAGAGCGACAGGTTCCGGAGACCTGCTCCCCCGCTCGCCGGTGCACGTCGGCGCGCGGGATAGAGAAGCTACAGCGGCGGCGCAGCAGGGAGGAGAGGCAAAACCCTAGCTCGATTGGAGGTGTTCTGATCTAATCTGCTATGCGGTATATGGTACAGGCCGGATATACAGGTATTTATATGGGAGGGCACGATCTCGCGTCGCGATCGAGATCTAAACCGTATCGGTTTTCATATTTTGAATATGGGCAAAGTTACCAAAAATCAAAACGGTAAAAGGAGGCCGTGTCCCCGTAGGATTTCGGCGAACCATTTACGCAAGTGCCGCGCGCCCGCGAAGCAACAGCCCGGCCAGGCAAGGCGAGGCGAGCGTGCGCGTGTGGAGCTCCTTTTCTCTCCCCCATACACATAGCTTAGTGGGATGGAGACAACCTCACTATATAAGTTGGTCATCCTTCACCTATACTAATAATATGAGACTAAATATTTTCACCATTTCTTTGACACAGGCCTTTAAGATTTATCAGGAATTTCTGAAATTGTTCATGAGCCTAGCCCAAAAATTCCAGCAAAGCAGGCCACACAATGTAAATTAAACACACGAACGAATTTTGTTTTCGATATGCAAATCTATTGGAATGCCAAAAGGTCGAAGGCTGAAATCATCGCGAACACACTGTGACGGAAGAATAAAGATTTAAGCATTAGCAACAAAACCCACGCTGGACCAGCCTGGAAAATGTATTAATGCAGGCACGGTCCATGTACTGTTCTGATGACCATTAGGGCGTACATGAAGGCCGTCTCCATATGGGACGTCACTGCCCAAATTTTGGCCACGTAAATGTGTGCCAGTTACGGCTGACATGCAAACGGCCCAAAACAAGATTCACACGGACCGTTTCCTACATTGGAATTTGGTAAGATGATGCGGTAATGAGATCTGCCCGGTCATTGTGTAGCGAGAAAATTGATATTATGTCATTATATTTGCGTAGCTTCGATATATCATCATCACTTCAGGTCTGAAGTTATATATTTTACCTTTTGGCGTTTCTTATTGATTTTTATTTTTTTTTACTCCAAAAAATAGTTGTGAAAATACCAGCCTCATTCTTTCGTAGATTCTACATCTCTCGACTGACTGACACTTATTCCCAGCCTCTCGCTGACTGCTAGCCGCCATCAGTAGTCACCCACCACCCTAACCCTAAAATTCTATGGGACCGTTCTCATTCTGTTCAATACGGGGACCTCTCTTAATTGAGCCATGTGATGGAAAATATCATCTAATGGTACGATGACAGTGCAGTAGAGGCTGAGGCGGGGTGGTGATGCGGCCAGCGCGAGGCTGGTGGGGCGGTGCAGCCGACGTTGTCGTCTTTCCCGCCGCCGCCGCGCCACTCCGTCTCCCTAGGGAAGACGACGACATTGGCCGCATCGCCCCGTCAGCCCCGCGCCGCGCCCCGCCAGCCACGCGCCGCTACCGTTTCCACGCCACACCCCTTGAGCAGAATGGAAACGGTCTCCATAGATTTTTTTTCAAGAAAAGACTTAGCGTCGAAAGATTATTCATCTTGGAAGTCAAGCTCCCCTAGCTTGTCGGCGATGTTGGCTTCGGCATCCTCTTTGAAGGCAAAATTGCACTGTCATCATGTTAGAAGTTCCACATCTCATACATGTCCTATGAGTTCTTCTCGTGTCTCTCAACTAATAACAACTATAAAAGACAATGCTCTCGGCTTCTCTACTGAACTAAGAGCATTTCTAAGAGAGAATAAAATTAGTTCTTTCTAATTACATTTAGGGAGTCCTTTCCAATAATTTATCACATAAAATCTCTATCACTTAAATAGAGTCTGTTATTCACCATCACCCCTTCTCCTGCCTTACCTACTACTTTTGACGGACGGGATGCACCTGATACAACGAGGGCAGCTCTAATGTGGCGGATCAAGGATGGCTACGGTGCAGATCTCCATCGTAGCACCCTAGCACGGAACTCTACAAGCCTAAATAGCGGCAGCGCCCTAGGGTGGATCTGCATCATGGCACTCCGATGGAGGATCTTGGGAGAAAGTGGCTGGCTACAGTGGTGGAAAACGGAGCGACATAACGTCCGACGCTAGGAGGCGAAAGAATTTCGGGTGCGTGTGGAAAGAAATATGTAGAGAATGATGTGTTTCAGTAGTCATTCTCATTTTCGGGGATCCCTATTTTGGGAGTGTTTTATTTTGATGTACCTAATTATATCTCCAATAATATTTTTATCTAGCTCTTTAAAATAAAATTTATGTATTTTAGAAAGAAATCACGCTATAACAATATTCCTAAATAATCCTCTATCCTAAGTGATCCCCTAAATCACCTCTTATTTCTCTTAAAAGTATTAACTCCATTTCTAATCCCTTTAAAATATAGGAATTGAGATTATAGGGATACTGTTGTGAATTGATTAATTTTTAGAGATTAATGGAGTTTATGATAATTCTTATATAAGATCTTAGGAAACAAAAATAGCAACTCTCTTTAAGATGCTTTAATTGTTTTATTTTGATGTACCTTTTGGAGCTATTTTTCCAGCTAATTCCCAATTTTTAGATGCTCTGACACCTCTTCACATTTTCCCTCCAAAACGAGAAAGCCCTGAGACCCCAACACCATCAGCGACAAAACCCAAGGACCGCAAGAAACCAAGAACTCCTCGACCGCCGGCGGCCACCGGTGCCAAGAAGCAGCAATGGCGGGGAATTCTTCCTCGGGAGGGACACCGCCGTCCTCTCCGGGCGGCTCTAGCTCGGAGGCCCTGACCACGGA
>KE370956.1:73097-91197 GCA_000418225.1 Zizania latifolia
CAGCCACATGAACATGGCGAGCGTGTTGCCAGCGGTCGGCCGGAAAGCGAGGCGGCCGTCGTGGAACACCATTGGCTTCGGGTACTTGTCTCTCGGCAACGCCGACCACCTGCTCTTCTCCTCCCGTGTCGCCATGTACACCTCCTGTGTGTACCCACAGTACGTAATTCACATGAGCAAAATAATCTGAATTTTGCTCCATTTATTTAATAATAAAAAAAAATTACACAGGAATTAAACTTTTGTATAATTAAAGAAATGGAGCGAAATCTGTGACTAGTGGCCACATTCTTCTTTCAGATCGATATTAATTACGTATACTTTGTTGATCACAGGAGAGGCAAAAATAAATCAAAAGGTAAAGTACGAATGATCAATAGCTGCACGATAAGCACGAGACCTACTGTTGAAAGATGCATGCGTACGTGTATCGTCTCAATATAATTCAGCCTTTTTAATTACTAGTACATGTCTAATTAATACTTGATCAAAGTACCCATTCCATTCACGAATATCAATATGTTTTAAATAATCAAGTAATATAAAAGATGTATAGTTATAGTTAGTTATTTGTATTAATCTTGGTTTAAAATTAATGGTTAAATTATGTCACTGATAATTAAGTATTTGTGAAGAGAAGTCGGAAAAAAGAAGTATAGCCGGTGGAAACTCTTGTAAGTTGAAGGAGGTTCAACTTGTCTTTTTGGAATCAAAATGAGAACATAGAGAATTGTTGAAATTTGCTGATAAAACCATAAAATTCAAACGAAATTCGACACGAGCTCTAAATTTTGATTGGTGAGTTTCAAACTATAAATCAAATATAATAATGAATAACCTGAGTGCAAGTAAACATATATATAACTAACAAATAATCAACACAGGCATGCAAATTAAATGAATTTATATGTTGGATTGGTGATGCTACCTTGCAACAATGTGAGAGATGATGATCATGTTGGAGAAGCTCCAAGGAGGAAGAGAAGCCATGGCCTTCTCCTTCTTCTTCTACCTCCGCCATGAGGCCAGTGTAGAACCCCCACAGCATCTTCATCTCCCTGCCGACAACCACCTCAGCTTGCAAGTACTCCTTCAAGAACCCCTCAACCATGACCCTAGGCATCCTTGTCACGCACACCCTCCTCATGGCTCTCCTCATCACGTCAAACCCCTCCTCCCCCACATCCTCCATGAACCACTTGGGCAGCACGGCGCGCCCAGCCCGGAACCGGCTGGCACGCAAGCCGCAGAATGACACCATGGCCATCACCTTCAAGGCCATGCCATTGCTCATGCAGCACAGCAAAGGGTAGAGGAGGAGCAGCACAAGGCCCCTGAGGAACCCTCCTGCCTCTAGGGCCACGAGCATGAAGTAGGGGAACACGGAGTCCGACCTAAGCAGGCCGCCTTCAACGTCGAGGACTGGGGTTTGCGCGGCGAGCTTCTCCATGGCAGGAGACGTCGACGACGATGATTTGTGCGGCAATGAAGAAGAATGGTGATGCAATGCAGCGCAGTTGGGTGACGATCTAGAGAGGGGCTTCCCATGCAAGAGCAGGGAGGCTATGGCGGATGACAGCTTCTGCGACAGCTTCCTCTTGGCCATGGCGTCTGCTGGTTGTTGCCGGCTAGCTATAGCAGTGGTGGTAGTTGTGCTCAAGCTGGGTTAGCTTGTTCAGATGACTGGATTGAATTGAATTGGATGGTCCCTTATATATAGGACAAGACAACAACTTGCTGCACATCCTGCCGACTGGCCTGATCATGCATGAAAGAGCTAGATATATATGTAGCTAGATTAAGTACCATACTTATTAGTACATCTTATTGGGACCAGATCACCAGTTCATGCATGCATGCATGTGTTCATGGCTGTCCTGTCATGCATTGCTCATTTAGTAACAAACTCGGAAACAAATGTCTCACAGTTTTTTGTTCAGGAGAGAACGCTAGATCGATCACAGATCACAGTACTAGCAAGATCTCTCATTGAGAACCGTACAGCATGAGTAGTACATACATGTATGTGGCTGGAAGAAAGCGACGCCTGCATGCTGTACAACAGTAGAAATCAGCTTCTTGTTCAGTCTGACGGTTGCATTGCCGCCACACTAGCATTATTCAGTCCCAGCTTCAGTCTGAACTCTCAACCCTGAACCATGAATGGTATGGTACTTTCTTTGTGCAAGTAATGCAGAATTGATTAGGCCGGCACATAGATAGCAGTCAAAATACTGTTAATGTCGATTATCTAGGCACAATCATCAACAGCTGCCGAATCTGTGAAAATTGCAGCTGGTTTGGTAGATGTGAAACACCAGAGCCTGAATTTTTTTCAGTACTACAAATCTTGGAATTATATATGCGGGTATTTCTGCACTGCACGTAATTAATTAATTAAACCTGCACGAACTGGAGCTGAATGGCGGCCTGGTGGCCAATGATTTGTGCGTGATTTGCGTGCCAAAGTGGCATTTGGATCGAGAATTCGAGATCGATGGAGGATGCAGCCAAAGGAGTTTGTTAATGTACTTGGAAGAAAACTATGTACGAGTACCACAAGGAAGAAAGAGACTGCATGAATGCAAGTCGCATGCATCGATCGCTGACAGTAATGCAACCATCTAATTGCCGCTGGTATAATCACGACAAGTCGATCGAGCTGACTGATCAGATCGATCCAGTTTCTCACTTTCTCCATTCATTTTTTTTAAAAAAAAATCTAGCAAATTCTAGGAGTTTTTTTGTGTACAAAAACTGACACCAAAACAGTGCCCCGGTAGATTCAGAAAACACAGGTGTCAACTGTCAACTGAAGCACTGTTTCTTCATTTTTAAGAATTGCAACCGTTAAGTATTTGTCAGCAATTTAATCCCCTGTTGGTGGGTGGCCGGTGCTGCATACCAATTTGCTAGGACATTAGGTATCCTATGCAGTAACTTGACATCAGGACAAATTTCACCTGATGTTTCTTCTGAAGAATTAATTACTCTGGCATGGATGGTTCATAATTACGCTTACTGTTATCGTTGAGAAGCACAACAGTTTCAGATTTGCAATCTTGGTAGAACCTGAAGTCCTGAACCCTGCAAGTGAGCAACAGTGCCGGACTGCTTGCAGGTTCGGCAGGAAGCTGAACTTTGCAGGGTAGCAGCACGTCAGCAACGACGAGAAAAATTCATGGCGGCACAGCCTTTTCCTCCCGGCGATTGGGACCTTCTTGTCCTTGAGCACAACCAAATTGTCCAACTTTTCTTCATCTCTCTCTTGTGGTCAATTCAGCGGCAGAAACCTGCAATTGATACACTGTGCCAGTCCCTTCAGCTGCAGGTTTTTGCTGCCTTTCGCGACGACCCAAACAGGGGAAGCATGCAGTTTTCCTCTGAAGCGACGCATCAGTCACTGCACGATTAGCGCCTTCACGACAAAGGATTGATTGATTGGTTAGGTTACGTTTTGTTCATGAGGGAGTGAATGGTTTCATCAGACTCATAGGTGGATCCACTCGCTGCAAGGAGAAGGCGATCTCAGTGGTGGTAGGAGAAGGTAAGCTCAGTGGCACGGTGGAGCTCAGACTCACAGGCGGATCTGCTCGCTGCAGGAGAAGGCTACCTCAGTGGTGGCGGTAGAAGACGAGCTCAGCGGCGCAGTGACGTGGGAGAAGACATCAGATTTAAAAGGGATTTTCTAACCAAGCCAAACAAAAACATAATGGTTATATCCACAAACCAAACAATCATTTTGTTTGAGGATGAAACTATTCTATCTTAAAAGATAGGATGAATTAATTCTATTCTATCTTGCTCTCCAACTAAATGTATCATTAGTTTTAGAGCAATTTTACAGTTTCTGAGAAGATATCATAATTTTAGTACTTCTTAGTATCTAAGATATCGATAGATATTAAAATTAACACTAAAAAATTATAGTATCTTTTGATACCTCCTTAAGTACGGTAAAATTTTCCTTAATTTTATTACAGGTGGAAATTGAGATTCTCATTGCAAAGTTGATTGGACAATGAAGCTAAGTAAGCGCTGTGCCAGCTCAAAAATCACCTGATAGGGGTGAGCTAGAAGCTAATAACAGTGCCTTGTTCTTGATGCATGCATGATTCATCAGCCACTCCATGAATGATATGAAGTGTTGTAAGAGGAAACAATTTGCAAAAAACTATGACAAAACGTCAGGGTTCCTGCTGGCACGAAAAAAAAATCTGCATACAATTCGGTCACTGCAGCTCATACCTCTGTTCATTCACTGGCAAGTTGGTCAATAAGTGGGTTGCTGGTTGCTCCAGCAGCAGCCTGAAATTATTGGATAAATTTCACCTGATATCTAGGGTTAACATTTTAGATCCCAAACAATATTTACGGGCTCCTTTAAACACAGGAATTTTACAGGATTTTCACAGGAATTAGTTCAATTCCTTTAAAATTCCTTTATTCCAAAATTCCTTTATTCCAAAGGATTATTCCAAAGGAGACCTACACGGGCATGAACTATTACTAGATGAATTTTCCCGGGCGTTAAGATTTTAAACGCTGGATGACTCAACCTATCATAGTTCACATCCTAGTGTGAGCGTGTGCTTCAATGTAATCGAAAAAATATTGAATTCCGTAGAACTTTTGAAAGAGCTGAAATCCTAGGACATGAATTTAGTCCAATTTTCCAGCCCATCTATACAGATTATGGGCCTCATAAATCCCAAATTGTGTAGCCTGGTCGGACCTCACTCACATTGGCAACAAGAAACCAACCATGCAACAATTTGAGATTTGAAGCTAGCAATCGTCAACAGCCATCTTGGCAGATGCAGCGCCTCTCGCCAGAGCACCACCAGCTGCTGCTCCTCGCTGCATCTGAGCCTGCAAGGTGTACTGCTTTTGCAGATCTCGAAGCCGATCAAGCAGTTCTTGGAACGAAGGGCGACGCTGCGGGTCACTGCTCACACAAATTGGAGGAACTTAATCGGGTTAATTCGTCGAATGCGAGTAAAGGAATCAGTTGTTTTACTGTCAAATTAAACAGTTTCATTGGAAAAAAATAGTGTGTTCATGTGGTGGAAATGGAAAATATGTGCACCTGTCCCAGCAACTCTCGATCATCGACGCCCACCGAGGATCAATGTCGCTCGGAATGTCCAATCTGTGATCCATGAAACCCACTGCTCCAACAATCTGCAGCATTTTGGATCACACTGTTAGGAATCTTGCATGTGCTAGTAATGCTTGCATTACCAGCAGTTCAAGACACAGAGCTAATATGTAAATTGCAATGGTGATGATTTCAATGCTTCCAAAGATTTGCTTGACACGCTACACAGATTCAACGAATAACAAGTCAGACAAATGCATCACCAGAATGTACCTGCATTGTATTGAGATTATCCCATGGTATCTTATGAGTAACAATTTCCCATAGGATAACCCCGAAGCTGTACACATCAGACCTGTACTTTATGAAAAGGAAAACAAAATTGAGTAAACCATCCATGGACAGTAGGATAACTTATTTTGAACAATGCTGCACAGTGAACTTACTTCTCGTTTGAAGGTTCATTGCGTAATACCTCTGGAGCCATCCATTGTGGCTGAAAATGAAAACAAGTATACAATATCACGTAGTAAACAAGAAACATTGTTGGCACAGCACCTAGGATTCATACCAACGCTATCTTGTGGACACATCTATCACTAGAAGTCTAGAACACAGACGAGGGAGGTGGAAGAACATGGAGGAAGAAACATGGAGATGTTTCGGATCAACTGTTATGGACAATAGTCCAGGCGACTAAAGCAGAGTCCAGGAAAAGGTCAAGAAGAGTCCTCACATTAGGAGTCTTAAGTTTAGAAGTATTCAGGATAGGAGTCCTTAGCATATAAGTTAGCTAATTAGGTTATCTCTTAGCTAAATTATATTTTAGTCTCGTTCCTCTCTTGTATCATCGATAGGTGAACCCTACTTGCCATATATCTCCTCTCTCTTTCTTTTCTCTCTTATCATCAACAGGTGGAGCCAAGACGGATAGGGGACAAAAGCTGCTCCCAAATTGGGAACCAAGACTTTGTTGGAGATATATTTAGACTGAAAATTCCTAAAAATAGCTATAGGGAATTATATTGGGCATCTCTTGAAGATTCTCTAACACATGCATGTGGCTCAGTCCAGCCTCTTCATGCATGCCCACAACTAACACATGCATAGGCTGGATCAACATGCAAAACAGAACTCACCGGGTCAAGATTAACTAACAAACATTAGCATAGAGTGTTAACATTTATTCCAGTCATGTCATTCTGGAGAATCCAAGTGAAATTTAAGTAGAGCTTGCCAGTACTTACTGTTCCTTTTCCAGTTTTGGTTGTCAGAAATGTTTGGAGTTTGAGACGTGAAAGACCAAAGTCTGCAACCTGATTAAATTAAGTAAATGAGAATAGAATAAATAAGAATTATGGAAAAAAGAATTAAATTTTCGGAGTTACCTTCACAGTCCAGTTCTTATCGACCAACAGGTTTGATGATTTTAAATCACAATGGACAATAGGTGGGCTGGAATTGTGAAGATAATTCATGCCCCTTGCCTGCAAAAATATAATAAGTTATGTTTTGAAACACAACATGGTGATTGAAGATTCTATACAGCCAAAATATGTGCTTATTGAACAAAATGCCAAGTAACTATATATTACTCTAATAGTTTCAGCCAAAATTTGGTTGGACCAACAATTGGCTTTTGGTAATAGAATATTCAGTTCTGACCATAGGAACAGAGTGTATGATATAGCAGAAGCAACCATGTTAGATGGAACATACATAGTATTACTTTATTTTGCCTCTTTCCCATGTACATTCTAACCTTATAATCTATTGAATTTGGCAGTTCTCCTGCCGTTTCTTCAAAAAAAAGTATCACTTTATTTTTGCATTTCATCATTTTTTTGCCATGTGTATTTCACCATTTCACATACTGAAGCTTGAAGGCATGGTTTAGTTTACACACATTCAGTTTTTCTTCTAGACTTGTGAAAATAATTCTGTAGCATTCAAAATTTTATATTCCCTTCTAAAATATAGCAACTTTTAGGCTTAGGTACATGCATTAACGAGATGTGCAAAAAGACCACAATACCCTCCTTGGGATGGGTGAGTGTAAACTCTAGAATGATTAAGTGGAGTAATGAGTAATAAAGTCTAAATGTAGCAGTATTTTAAGGTAAAAATGACCTTTATAAGTATTGGTTACTATATTTGGGATAAATTTGAACACTAAAAGGTGCTATATTTTGAGATGGAGGGAGTATTTATTACTGCAGGTGAAGAATGTTTATCAAGTTCTGCTACAATCTGTTTCATGCCATTGAAGATTCATAGAACTAAATTTATTTGCCATTTCCTAGAACTAGGAAATGGCAAAAAAGAAAATGCACTCACGATATCTATAGCCATGTGAACTCGCCGTCTTGGATCCAGCTTGCCAGCTTTTTTTTGAAGTAAGTGAAACAAACTCCCTCTGTATTATGGGGTACAGTCAAGTGTGACATAAACCCACGTAAATAGAAAAGCTTCAGTCAGTCGGTCTCTTATGAGCTTAGAAACAATCACATAAGAGTAATATAAGTAAATTTTAGTTCAAGTTCCAGAAAGAAAAAAGTCCACTCACGACACAACTAATGTTAATAATACATGGTACACACAAATTTCTAACAGGGTGTCTTGATTCTTTCAGTTGTAGGAGATATAAAGCATACCGTGGGAGAAACTCCGTAACAATACAAAGTCGTTGGAGAGATGAAACTGCACCCATGAAGAGTATTATATTGGGATGGCGTAGTTTCTTCATCAGTGCTACCTACACAAATGAAGAATGAAAAGATACATGATGGCTACAATTACAGAAAACAAATCATAATAATTGGTTAACAAAGCTAAGATTATATTACTAATTGCTATGCCATAAAACAATTTTTTTCAACACAAGGTAAAAAAATCTGTCTGTCAACGGTTCATCATTTATTTTTCTTGTTTGTCTACATGACCAGGTCAACATAGGAAAAAATCAGACAAAACAATTTAAACAAGCAAGTGTAGTGTCCTGAAGTATCTAACTCAATAAGACAGCAAAGATTTACCTCTTGTCTGAAGGTGAGTATCATATCATCTGAATATTCTTGCTTGGAGAATACTTTTACTGCCACATCCTACAGGGACATGAATAGTTATTCAGAATTCATTGTTAACTGCAAAGTTTCTTTCATAATCACAAATCAGGACGTACATACCGAGCTATACCACAAAGCATGATACACTGTTCCGCAAGAACCTGTGTAATCAAACATGGAAATAGCACAAACAAAAAGTATTTATTAAAAAAGGACAACAACACCAGTGTGCACAGAGCAAACAACAAATAGATTTATTCTTACTAGTTTTGTCTAATTATGTACATAAACTTCCAGCAGTAAACAAAGGAAGTTGCATTAACTTTCAGGTATAAACATATGGAGGCAAAATGCCATCCCCATAGCCTCTCTGTCTAGATATGCAAGACTTTTATTAGTCAAGACACCAAGACTATCGTGAGATCATGAAATTAACTTAAGACATCTTAATGTAAGAAACAGAACTGGTCTCGATTCTGCCTAATATAAAATGGGATTATGCATGAGCTGTCATTAAGAAGCAAGCAGAATGAGTAAATAACAAAGAACAAACTGCTTATGTAGTTCTTAAGATTACAAGGCTACATGATGTGCTTATGTATATATGTTTTGAAGTAAATGACAACAAGAGATGAGTGTGTTTCTACATGTGCAGACAGGATTTTCCAAGTGAGAAGTAACTACCCTGGCCAACTTGTTCTCCGATTACTAGGTCCTCCCATAGAATCTCGGAATCTAGGCAGTCTGCTTCACAATCTACTGTCTCGATAGCACTGCTGTTAGTACTTCCAGTGCTGCTGATACTACTTGTGCTGGTATTGAATGACCACCAGGAACCTGACACCTCATATTTCATGTCCTGGACAAATTCAGTATCTTGGCAGTCTGGTATTATGATTGGCTCTGGGACTTCCTTATGACTCTGATCATTCTCTTGAATTTCTTGGAACTGCGGTGAGATCATTTGGTTTTTCCCAGCCTCATCATGCTCATGACCTCTCCAAGGCCATGGTATTCCCTTGGCCAACAGTGCCTCTGCTTTTGAGCTAAATATTTTGTGAAGCCCCATTTTTCCTTCTCCCGAGTCATCACTATTTGTTTTGCTCGACTTCCCAGAGAAAATTTCTTCTGTAACAAAGGCACCATGCAGAACATCCCCACTTGGAGTGCTTCCTTCACTAGATGTCTGCTCTTCCCTGGCATCATGTTCAGAACAATGGCTCTCATAGACACAACCATACTGTTCGTCGCAGTTCTGACCTGTCCTGACCCGGGAAAGAACTCTGCTTGTAACCCTGGTAGCCTGTGTTGTTATTCTAAAAATCACGAAAAGAATAGACTGCGAAATAAATCAAGAAGAAATACCTGAAGAGAAACTTTCTATTACAACAGAACAGTCTAGTAAATTCTTCTGTTTACTCAGAGATTCACTTACCAAATTTGTTATCTTGGAGGTGATAGCAGATCGGGGAGGTTGCTGGGACTGGGAGTCACAAGAACCTTTGTTTAGCAAAACACTTTTGCAACTGTTGTTGATTTGAACACGTGGCTTTGCTGAATTTGGAAATAATTTCCCTGAGGTTGAATGGCCAAGTATCCCCTCCAATGTCCGTGTATCAGTTGAGAGACAAATGAGGCCTACCAAGCTACCATCATCATCATATAAAGGTGTGTTACTGGCAACAACATAAAACCGCTCTCCTGACTTGTGTTTAACTGGAAATTTCCCTCTCCAACACTTCCCCATGAATATATTCTGGATGATGTCATTTGCTGCACCGTAGTCACTAGGATGAACAACTAATCCAAGGGCATCCTGACCAACTGCTTCTGGAACAGAATATCCATACATATGCTCAGCATACCGGTTCCTGGGTTAAAGAAAAAAGGGAATAACTTGTAAAGAAGGTTTGTTGCATCAAACTGTGAGAAAATGCATTTTAGACTTAACATGCTTGTTGAGCCAAGTTAATGATAAGATGGGGGCATGAGATCAGAAATAATTGCATGCATTGAATATTGCTATGTGTTTAGTTACCTTAAAAGGGTTCCAGATGCATATATAAGAAAGCTATAAACTTATTCTTGCAACAAGCTCCTTTTGGCAGAAAACAAGTGCAACTTTCTGTACAATCTTGTGCACAGTTTTTGAAATCATACAACAAATTATACCATGTGTATGCATTAGAGTTATATATAACAAATAAGATACTTCGAGTTACACTCATAGAAGATTCACAGAAAGCCACTTAATAAATTGTGCAACTATTATGGTAGGGATTCCCCCAGGATGAGGCATTGAGCAAATAGTACTGCAGTAGTATATAGCTTTTACCTTTTCTTCATTCAGATTAATTGGGGATTTTTGTGGGGAAGATAAATTGAGATTTAATATATCTCAAAGCAAGTGCACTCTTCAAAGTTCACTACTATCTTATAAAATGAATTATCTTTTACAAGGTTCATAGTCCAATATTATCACTCAAAACTAAGCTAAAGTGACCTAACATAATCTGCTTGCATACACGTGATGAATGGATGATAAAGAACAACTACACTCGAACCGATAGTTTACTTCCATACTCACTGGTTAATTCAATAAAACACTAGAGGATGTCAATGAAACAAGCTAAAGACGTGGACTTATTTCTCCATTCTGAGTTTAGCAAAAGAGTTCATTCGACTACACCAAAAATTCATTTTTTACCATACTGTTAATGCAGGCACCATCACATTAGGCCAGACTTAAACTAGTACATCGTTCTCTGCAGAAAGATTGCATGACCTACACAAACTTATTTGAGTAAATTTGCCTCAACCTCAGAATTACACTTCTCTAGCATTTTGTCAAGCACTTGATGAGCAGACACAAGCAAGAAATTCAAGAAGACTCACCAATACATGACGGTCCCATCGAGGGCAATAACATGCACGGCCTGCCCGAGAGAGTGCAGGATCCTGACGTAGTGCCTGTCAGTCAGGCCGGAGCGGCTCACGCGCTGCAATCGCGACGACAGCTGCGGGAGAGCTGCGAGGATGCGCTTTTGCGCAGGTGGCGCCGGCGGGCGGCGCACGGAGGCGGATTGCGAACCGCGGCGCTCCGGCACGATCCTGGATATCTCTCGCTTGATCTGAGCCTGTCCCTCCTCCAGCTCCCGTATCTTCTTTAGGAGCTCCGCCGCTTCCATCGCCGGCGAAGAGGCTACTGTTGGATCAACAGTTCAAGACCTCGAGACATCAGCGGCTTGCCCCGAGCTCGCAAGGTGGCGCCTCTCTCAGCTTCCAAGAGATTTCTGCACCGCAGGAGCTCCAAACTGGCGCCTTTTTACCGATTTCGTGGGTATTCCCGTGATCCAGGAGCCCAAAGGTGGCGCTTTTTTCTTGTTTTCTAGCCAATCTGGAGAACAAAACCTGCACAACTCCGTTTATCGGAGGCTTCTGATAGAGATTCTCAGTGCCTTGTATGCTAAAAAAAAAGAACTTTCAGAAAAAATGAGAGAAAGAAGCCCGCTTTCGCAGGAGTTCTTGATCACTTCGGTGGTTTCAGGTTGGAGTCGTAGAGAAAGGAGCAAATAGGCAAATATAGGTGGAATCTATCACAATCTCTCTTGCCTTTTGCTTTGGCTTTGGATTTGGCTTTGGCTTTTTGTTTCCTTCTGTTCCACAATTCACTTATATATTTCGATGTGTTGGATTTCTGGCGCAGGGATGATCTCAACAGGACTGCGTCTGCCTCTCACCATCTGTCTCTATCCACCCAATTGTTGCTGTCTACATCATCAACTTGGGAAGGCCGTTGTTTTATTAACACCGGTCCGACGAAACTCTTCCCGGATTCTGTGGCCTCACAATATTTCGCATTAAAATATACACAACTTTTTTTTATTCGAGATCATCTTTTGGAAATTATTGCTCCTCTTATTATGTAGTGCTCTTTTTCGGCTGGATGTGGTGAGTTTTCCTGTTCATTTATTGCTGGTGAGCACTGCCTAGTTTTCAGACCATTTGTACATCTGATAAGGCATCAAGCACCGCTCACCGCAGCCCTGCACCACACATCTGATTTATATATTGGATGTGATAAAGGCCTATGTCAGTGGGGGCATGAGCGGGGAGCCCAACTTTTTAAAATCTTTAAATTTTTTTGATAGTTTAGTATTATAAGTCATATATTTTTCGGTTTCACAATTGTGTACATATTACTTTAAATACTATTCTCTTCGTCTCAAAATATAGTATTTTTATAATTTAAAATTTATTCTAAATGTAACAATGTAATACTTATAAAAGATTACTTTTACCTCTAAAATATTCATAGTATTCTTAAATTTTATTATTTGTTACTCCACTAAATCACTCTTAGAACCATACTCACCCATCGCAACGAGAGTATTACGGATTTTTACATATTTTTATGCATATGTTTAATCATAAATATTGTTATATTTTTGGATAATAGTATACTACTTTTATGCATATATTTAAACATAAATATTGTTATATTTTTGGACAATACTATACTACTTGTCTACTCATTGTCCAAATGGAGTATATACAGTATAGAGAGTATAAGTGGATTTTTAGAAGAAAAAACGGCATGGAAGTAATCGTCGTCTCGCCTTGCACTTACACGTCACCTGCACCTCCTGTCGCGCTCACCGCTGCGAGCGTCTCACGCTGCATCGACCATATACCATAGGACATAGTCTACCAGACTGGATGAATCATCTCATATTGTGAGAGGCGAAGTCCGGTACATGATTGTGGATGTAAATATACCGCTAATTTTTTTTACTAGCTATTACTTTATAATAGTTATGTAAGTACTCACTCAGTACAATATAATATATGTCTTGTAGCTTAACCGATATTCTAGTTAAGAAAGTCTCAACTCATACATATTCTTTTCTATTTTGCTCTAGATTTAACACTCCTCGCAGCCTCATCCAGGGCAAGGAACCGAAAATTGAGCTTCTCGAAAGCTCTAGAAATTGTTTAAGCTTCGTCAGTCACAGCAGACACCACCATCACCATGCAGGCGTGCCTACGTTGCCCACTGTATGTATGTCGTCGGCAGGAACAAGATAACAGTAGCAGCAGAGCAGACAAGCTTCTGCATGAACTAATATATCATCTGTTTAATTTACAGTTTGAAGTACCGGTAGCGGATCTAGAAATTTTATGACGTGTGAAGTTAAACAGACTATAAATCACATATATAATATAAAGAAAATTGGCTTGACAACAACGATAAACTAAATTAATAATAAACACTCAATCTAAATATGCATATATCAAAATAATTTGTATCACATTCTCAACACTAGTGAACTAATATAATTTCTAGTAGATAATAAAAAAATAGAAGAAAAAATAGAACGTCTTCTATCTAGATAGGAAAGCAGCTAGCAAATATCGCCGCGATGGCTGTGTCGGCCACCGAGGCGATGGCCTATGCCCTACGGGTGGCAGGCGTGCTCGACAAATTAAACAGCATGAACCAGCAAAAGTATCTTCTATAGAGAATAGTAGAATTTACTTATACTTGAAGGATGAAACACACTAAATTCGACTGTCTAAAGCAGACAACTTTTATAGTTGAAGATCAAATCAATATAAGCAAATTTGCAGCACTTCCATAACAAATCTTAGAAGAGTACACCATATACTATCCCGTAACAAGAGAATTCCTTGCTTCTTTGAAAGGATTAAAAAAGCTACAATAGAGTTATATGAAGCACAAACTACTTTTTTAGCGGTATGTAGCGGCGCAATGCAACTCGCTGGCTGCTAGAAAGAGATGAGAAAAGAGGAATATGATTAGCCGGTTAGAAAAATAGATTATGGACTGACTATTAGAGTGTTGGGCTAGATTTTGACCTAATTAACACATATACATATATATAAATACTCAATTTTTTGAAAAAAAAATAAGATACATTTGTACCCTTTGCTCCACGCTGCGTCCGCCTCTATGAAATACTCTCGTATATATGTCAAGTTTTTATTTTCATGATCAAGCATCCATGTAGAAAAGTAGTGGTCAATTTTTCATAGTTGGGAAAAACCGCACACATGTCTGAAACAATTAAATCTTGCTAGTTCTAATTAAGTGCAATGAAAATATATATGACTGTATCTAGCTGCGTTTTCCTGATAATTTTAAAGAATGGCATGTTTTTTCCCTGAAAATATGGACAGGCAACTTGGTCTCTCACAATCTCTCTGAAAAAAGTTTCTCTGATAACAAGAGGCTGCATCGATCCGTACCTATATTTCAAACCACTTGCTTGTAGCATTAATTACTGACCACTACATATATACGGAATATATAAGAACCTGTAGCAAATCTGCAAATTGATCTGAATTGTAAAGTCTTAGTCTCTCCGGCCTCCTCAAGTTGCAAAGTGATCTTAATCTTCTCACTAACTACCAGGGACTCGGTAAGCTCTCTCTCTCTCTCTCTCTCTCTATAACAGATCCTAGCTAATTTTTTTTATTGATCAATATGAAGAACAGTAAGATGATGTGCATCAGTACATGGATGCTATGTTTTCCTTGAACTGTTGATACTTGAATGCATATCCCTGCAAATTGTTAGATAACTGTGACAAAATAAAACTGTCAAAACATATTAAACTAGGTAAATTTTACCGTTCTTAAAGAGATACCAAAAGGTATCATAATTTTTAGTGTTAATTTTGATACCTATTAGTATCTCAGGTACTAAAAGGTACCAAAATTAACACTAAAATCTCGGTACCTCCTCAAGGACTATAAAATTAGTCATAAAACTATTATGATATACAAGCTCGTTTGGTTGAGAGTCTGGATGTACAACTAGACGGTTTGAGTCGTTTGCGACGCAAATTTAGATGACTATTTCTTCTTAATTATAATAACACCTAGTCCATTCTAGGTCGGCCGAGTTTTTATATATAAAACTATTGTAACAAGGATGGTAAAAGTAGAATCAATGTAGAAATGTACATGTAGTTTTGACAGTGTTTCCAGTGACATTAGAAAACAATCAATGCTTATTGAGAAGCATATAGATTGACAAAGTATGTATGTCCACAAAATGAAAAGTTGTTTCACTTACCAATGAAATGTGATGCATATGTGAGTAGCAGCCTTTCAAGACAGGCAGCATTAAATGTGTAATCACAACAAATTTATTTGACTTCTAGGAATTAGCAGCTGAGAACTTTGCACATCTACATCAATAAGTAAACTATTAGAAAGTAGAAAAATCTTTGCAGGAATGAAGATGGGATTGATGAAGTCAAGATGGATACTAAAATACTATTGTGGTAAGATTGTCACACTTCCAGCCTTCCAGGCCGTCCCTCTCCTCCTCGTCAAGTGTGAGGTGTAGGATTGCACAGAGTTAGACTAAGTAATCAAGTATACTTTCTAGATAAACTTTATTTTGTTCTAAGTTTATTGCTCAATTTAAGTCATTCAATCATATAAATTTTTTTATTTGACACTTTGTTTTCTAATTATTATGGTCGAGATCACTGCACACACATCCTTTAAAATCGTGTCTCGCCCCTGTTTAAAGTTTAGCACACACCTATGAGGCTATGACACAGTATTTTCCTTCACCTTCTTGTTCTAAAGAAAATAAATTATATACCCTTTTCTCCTTGTTGACCAAAAAAGAAGGCAAGTTTTATGATGTATTCTATCGTAACCATTGATCTTTAATTTGTAAATGATTTAGATTAATTTCTACTACTACCATAACGAGATGTAGTAGAATTTATAGAGGACAAAATTGTCAAATTTTTTTTTGACTTGGAGGGTTAAACTTACTTTTTTCGTTCTAAGAACTCCAGACAGTTCACACATACGTACTTTTTGGTTGTCGGCTGCTAGAAAACTAATTAAACCAGTATGTATTAATTATAATCAATTAAAAGTATCAAACCATACTTTAAAATCAACGGCTGAAATTCATTTACTGATAGTATAATAGTATTAGTAGAGTGCACGGTACTCGAGAATTCCTCTCCCTTTTCTCTAAAAGGAGGAGAGCTCGGAGATGAACATGTAGATTTATGCCCGGCCCGATAATCTGGACTCCAATGTAAATATTAAAGTTACGAGGGACGTGTGTCGAGCGTGCAATGAATCCAGACGGATTACTTATTATTCCTACAGAAGGTCACTTTCGGTCAACAGCAGATAGTTAGTTAGTCAGCCAGCCACACGTGCGTGCAACAAACAAAACATAAAAAATATTTAACCTTGAAACAGCCAGCACAGTCAGTGTTTGGTACTCAACTCCCTGTAATTAGGCGAATTAATTAAAGAAAGTAGGAAGCAGGAGCCACACATGTACACACAAAGTGCAGCTCTGAAGAACGGACACATCGCCCAGTTTCCGACCACTAGTTCAGTATAGTTTTTGCCTCTCAGGTCGACATCGATCTTGGCTGCTACTTGCAATTAATTTCGTCAGCCGGAGATTAAGTTGCATCTGCGCTTACTTACTTACTTATCTAGCTGCCAGATTAAGCTGACATTGATCGATCTATTGCGTTAAACACAAGCCAATCGATCACTCTATTATGTACTACTCCGTACCTATGTAGCAGCCAGATGAGACTTTTTATCTACGTACGCATCAAATGTCAACATCGATATGATCGATCATCTCTTGCAATGTGCATGTATGATCCATATTCAGAGCTAGCATAAGAGACGAATTAGCTCAAATGAATGGATGATACTGATTTTCAGAAGAGGAATTCGAGGAGGACCCTGTTCTTCTTCTTGGGTCGTTTTGTGGGCCGGGTAACAAATAATTTCTACAAATCGTCTGGAGAAAATGTAAGGGAGATTCATGTGCCAATATTTTTGTAACGGGATTGATGTGAGCCTAAATTTGTCAGCCCGGTCAATGGAGACATGGGTTTAGGGTGTGCTTTGTTTAGCTTAACTTCTCGGTGACAAAATTGAAAGCTGAAGCAAATAAATAAACAAAGACAAAGTCAATCTTTTCAGCTACAGTAATTTTTTTTTCAATATAAATTGAAATTTGCCCATCCCTAGGTCACATAATTTTACAATTTGCGTTCTTCAATTCCTCGTTAGATTAAATTAGCTTATTAAATTCGCTATTAATTAATATATGAAATTGTCGTTTTTTATTGTTAAGTTTCATAGAATCATTTTACCGCATATGATGAAATTAACTGTTTCAACGATAGTAGTTTTTTGCTGGTACAAATTAAAATTTGCTCATCCCCTAGATAACATAATTTTATGGTTTGTGTTGTCCTATTTCTTCGTTAGTTCACATTAACTTATTACATTCACTATTAATTAAGAAATGAAAATTATCGTTTTCTGTTGTTAAACTTTATTGAATTGCTCTATCGCATATTCGTGGCTACTCTAATTAAACAACTTTATAGTTTAACTCATAGGTTACAACATTTTTTTCACATCTCATAGCTCAGAATAGCTTTTCGCATTTCATAGGTCATAATAGTTAGCTAGTCTTTTCGTGATATCTATGTACCTTTTTCATTTAAAGTTTTATATTTAGGTCCTATTTAATACGCCTTGCAAGTAAGAATAATTGGTGCCGATTTCGTAAGCCCTGTGGGCCGACACGGCGGCCCAAACACGCTCCGGGCCGGCCTGATGCCCATCACTATATATAAAGTCCGCCCTCCGCCGGCCGCCGCCTGCACCCTGCCTTCCGCTTCCGGTCCGGCTCCGTTGCCTCTTCTTCTTCCTCCATTCTCCCGAGTCCTCACTCCTCAGATGGCAGGGAAACCAACAGATCCTATTCCACGCCCCACCGCCATCCCTAGCGAGGCCAAACTTTTTTCACAGAGATAAAAAAGGATTTAATTTGAATACATATACATTTATCAATGGCCGGCGTGCCCCCACCGCCGCGGCAGCTCGATGT
>KE370957.1:0-12889 GCA_000418225.1 Zizania latifolia
GCGCGAGGCAGGGAGGCATGACGGAGCTGTTCGACACGGCCATGACCAGCCTCTTGCACCTGCCGGAGGTGCTCGAGCGCCTCGCCGCCGGAGACGGGGACCGTCGCTCTGCCGGTGACCACGCCGGGCATGGCCACGGGCACACCCGCATCAACGGTATCGGCGTCGGTGCCAGTGGTGGCGCAGCGGTGGACATCGTGGAGACCCCCGGCGAGTACGCGTTCGTGCTCGACGTCCCTGGCCTCTCCAAGTCCGACATCCAGGTACAAAAATCTCGGAGCCCTCGATTTCTTGCATGAGTGTCAAACCAGTGATCTATCGTGAGCAATCCTGTTGAAAACGGGTGCCTTTGTTTGGCACACAGGTGACCCTGGAGGAGGACCGGGTGCTGGTGATGACGAGCAGCAATGGCGCCGGGAAGAGGAAGCGGGAGGAGGAGGAGGAAGGCGAGTGCAGGTACATCAGGCTGGAGCGTCGCGGCGCCGTCCAGAGGTCGTTCGTGCGCAAGTTCCGCCTGCCGGAGGACGCGGACACCGGCGGCATATCCGCGCGCTGCGAGAACGGTGTGCTCACGGTCACCGTCAAGAAGCGGCCGCCGCCGGAGAAGAAGACCAAGTCCGTACATGTCACCGTCGCCTGAACGGAGCACGGAGACAGTGGTAGAGAGGTAGTGGTCAGTAGTGCTGTAGTGGCAGTGTGGCGTCGTAGGAGCAGGAAGCAGCCGACTGGTTGGTATGGGATGTTAACTGTTCAGTGCTCTGTTTTGTGCGTCGAGAGTACAAGTATCTGTTCTTCTGTGTAAACAATAACGTGGAGTTTGTTAAATTTCTGATGTACTAATGTGCTAAGCCTAATATCATTATAATGCAGAAAAATTTAGATCACTAACCATTATTTGATAGTTCTATCTTTTTTAAGAATAGTTAAAGCATGAAGTAGATCATTGGCTTGATCCCGAAGAAGTCGTCGATAATTTCTAATATGATAATGAAACATCTCCGGTCTTCACCTACACTGACTAAGAACAGCAATATGTTCTCTCTCTAGCGCTAGTTTAATCGGGTTTAGTTTTTTTTTTATTGGGAAGCATGATAATGAAATATCATCGGTCTTCACCTATACTGACTAAGAACGGCAATACGTTCTTCCTCTAGCTCTAGTTTAATCGGATTTAGTTTTCTGTGTATCGGAAAGCATGATAATGAAACATCTCCGGTCTTCACCTATACTGACTAAGAACAGCAATACGTTCTTTCTCTGGCACTAGTTTGATCGGGTATAGTTTTCTGTGTATCAGGAAGTGATCGATTGTTAAGAGTAACCATTGTTCGTATAGTCGGGTTTTCCTTTTAATCTTAACGCTGTGGGAGATCGAGGGCTGTTCAAAAGAAAACTTTGGACGGTGTCAATCATGACCCAAGTGAAATAAAAAATGATCATGTAAGGATAGAAAGCGAGCAAAATCTCTTATCGGTTTTCACGACGAAAGATAAACTTCCAAACATAGTCGTACCAAGTTAGTGTTATTTTCTGTAGTAGGAGTACAGTGGATCGAGCAAATTATGTCAAAAGTAATCTCGTCCGTGAGCGTCTCCAAATCGATGCCTTCATGATGCGTTGCAAGTTTTTGGTTCACTATGGTATGCATCGGTGTTAAAAGCTGTTCCTGATTTTGAGAATCTTACAGTTCAGGGCATTTTTTAGAGGGCCGGAGATTCTAATAGGCTAAGCCATTTTGAGAAAGAGCTGGAGATTGATAGTATTTTAAAAGTTAAAAAAAATGATGTCATAAAATTTTGATAATAAAATATTTAAAATTTAAAAGTAACTTATGCTAGCCTTTAAAATTTAAGAGTATGACTTTTTGTCTGTTAATATATCCATAAATAAGGATTTTAATTTATATACATACCTAATTGGATAAATATACATAGAATCTGATAGTTTGTTGAGAGTTGTCACGGTCACGTGAGATCTGAATTTTCCATTATTAAAAAAAGTTCTGATTGAGCCTGCATACGAATGAATGGCATTCATTAAGCCTGTGGCCAAGTTCTCTGTTTCTGAGTATAAGCAAATTTCTTATTGTACACATGGCTTGAAAATACTACTAGCATATACATCATCGTACTGAATCCAACGCAACCTTTCATCGTAGTGGCTAAAATATTGGCTATGCTCATCAGCAATCCAGGTATCAGAATCATATCTACCAAAAACAGGTACAAATAGTAATGCAGAACCAGAGTACCTCCAGGATATATTCAAAAATACATTCTAAATATTATTATATACGGAGCTTTTTCAATAAAATTACTTTTAAATTTTTTCATCTCTAATAGACTCTTAATATTCTATTCATTATATTTTACTCTTATATCACCGATGAGTAGATTCTATCTATCACATCTCTAGTTTTTTTCTTTATTTTTTCTCTTTCTTATATCACAGATGAATAGAACAAAACAAATAAAGAACCAGAACCACTTACTAGAAGTAGAGAGGATGAAGAGGGTTAAGGTCTCTAAAATTTAGGAGCTAGATACAAAAATTGTTGGAGGGGCATTCAAACCAAAAATCCCTAAAAATAATGATCTAAAGTTATACCTGATACCTCTAAATGCTCTAACCTAACACATAAATACAAAGTATTAGCCGCGAATCATTCACTAGCCCCAAAGCAACAACTGCACTATCAGGGCTACCAAGAATTCAAGACCCTGATCCTGTGATCAAACGGCAGCCAGTTAACCTATCGCACTAAAGAGTTAGGTGGATCATCCTTGTATACTAAACTAGTTTTCTTAGTGTTTTCTAGAAGATCTCCCTAGAGATACAAGTCAAAAGTTGGTGCAGTACACAAGCTGTTCCCCACCCAATGTTTCGAAACTTGCCGACTGCAGCCTATCGAAATCTTTGCACGTTTGAACCTTTGTAGGATTAATGTCTTGCCTTGTCCTGTACAAAAAAGTAATGATCTACATCTAAATCAATAATGTGTGTGATTCTAAACTATATCTTGACAAAGATAAATTATCAAATCTTTCATTTTGCAAAATACACCACTATGTCAATATTCTTGTCTTTTGGACGAACGCCATGTGAGAGCAATGATGTGAGACAAGGGCGTGATCCAGACTGATTTAATATTAGAATTATTGTAATCTAGCTAATAAAAATTATAATAAGCTAGTTTATAATAACTTAGAGGAAAATAACCTATAAGTTATTTGATAAATTATTACTAATATGAATTATTATGTTTGAATGATAGAAATTATAATGCCTATGAAGGGCTAAGTTTTAACTATGAGATAAAAGTCAGTAATTTTACAAAAGTGCAACATGCATTTTTTTCTTTCTAAAGTAATAAGCTAAAAAAACCTAAATTCCAGATCTACTTTGCAAATTATAATAAGTTATTCCAATAATATAACTGTTTTTAAACTTTTTACCAATAAGCTAATAATCTCATTATCACATTGTCGGCATCAAATCAGGACCGAGCATGACATCGGTACCACAGCTAATATAGACAGTAGTGGCATTAATCAAGTGAGATGCAAGGATGTTTGACTCGGACCAAAAAAACATCTAGAACAGTGCCGTCGTAAGATTCATCGAAATTCCGCCCGTCTTCTGAAACATCTAAAGAGTGACCAAGCTCGGAGGTCTTCGCTGTGAACTAGTCTTTCACCAACCAACATAGCACAAACACAGGAAACAGCAGTCAAGAACATAGATTAAGGCATACTGGCCGCGAATTCGTAATGTTCAACGCCATACAAGGGTAGCAACGACAGAAAATTACACCAAAAAAACAAAGCAGTTTCTTCAGTCTCATAAATGGCTGTCATGCATAGACAATCGAATAGGGAACAGGTTCAGTCGCCAAAGAGTTTCAGGAGGCAACCTTTTGCATCTAGGCTAAGACATAACGATATGCTACCTCAAGGTGGCAAGGTGCCATGCAGGTGCTTCCCAATCTCCAATAGTCTTTATTC
The DNA here is from genome assembly GCA_000418225.1 of Zizania latifolia. Classification (NCBI taxonomy): domain Eukaryota; kingdom Viridiplantae; phylum Streptophyta; class Magnoliopsida; order Poales; family Poaceae; genus Zizania; species Zizania latifolia. The sequence goes on from KE370957.1 coordinate 4,005, forward strand.
CTGAAACATATGAGCAAGATTAGAGCAATGGAAACCTTGTGTGTCGTCAGAGGAAAAAAATTTCAAATTGCCAATCCTTACCCTTTTCCCTATGTATATGCTCCAACTATCAGGGCTCAAATTCCTCAGTAGAAATTGGTAGAGATGGGCATGTCATCAAAGCTCCAGAGGTCCATGTTGCTGACAACATCCTGAGATCCATCCAGGTTGAGAAGGCTATCCATTGATTCACCAGCACCATCATCCAGAAGAAACCTCATGTAAGGTTCTAAATCTGTCAGTCCATCAGTAATATCAACAGTATTGTTCTCCATAATGGGAGGCACAACTGAGTTCTGGGCGTTATTCTCAATGAATGCATACTCATCGACTCCGGCTATGGTGGAAATCGGAGCAATTGATGTTATATCCGGTGTCTTTGTATCATTCTCCAATCCCAGATCTGAGCAGCCGAAGGAGTTGCTTCCCTGGTCAGAGTTCATAATAGGATCCTCAATAGGAGCAGGAACAAACAACATGTTATCAGGCTGAACAAATGGCTTGTTTGAACTGAAGTTAGCAGATGGGTAGACAAACGCATTTGTGTTGACAAGATTGTTGAATGATGGTTTAACAATAGGCTTATGTTCCACACTTGACTTCGGTGCTTTAGCAGTGGCAGGGTTTCCACGGCGCTGCTTCTGAGTAGCTGTTGGAGTCTCTGGAAAATTCACCTTGGCCTTCTTGCCACGAATCCTACGTGCTTCAGCATCATAAGCTCTTGCAGCTTCTTCAGCACTGTTGAAAGTGCCAAGCCAGACACGAACACCCTTGCGAGGATCTCTGATTTCAGCAGCCCACTTACCCCAAGGGCGCTGCCGGATACCCCTGAATTGGTTCTTTCTCTTCCTTTTGGCAGATCTTGCAGCAGGGCCATGAAATCCAGCAGTGGTGATGGTGCTCAAGTCATCTGTAATGGAAGGTCAATGTCAATGGCAAGAAAGCTGTACACAGATGAACTTCTCTTACTGATGTTATTTTCTTTTGGTGGTAACTCGTAAACATGGATTTAAGTCTAAAAGATCACAACATGCGTGTAACAATCAAATTTTGGAGAAATCAAATGCCAAATCACATCAAAATTCTGAATCTCAAGAACAGCACTCAAGACATGGACGTCACAACTATCTCAGCTGTCTACGAGGAACACAAAAGCTGAGTTGCTAGACTTCAAGAAAGATCTGTGGTTAACCCACCACACGACTTACAAGATATAACCGATTCAGACAATTTACTCAAGACCTACCAACCCCACAAACAAAATGAACTAGTATGATCTAAGCAAAAAGAAAAAGAAAGACTCTTGAAATGTTCTCATCTGTTGACTGACAGATACAACCCTACAACAGCCAGCCGGAAGAGTGAAGACTAAACAGCCAGGAGTATATGCTAAGACATGTAGGAATCAGCAGTAAACATCATAAAATCCTTTGCTTAGACTAATAGTTGAATTAAGTCTAGAACAACCCTCACGCAAATGTACAACCACATGACCAAATCATGTGATACGCGGATCATCCATCTAAGTATCTAACAAGTAACAGTCCAAAAGGGAAGATCTCCAAAGGGAATGGAGAATAATTCCCCCCTTTACCGCGGATTCAACTCATTGGAATAAAAAGTAACGACATGGACCGTAGAATTTTGAGGAAAAAAACCCAGATCGAACAGCCTACGAAACGAAACGGCCTATCTAAAATCCTTACGAGCAGAATCCGCAAAAGCATACAGAGTTCATCGTTTCATAGTCCTAGCATAGCACAGAAGAAAAGCCCTAAACTTCATGACAGATCAGAGAAGCACATCAATCCACCACAAATCCCCGACCAAACAGGAGTATCACGCCTAAATCCGACTTTGCAACATCAACCCCCCAAATTCTCTATTTTTCTCTCCCAGTCCAGTCACCAAACGTTCCTAATCCCTGGAAATTTTACGATCTACCTACAGAAATCAAAGCACAAAAGAGCAGATAACTACAGAAATCAAGCCACTCCCAGCGACACCGATACCTCTGGAGATGGCCCTCTTGACAAAAGGAGGCTTGACCTCGACGACGTCGTCGTCGTCATTCTCCTCCCCAAACTCCAAATCCGAGTCCCCGGACTCCAGCTCGAACTCCTCAAAGTCAGCCTCGAAGTCCTCATCGTCCTCCTCCACGAATCCCCCAAAGTGGCGCCTCCCGCCGGCGCTCCACCTGGGCTTCTTCTTGTCATTCCACAGCGACCCCTCCGTCAGCCGGAGCGACTCCGCTGCCGCCGGCTTCTTGAGGTCCGCGAGGATGGCTCCGCCGCACATGGCTCGTCGCCGGGAGCTTCGCCGCCGCCGCGCTGGAGCAGCAGCAGCTTGCTTGCGGGGATGGCGAAATGGTAGACGAGTTCTCTCTCTATGCCTTTTAGTTCGCCTCGACAAAATATTGGAGAGGTGCGGGTGGGTGGGCTCCGGCCTATATATATTGTTGATTACTTGATTCGGCTAAGTGGGCGCGCGTCGGAGGCGGCACACGTGGTGGGGCCACCTTGGCAGCCAGTGGACGCGTGCAGAGGAAGGCATGCGGGTAGAAACGAGGCAGGTACAAATGATTTGTTCCCTTTGAAACCTTTGCAATTGACCTTAGAAGAAGGATACTGCTCATTTACTACTCCTCACGCGGCATCTCTAACAGAATCTCTTCTAAATAGCTCCTTTTTCTTAAAATTTTAGTATTATAACTAAAAAATCAGCTCTAACAGATACTCTAAATAGCTTCTCTAAATAACTTTAAAAAATAAAGGATCCCAAAATTAATCATTTCGCTCTCTATTTTTAGAGGGCATATACAGAGACTCAAATTTAAGGATTCTATTAGAGAGAAACACATTTAAAATAATTTGCATTCCCAAAATAATCTCAAAAGACTATATAGGGAGTTAAATTTTATAGCTACTTTTGGAGATGCTCTTAGATCATCTTCCATGGATGATTTCCTAAATCTTATATACAGGGACTATTTAAACTTTATATTTTCTTAAAAATTAATCAATCTAAAATATTTTCCTTATAATTTTGATTCATATTTTTTAAATACTGCAAAAACGATAAATGAAACATGGTACAACACTGATAGTATTTAACTAATACTCTATCCATCCCATAATATAGCAATCTAGTGCTGGATGTGATATTTCACAGTGCAATGAATCTAGATAGAGGAAGTACAACATAACAGAAAATGCTTCAAATGAAGGTAGATTTTACTGCAAAAGAGACTCACTTGAGAGAAATTAGAGGCACAGATAAAAATAGGGACTAGGCATGCTAATCCTATATTTAAGAGAGATTATAGATGATTTAGTGAATGTATTAGAAAAATAATTTATTCAGAGGAACCGTTGGAGCTTTATTTTTTTACTAAAATATCTAAATTTAAATTTAGATATCACATAAGGAATCTCTTGAAGATACTCTTGCGAATTTAAGATATATTCGGGTGAATATTTAATTGATGTGAAATTAATTTGCTGCTAATTTAATTGGGTGAATACATTGTTTAGAGGAGTTTTAGTTATGGAAATAGTTGTACCTTATATAACCTCCTCGAAACTACACTAATGCATCAAGCTGCCAGAGTAGCACATTGTTTGTCACCGGGTGAGTGCGAATGCGAATGCGAATGCAATAATTAGCGTAGCCATGAATAAACTGAGGTACCTGTACCCACGAGATACATTCTTTGTTAATCATTTATGAAAAGATTTTACACGATCTTTTTATTAGGAGTAACGATCTTTTTATTAGGAGTATGCCTATACAGGATTTGATTCGATTCCCAAATTTGTTAGCTAATTAAGGTTTAACTTATCTGAATCAAAATACCTGGAATTAGCCCGGGGTTAAGCTAAAATCACCAAACCTCATGTGGTCCCCTACAGGACACTGTTCCTCACCGGAACAGGTCGTGTTACATGGTAACTGGTAAGCCTAAAGTTAGCTCGGTTCAAACTGAATTCATAAAATAGTACGTCAACAATATGATTTTTGGTGTTTTTTAAAATATATTAAAATTTGACAAAAGCTAAGAGTGGAACAAATTCGGCGAAATAAAAAACAAACTAGCCCCACCTGCATCCCACGTTCAGTATTTTCCATTTTTATTTTTTCACCAAATGAGATATACGATTCTCAGACTGAATTTTATCATTATAACACCAATTTCCTTTATATTTCTATTTTTTAGAAGTTTCATGTTTTTTCAAAGTTTTATTTTTTTTAACAATTGATCAGCTTTCAACCTAAATCAATCGGTTTTACATTTTGACAAACCGCTCAATAATCATCCGGTTCTAGTTTGTTAATTTAAAAATTGGAATTTAAATTTTGGCCAGTAACCATCCTGTAGAAATTTTTTTATAAACAATATCTACTGTCTTCAAATTGCAATTCTGGATAGCTTTGTTAAAAAATTGAAAACTACACTCTGTTTACCAATAGTATTTCCGGACATTCAAAATATCACGGAGACCTAGTTTTAAAATTTCTTCACGGAAATCCACCCCCGTAGGCTGTACGAGTGTACGTAGCCATCTCGTTGCGTTGCTGCCTTATCTCCGGCGATTTCTTCGCACGTTTCGTGCATCTTCAGTTCGTCCTCGCTTTTCGCCGCTCCACCGCGCGCGTCCGGTGCACTGCTAAACACCCACCCAAATACCCGATCTTGCTTTCGTTCCCTTGTGTTTCACAAGGTTTTTTAGCCAGCGACCACGCGTGCATGAACAAGAACAACGTGTTTACCTTTTTACTCCCCGTAAAGCGTCGGTTGCTCCCAGAGTATTCGGCTTCTGCTACTGCTGTAGATTTTGCGACCACACGTATTGCTGCCGAGATGTTTCTCATTAAACAGTCTGTGTAAAGTCTAAAACTGCGGCTCGTTTTACCCGCTCTATATTGTTTAGATTCACCGTGTCACCTAATTAGCGATGACCAGCGGGCTAAGACAAAGCCGTCTGCTTTTCCTGCCTCCGCACCAAAATACATCCATGTTTTTCGAAAAACAATGTTTATAATTTTTGACTAATAATTAAACTAAAAATATTTAAATTTATTGTTATACATGTTTATTGTCAATTGATTTTTGAAAGTGTTTTAATATATTGTTATCTAATAATTAAACAAAAAATATTTAAATTTATTGTTATACATGTTATTGTCAATTGATTTTTGAAAGTGTTTTGATATATTATTATTTTAATATTTGTTGATGATATATAATTAAACTAATTAATGATTAATACTATACGTTAAGATTGAGTAAAAACGTATATATCTTATATTTTGAATCGGAGGTAGTACTATGGTCAACGTCGATCATTGAAGTCTGCTATACTACCCTTTTAAACAATATTGTTTAAAAAAGCTCTAAAGACATGTTCTTCTGTTTTAAATAATTTCTAAAATCTAAGTTCAAGCGTGTTTACTTAAGTATTGCTTTCTTGTTTTTTTTCCCGGTATTGGTTTTCCTAACTGTCTCGTGGACTACTATATGTCTGAAGCATGATGCGAAGGACTCAAGATACATGAATATGAGATTTGTAGTAATTATTTAAGAGATAAAACGAATAAATTTGATAAAAAGTTGGTATCTATTTTAAATTTCTTAAAACTGAATCGTCTAAAAGTTTGGAAAACTTATCCATACTGTAAGCCTACAAAACAAGTATAAACGTGCAAAACTACGTCTAAACGTGTAAATGTGCACGCTTTTTCAGACGCCGGCCCATTTTTTCTCCAGCGAGACATCAACACAACTCTGAAGAACGTCCAGTGCTTCGGCCACTAAATTCCAAAGCATGATTTCATGAGCCTTTTCCTCCTTTCTTTTGGGTAATTACTACTAGCTGCAGAACATCAGGAGGAATCGGTGAATTAGCCGTTTAATTTGACCGACCTAACTACTGCTCTCCTGCACAAGTGCAGAATGACCAGGAAAGCAATCCGAACCTGTGCAGCTATTTCTTAGCTAGGCGAGCAGCCTGGACTCTGCCTGGATGCGTCGACATCTCCGGGCCCTCCGTTTTTGACAGAGGAGTGGCCAAAGAAGCGTGCCTTTTACACGCTCCAAATCTAAAATTATTTATATCTAATAAACGTCATGTTTGGTATAGCCGAAGATTTAAAATTTTTTAAAGCTCGTTAAACCTAGTTTCAAGAAATACTATATCTAGAGCTATAAATAGATTAGATTTATTTAGTTGAGCAATTTAATTTTTATTTTTACTAAAAACTAAAGTTTAAATTATTTTATTATATCATACAAACTCCAAATTTAACTAGAATATCAGAGTTAGAGCTGTACCAAATAGACATTAAAAATTACTTAAAAATATTCATATATAGTTAAGAGTAGATTAAAGACATTTAATTAATTGATCTGTCTAATTTTTATTTTAAACTAAAAATAAAAAATTAAGCAAATTTACTTTATCATATGAACTACTATAGCTATATCAACCATGTCCCTATGACTTGTATCATTTTGCCAACTTGCAGACTTGCAGTGACGCGTTAGATTTCTTTGACGCGCCTTTCAAAGTAGGCACAGCTTTGTCTGCAGTTTATTCCAGGAAGAAGTACACCATCTTTTCTTTTTCTTTATCTACATCTACTGACAACTGTGCGCTACTGTATATATGGTGTCCTGATCGTACTTTACACGAATATACATCCATCTACAGCCTGCAAACTGCAAACGAAAACCACTTGGAAGCTCCAAGAAAACAAACGAAAACTGCTTGCATTTCGTCGACACGTCATCTGACACGCGACGGGAGGATCGACGGACCACGAGCACGAGGCCTCCGCGGAATCTCTGCAAGACGGCATCCCTGCATGCATCCTTCTGCCACACGCTACGCCGCCGACATCACCGGCGGGGCCCGGGGCCGTACGGACGCGCGGCGCGGTCGTCGTCGTCGTCGTCGCCGCCGGGGAAAGGCTGCCGCTATATAGCTAGCTACCCCCTTGCACGCGGGTGGGTCCCGGATGGATCTCCCCACTTTTCGGCTCGAGGATCAACATGGGCGACATGGCGCCGGCCGGTGACTAGCTCGGTGAGCGCAGGACCGCAGATGAGGTGCGTGCGGACGTGCCCAGTTTGGCTTTGTCCGCTCCGGTGGCTGCACGCTATCGCGCGTGAATTGACTGCCTCAAAAACTGATTCAACTCGATGTAGTTTTCAGCGTTTTTCACAGGACTGCGATTATTTTTTACTTAAGCCATTCTAAAATATATACTTTTTTTAAGCTTAAAATATTTTCTAAATATAACAATCAATAAATAAAAGATTAGTTTTATCTTTAAAATGCTTATACTGTTTTTAACTTTATTTATCACTCGTTACTCTATCCAAATACTTATGTATCTATATTCACTTATTTCGAGAAAGATGTTATAATTGTTTTACGTGTATTTTTAACACGTGTGCCCAAGAGTAAATATTTTTAAAAATTATAGGTTTGATTTTTTAATTTTCTTTGTAATACATGTATAATTAATACCAATACCACCCAAACACATGTGGGAGCTAACAAGATTAACTATGAGCACTTAAGTTATTTATCCACACTATTAATATCTCTAACAAGAACCGTTAAAAACAAAGTATTTGTTAGTGTCGGGAATATGATCCCGGATTATCTCCCGAGTGGTTTTACGATGATCGAGTAAAGGAGGGGTCAACAGACTCAACATTAAAGACGACCAGTCAACAGTCAACATTCTCTAGATAGCCAGCGGTCGGGGACCCGAAGGCTCCCCGAATCCAGCACTCGAGAGGCCTTCCCGACCACAGACATTCGGATAGTCGCCATCAAGAGCCAGGCCGTCATTAAGCTCCACGTTGTACAGTTATTATTGCTGTTATCTCTTAAAGTTATTGCTCACGAACTGATTATTTATCCTCATAATTGATTATTAATGGGGCATATTAACTATAATTTGTAACCCCCGATCTCTTTCATATAAAGGGATCGGAGGGAACCTGTAAAGGACACGTTTTTCTAGATAATTTCATACGTTTAAGGCTATTTATGTCGCAAAGCTCATTCAACACTCACAGGATTAGTGTTATTATCCTCCAGAGATCCGAACCTATCTAAAAATTCCTCTTGTCTCTTAGTTAGAGATAACCATTAAGATTCATCTACAGCACTCCTCATCGCCTAACCAAAACCGTACTGCGGGTACCCTCGTGGTATACTGTTGTTTCATACGCAACGACATTTAGTTAGGATTAACATTATTAATGACAAATATATAAATCATTTATCCATACTGCTAATATGCCTACAAATCATTAAAAAAAGTATTCACGAGTTAAAGCCAGTACGATTAATCGTGGAACACCTAACTTATTTATCCGCATTCGCGAAAAACAAAATTTTCGTGCGAATAAAGCACTAATACGGTAACGCCGAACTTTGTGCTCGCAAGGAAATAGCAGGGGCTAATCATTCAATGAAGGAGCCCAATTAGCTTGGAGCCCACGTTGTGATTTCACTGAAGGCCCAGACAAAAATACAGCCCAATTCTTGCCGCTGAAGGAGGAAGAGGAGGAGGAGGAGCTGGAGGAGGCGAAGCGGGGGGCACCGGGAGGCGGTGGCGGAGGGGAACCGGGAGGAGGAGGCGCGGTGGGCGGGCGAACGGCATCGGCGACATCCACAAGCGCCGGGGAGAGTACGTGGAGGCGCTCCGGTGGCTGCGGATCGGCTACGAGGTCTCCGTCGTCAAGTACCTCCCCCAGCGCCAACTCCTCCCCTCCTGCCAGTCGCTCGGCGAGGTGCCGAGGTCCACCTCCGCCTCGGCCACTTCTC
>KE370957.1:59761-74160 GCA_000418225.1 Zizania latifolia
AACCCCAGGAGCAGCAGGGGAAGCAGGACCAGAGCTTTGCTGGAGGCCGACAGCTTGGGGAAGCCGTGCTTCCTCGCCATGGCCGCCTGGAGACCCAGCTGATCTCCATGCTTAGAGCCGTTCACGGGCTTGATCAAACCGCTCGGCGCCGGCGGCATCTCGAGCGTCGTCGTTGCTGCAGAGGCTGCTGCTCGATCGATTCAAGAAGTCCACGCCTCCACGGTTGATCCCGAGCGCGCTCGAATTGGCATGCGTGCAAATGGCCAAGGTGCGGGCGGGCCGCCGGTGCTTTTGCCGGCTCGAGAGGAAGTTCCATGTGAGCGGGAGGTGTGGTGGGGAGCTTGGGGTGTACGGTAATGGCCGCGCTTTGCGTGAAGCTGGGAGAAGGCGAGCCATCCGAGGTCGGATCACCGGGAAACCTCGCGTCAACGTCTACACTCTACAGGCCGCAACAACGGCATCGCGTTGCATGCATTTGTCACAGAGAGTTTGCAAATGGTGTTTGGTTTTTTTCTAATCAATTTTTTATTAAAAAGTTGAAAGCTGGAATAAACATCTATTTAATTAAATCAGTTTGTTCAATTATAACAATTTTTTATCAGTATAAATAAAAGATATAAATCCTCTAAATTTTACGGCTTCATATTTTACTTTGTCCTATCTTTTGTCACTTTGTGTGAGATTTTTATATTTATTGTTTCGTATTGTCTATTATATATTTACAGTTACTCTTACTAAACAACTTCACATTTGCTCGTAGCTTAATATTCTAGTTTTTTAAATCTAATGTTAATTCTACTGTTCAGCTAAGTATATCTGAACTTCGAGTGTGTATTAGGATTTCAGTGAACCATGAGCAAATGATCCCGTGATTTGATTATTTTTTCTGCCACTTGTTTAATTTGCTTGAGCCGGGAGCAAGATGATGGCTCTGTTTGTCAACATTCAAACTGACACTTTGACAAATCAATGGCGCCTTGCGTGATGAACAGCCTAATGCGCGCTACTCAGGGTCAGAACATACATGATTGTATTTGTAAACTGTAAGCCACGTGACACAGATTTACACAAACGCAACGTAACTAGGCTAGAGAACCTAACTCGTGAGAGTCTGAGAGCAGCCTGCGACTACAGGGTTTTACCATTACCATGGATCACTGCGTTTCTGTTGAGCTCAATGATGCGAAAGAAATGAGTATAAACTTGTGCACTATACACACCTTAATTAATCATCAGCTGTGCAAAATATTCTTGTATATACAATTCAAACGAGTAACAAGATCCATATGTATTCTAAGAAAGTTTAGTGATTTCGAGTGCCTGCACGAATTAGAACACCAGGGACAGTTAGTCTGAGCAAGCTAGTTTTCAGTTACAGATGCAAATCTGAAAGAAGCAATGGGATTCCTCAGTTACATCAACTTGGAGAGCTTGACACCCCGGCCCCGGGCAAGGTGTCGTTGAAGAAGGTGAGTGCTTGAGGTGGTCCTTGAGCTTGTGGACGGCGACGGTGTTCGCCGTGATCGCGTGCCGGAGGCAGGCCGCCTTCTGCCCCGCCGCCACGCCCAAGTAATCGTACATCTGCGGCGCCGGGCCGTACACACGTTCTTCCCCTTGCGGCCCCACCGCAGCCACTGCTCGAACACCTTGTCCTCCGGCCCGTCGTGAATCTTCGTCGGTTGCTCCGTCGCCGCGATCCACGCCGCCACGTCCCACGACACGATGTACCCCATGCCGGACATGTACTGCCTCTCGGGGTTGTTGTGGCACGGGTTCAGGAATCAGGCCCCGTAGTACATGTCGCTTGCGCCTTGCCCCGGAGCGCGTCGGCGAGCGCCGGCGGCCGGTAGTACGTGTCGTCGTCGGTCTTGCCGACGTAGTCGTAGCGCGCGCCGGCGGACATCCCCGCCCCGGGATGGTCGAGAAGTAGGTGTGGATCTTGCCGCTGTCCATATCCTCGGTGCAGACGTGCAGTCGAGCACGATGACGTCGCCGTAGGCGACGATCTGGAGCGCCACCTGCACCGCGTCCTCCTCCTTGGTGAGGTTGCACACGACGAAGCGGACGTCGATGACGGCGCGGCCAGGCGGCGGTTGGAGCGAGTAAGCGAGGCGGAGGAGCGCGCGCGCCGCTCGTACAAATCGGCTCGGGTGAGCGCGCCGAGCAGCAAGCGGAAGTCCGGGCTCGCCGTGTAAACACCATTGGTGGCGAGGTGCTGGTTTGTTGTTGCCGCCGGCACGCTGCATACCGTGGCTAAAACGGGAGGTGAAGCTGGCTGCCTGGCTTATGTAGGACAGTAGGAGGCACAGAGAGGTATCCCAAGACTTCAATGTTGGTATGCAGTGCTTCCTGAATATAAAACCTAGCTACCTAGCGAATGATAGTCTTACTTTATTTTGATGCATAACACTTACGATTCCATTATAGTTAACTGCATTCTGTGGGCATTAAGAGCTGGAATCATAAAGAGGAGCTGTTTTTAGGACGTGGAGATAAGCTTCAAACTCGTTACCGTGAGTACGTCACATGAAGACTATATAATCTAACGATAAAAGACACGGCCAACACATGTGGACGGCGCAGGCAACGGAGGGTGGTGACAGCGGACGGCAATGGATGACGAATGCAATGAGAAAGAGAAAGAGTTGAGCGACTCATTTTCCAATCTCTAGTGGGAATATAGCCAATCTATATGTGAACAACTTGATTGAAAAGTAAGGATGAAAACAGATTCATTCTCTGTTCCCTAGCGGGAAATTCTCCCGTTAGTAAATATGGATAGAGCTCACAGTACTTTGTTAGTACTTTGTTAATCTGCTTAAACCAGACAGTAGAAAACCAAGTATTATTATGTCCTAAACTAAATCTGTCTCGATAATCATCAGGTGATTTTGCCACATGACCAAAAAAATACAGTGGTCTTGAGTCTTGAGTCTTGACATATACTCCGTATGAGACAAGATGGAATATTTCACGCCAGCTCATAGTACTTTAGTGAGGTCATGCATCTTCTAGTACATTTATTGAGGTAATCTGTTGATCAGACATGCTGTGTGAATGTTTATAGTTTTGTGGATTTTTTGGTATTTTTCACCTTATAACTAGTGGTGCATTTATTCGAGGAGAGAATTAATTTTCATCGAGAAAAATCACAGCCGTTACATGCTAGTAATGTTCAATACGATCCCCTGTTTTCCCCTTCAATTTCACATGTCTACATGGTACAGCATGGAAGTCCTGAGCCCCTGGGTGGCGTTGAAGAATCTGAGCGTGCGCGCCCACTTGAGCCGGTCCTTGAGCTTGTGCACGACCACCGTGTCCGACACGAGCGCGTGGCGGAAGCAGTTCGCCCCGTCCCGCATCTCGCCGTCGAGGTAGTCGTACATCCGCGTCTGCTCGCCGTACCTGTTCATCCCCTTGCCGCTGGACCGCAGCCACCGGCCGAACACCTCGTCCTCCGGGCCGGTCACGTCGTTCTTCAGCTCCTCCGTCGCCGCGATCCACGCCGCCACGTCCCACGACACGATGTACCCCATGCCGGACATGAACTGCATCCCGGGGTCCGTGTGGCACGGCGCCAGGAACCCGTGGTACAGGTCTCGGCGCGGCTTGTCCCGGAGCGTGTCGGCGAGCGCGCCCAGCCGGTAGTAGCTGTCGTCGTCGGTCTTGCCGACGTAGTCGTAGGGCGCGCCGGCGAACAGCTTCGGGACGCCGGAGAAGTAGGTGTGGGTCTTGCCGTCGTCCATGTTCTCCGTGCAGTTGAGCACGATGATGTCGCCGTGGGCGATGATCTCGAGCGCCACCAGCACGGCGTCCTCCTCCCTGGTGATCCTGCACACGACGAAGCGGACGTCGATGACGGCGCGGGCGGGCGCCGGCTGCAGCGCGTACGCCAGGCGGAGGAGCGCGCGCCTCTCGTACAGCTCGGCCCTGGTGACCACGCCGAGGAGCAACCGGAAGTCCGCGGTCGGCTCCGTCGCGTTGGTCGAAGGAGTCGACGTCACCGGCGTGTCGTTGCACCTAGTGCGAGACGACACGATACTGAAGTCATTGGGGGAGACGAGTAAGTAGATGACTGCGAGGACGAGGAATGGGAGGACGAGGAGGGAAGAAGAAAGCTTCTTCATGGCCTGCAAAACACAGGGCAGATCAGGGGAAATGGCTGTGTCCCTGTGCTATCTGGTCATGCTACTATATTACTATGCTCACTGTAAGAACTGGTTTATGTAGGCAGTGTTTGAAGGCATGAAGGCATAAATGCTTTTGGGAGAATGCATTGAATGTAGCCATTTAAGTTCTATAGATAGAGTCAGATACGACAATTAATAATAAAATCCATATCCGAATACATTTCCAGCAGTTGAATAGATGCTTGAGGTAAATTGATACTAAAAAATAAAAACTATGATATCTCCTGTTACATTTCTAAAGACGGTAAAATTTATCTATTTTTGAATTATGTTGTTAACAAATGTTATCGACAAATACATGTGCGGAGGTTATAGAGGGATTGTCATATAAATTACCTATTCTGTTTTATATAATAATTGATTTAATAAAACTAATTTAATATTATAATTATTAATATATTTTTAATAAGATTGATAAAGTTGAAGAAGTTGTTATGGTCTAACGTAGCCGTATGGCTTGTTGGCGCACAGTTGTTAGATCGGTATATTTTTCTATATTTTCTAGATGAATTCCTATTGACTATTTTTCGGAATGATTTTTTCTTATCGATAAATCACTTTTTAACTTGATTGTTATCCAACAACACATTTTGACACCTTTTCTTTGTGATGGAAAAAGAATATTCCAAACTGAAATTTAAAATTATATTTCAGTATGAATTCTTACTCTTAACAATAAAAAAACTATAATCTGGACAAGTATAACATCACTTACATGCCTCTTGCTCTATCCAAGTTGGTGACACGAATACTAAGAGAAAGTTATTGTTCTATAATTTATTTAATTTATATAGAGATTAAGACACGACTTACATAACGAAGGATACATGATATATTTTACATGCTAAATTACTTAAAACTTGTATCATACAACCACTGTACAGCCATACAATAATTACTCTTCATATATCATGAAGCCACACACGTAATACCGTATGTTTTAGACATTCATCAATCTTGAAGAGAGTAACTAGGAACTCAAAAATACAACAAACACAAGTTGCACACATTTATACAAAAAGCTCGTACAAATTTATACTATTTACCATGCAAGTTAAAATAACTGAATAATAAAAAATCAAATAACCAATAAATAGCAATAAAAATTTCTACTACTTACCCGCCTACAAGTTCGAGCAGCCTATCAACCAATGTTTCTTTTTAACATATCTTCAATCTAGATTTTTTTATAAATAACATTGTTTTTTCTGAAATTATATTTTTGATAGTTGATTAAAAAATTATAAAACTAGATATTTATCCACATTTCAATCGTTACAGTTTTTTTCCTTCGACATAAATTTTGCTGCATGCGCACCATGCACGTGGTGGTCCACTCTCTCTCTTCTCTCTTGGCTGCATGCTGGCCCCCGCATGCATGCTGAAGCAGCGCACGAATGGTGCGGGAGTCAACTTTTTCTGACATTTCAACTGTAGATTTTGTAATTTTTCAAATCAATTATACAGAAATGTAATTTTATGAAAAAAATATTTTTTATAAAAAAATTCTACAATCCATCACCAAATACTTCTCATGACCAAATCACGCAACACATCAGTGGGCCTAATCACTAAAATGGGCTAATCCGGGCTAGGCCTTAGAAGTATGTTTCACTGAGCCTCACTAACTCTCCCAACATAGGACAATCCTGGCCCACCAGGAGTAAAAGTTCCGTTGTTTTGTGGGCTTTCTGATAAATCAGGCCATTAATATAACGGGACAAACCATGTCTTCAACATACATTTAACATAACATTCGACCTCTCTTTAAAATAGTTATCCAACAATTTCTTTATCTGATTTTAATTTTTATAAATCTCAAACTCTCTTTATCCTCCTTACTTTGTGAGAGCAACTCTCTTTCTTGGTAGAGGAGTAGAGCATCATTTATGTGTGATATAAGAAAGAAAAGAATGAAAAAGAGAAGAGTTGTGACAAACAGAATTTACAGTTGTACACAAGAATAAAATATAGAAATATAATATTAAAAATCAATTAAGCAAGAATAAAATATAGGAAATATAATATTAAAAATCAATTAAAAATATGATTTAGATTGTAAATTTTATAGTAAATTTTAGAAAAAAAATGATCATATACTATTTATTTAGATAAAATTAAAGATTTATTCTCCTGACTCACATATCATTGACCTGATAGATGTAAAAAATAAATTCTTAATTTCTATCTAAAGTGAGAATAAAGTGAGAATATATTATCAAATCTCCCGTTTTAAAACACTCTTGTACTTTCGGAGTGAATCTCTAATGCAGGCCGTCCACAGATCAGCACCCGCAGATCTTTGCCGTTCAGTTCCGTGGCTAGAGGGTACATAAGCGCTCAGCGCCGTCGGCTAGGGTTTCTTCTTCCCCTCGTGTAGCGCCGGCTTCGCTGCTCCTCCGAGCTCTCGTCTCCGGCGGCAGAAGCAGCGGCGAGATGGTGAAGGGACGCACCGGACAGCGCGTGCGGCTCTACGTCCGCGGCACCATCCTCGGATACAAGAGGTGAGCCGAGCTCTCCGTCCCCGGCCACCGGTGAGCAGTGCCTTTTCCATTCTGTCGCGCGATTTGAGTTGGACTTGTGGGCGCGGCGGCGCGCAGGTCGAAGTCGAACCAGTACGAGAACACGTCGCTGGTGCAGATCGAGGGGGTCAACACCAAGGAGGAGGTGGCGTGGTACTGCGGGAAGAGGATGGCGTACGTCTACAAAGCCAAGACAAAGAGCAGCGGCACGCACTACCGCTGCATCTGGGGCAAGGTCACCCGCCCCCATGGCAACTCAGGCGTCGTCCGCGCCAAGTTCAAGTCCAACCTTCCTCCGGCATCAATGGTGCGTTCTGCGCCTTATTGTTATACAATGCCTGTTCTTTATGCCCGTGCAGCCGTGTTTGTGTTATGCGCTGATTTTACTGTGGCCTTTGCTTTGTTCCAGGGGCGCAAGGTTAGAGTCTTCATGTACCCAAGCAGCATCTAAAGGTTAGCTCCGACTGCATCCTGCTAAGTTAGCTGAGTTCGCTTTCTTAGCCTTTCCTAAATATAATTTGTGGTTCTTAATGTGCAATTACCCATGATCAATGACCATCTTAACTGTTCTGCTGATTGCTCTATTTCTTTATCAACCTAGCATCTATCTTGTATGGATTATTACTCTATTGGTTCGAGCAATTTGTTCAACAAAATGCACTTGTATAGGAGAATTGTCAGGATTGTTTTCTAGTCGACAGTAGAGCTTTCAGTGTATAACTATGGACGATTGCATTTGTTCTGACATGAGGATACAAAAGTAGGAGATGTTTACATCACGCCCTCCTAAGCTTGTTAGAATTCAGATGAGAATGACACTTATGGCGCAACTGTTTAATATACTGAGCTTAGGGATGGGTGTGGAGTCACTCAATCTAAACTAAAAAAGTGTATTTTAGTTGAACTAGAGTGGGTCAATGGTACTCATGAAGTAACCTGTCTCCCATGCCTAACCCTAATCGGGTTAGTGAAACGTGTTCAATCCACATTGTCTTGAACTGTCTGTGTTAGCTGCTTTGTAGAGTTTAGAAGGCATGTACAGAGCAGCAGTGTGTTGTCCAGCACTGTTACGAGAAGGAGCCACATGAAAGCTGCTTTCCTGTCTACCTGAAATGGACCAGCTCAAATGAGCTTTAGCCAAAACGAATAACTCAATAGTTGAATTTTTTGTCAAACAATAATATAGTAGTTGCTCGGGGAGGCTTTACGGTTTACTTCTGTCAATAGAACTTGATTTGGCCGATGGACTGCTGAGCAATTTTTTATCATGGCTACCTGCCAAGTAAAAAATTTCCAGACATGTTTCTAACAATAGTGGTGCCCACTTAAGTTATGTTAACACTTAACACCATTCCCTTGTTATATCATATTCACTATATAGAGCCAAGTATTTGTAATTTGTCAACAGAGGGTCAACTTGTTTTTGTTACTAGCAGTCTTGGCATCCCAATACTTAAAACATTGTGCCATTGTCTATTGTTGTCCTATTTGGATTTTTGTGCATAAATTGTGAAGTGTAAATGGCTATGTAATTATTAATTAGCTTCTGCCTCTTTGTTTGATCAATTACTAACATTGTCTCATCCTATGCAGATACTCTGGAAGTGTGGAGGATGATGCTTATCTCTTAGATTTTACTTCTGGCTAAAAATGTCTTGAGAGGTTCATACATGTTGAGTTAACAAGTTGAACTTCTGTTCCTTGAGAACCTCTGAAGTTCTCGGTAGTTTTGATGTCGAGTGCGTGTACCACTTATGGATTCGGAGTTCGAACTTAGAAGCATAATTTGTTATGTTTTCAGTTCATCTTGTGTCTTCTTAACATACGTTCTTGCATTTCTGAGGTACTGCCTCTGAAATTGGTAACCAGAGATGTTTTCCCGTGCTTTCCGAATGATGCTTTCTGGAAAAGTTAGCATTATCGATTGCTACATTAGTTTCTTTTATTTGAAGTAGAATTCTGTCAGAGAGGAGACTGAGGCTTCTTTGTGGGGAGCTTAACAGCTATAGTTACTCTAGAATTCTCTAGCTCCCTAAATATTAAGAATTTTCTTCTAAATTATAAACCTACTAACCTACTAGTTATATAATCTAGAAATAAAATAATATATAGAAATGGAGAAATATTTTATAGATTCTTAACGGCTCGCTAGTTGATTTTCATAATTAAGTTCTCCTAAACGCCAAAATACTCTCTAACATTATCACGTATCTGCAGAACTGTCAGATCTGTTTCATATTTTTTAAAGTTAAATTTGTCTTTCTTTGACGAAGTTAACATCAACAATTTTAAATAAGTGCACTATTAAAACATATTTATAGTGGATTCAATAAAACTAATTTGATGTTATATTTGGCATTATTTTTTCTATAAAATTAATTAATACTAGATAAATTCGAGTTATAAAAAGTCAAAGAGTTGTAAATTTGTAATTATGCTTACGACGTAGCTAGGCCCCTGCCGCAAGCCCGCGCTTCGCCTCTATTGGGCCAGGCACTTGCGCCGTTGCACGGTGAGCCTAGTCAAGTGGGCCATCTTTGTGTACTGTACTGTAGGAGTCCAGAAGGCGGGCCTACTCAAATGCGGGGTCGCTTGCCCTTCACGTGGGCTAGTATATTATACTCCTATATACTGGGCTTCTTCTGTGCTGTGAGGCCCAAGAGCACAATCCAAACCGGATGGTCCGTCCTTCGCTCGGCGGCCGCCGCTGCCGTCGTCTCGTCTTCCTGTTCACCCTTCCTCTCTTCCTTCCCGCCTAGGGATGCGGCAACGGCCCCATTCTCCGTTTCCGGCGGGAAATCCCTGCATCGGCTGAGGCGGGACCCCCACCCGCCAGCCCGCCGCCTCAGTCGCCCCCGCCGCAGTTGCCCTGTAACACGCGCCCCCGTCGCCGCCGCCCGGCTGTCGCCCCCAGCCATCGCCGCCTGCCCGCTCAAAAAAGGTTCCCCAAATTCCGACCTGCCTGGCTGACACCGAGCATGGCGGAGGAGCTGATGGAGGAGGCGTCCACGGCGGCGGCTGCTACGCCGTTCCAGCTCCAGTTCGACAAGCCCATCCCCTTCCAGGTCTCGTCTCTGGTTTTTCTCTGTACCCCAGTACCCCTCGTCAAGCCTGCCAAATGCCGGGTGAGCTCGTTTTGTTGCTCGGCCAATCGACCCAGTCTGTGTTGAGGCTACTTAGTAGTGGCCCTCCGATTTGATCCTGCGCGGAGTTTCGTGCTTCGTTGTAGATCACGGGTGGATCGGTGCGTTCAGTGAAGTGGTTGCAGTCCCCTTGTTTGCATGTCAGCCGTTTGTTGAAATTCTGAACATGGTTAAATTGTTCCTAGTACCGTCAGTATGTGCAATTGAGAGGGGTTTTGGTGGCTTTGGGTGCATAATTAGTTCAGCTAAACTCGATATGATACGGAATGGTGCCATTTCATTCTTTTTTACTGATATGGAGTAATAACACCGACATATTTGCTTATTTCAGTTCCGAATGCAAGTTTTTGTTGATTAGTTTAGTTGCAGCTTTTGCATGTTCGGACCTTTGCCATACTTGATTGGTCAATCCATCCCCTTTCTATTTTTTCCTATCAGTATCACAAGCAATAGTGAAGTGAAATTAACCCTGTATATGAGATATTTGTTCCCGTTGAATTTCAGTTTCCATTTTTCCATGTGTATTTCTCATGCAGGGATTAGTGCCAGTGGAATCCGTATTACCTTTATTCTTTTGTTGTCATTTCTTAATTCATGCTGATATGATCTGTTAGGCATTTACTTTACCATGTTTCACTATTTGCAGATAAAAATGGCAGAGTGGAATCCAGAGAAGGATCTGCTTGCTATGGTTACTGACGACTCAAAGGTTCTCCTCCATCGCTTCAATTGGCAAAGGCTATGGACTGTCTCCCCAGGTTGCCACTTACTATTGGGCCACCCCTTGGTGCTAATTTTCTTTGTTGGATACTTGGATTACCTTTTGTTTGCTATTTCTGACAAAACATTTTCAGAACATATTGGTTCTGATGAAACAGAACTAGATATAAGCACATATTTTATTAGCAGTCTTAATGCACTCATCAATCCATCATGTCTATATTTTTAAATTTTAATGCAACCATGTTGGTGCTTATTTTTCAGGGAAGTGCATCACATCTATTTGTTGGAGCCCTGACGGTAAAATAGTAGCGCTTGGTACAGAAGATGGTTTGGTCCTTTTGCATGATGTTGAGGTGTGCCTAATGATGAAATGGATGTTCAGATCTTGTTGATTCCTTTTTGTTTTCAGTGTTGGGTTTGGACAATACACATATTTCACAAACTTGATCCCCTGCCTATTTTCTCTTGTTCTACTGCTCAGTTGTCATCTTGATCCCATCGCCAGCTTTTATGAGTGAATTAATGGAACTGTAAATGGACCATTGTGAGAAATGACTCCAAGGAACTCTAGGTAGATATTGATAAACAACACTAGAATTAGACAGGACACATTTCCAATTCCTCCCTTTTTGTTGAACACCATTTCTACTATATGAAACTTATAGCAATTCCTTTGTAATTGGATTTACATTATCAAATGTTTTGTTTGTGGAATTAGTTGTTATATCTCTTTTATATGATTATATCCCTAGCAGCAGTGATGTAATTATAGAACCAAATTTATATTTTGATTCTTTGTCCAGTTTGTGTTTTTGATTACTCCTGTATTGTCCTGACACCGAAAATCCAAACCATTTTTGATGCTCTCAGAATCTGCGTGCTAGTTTTATTGTACTTCAACTCGTTGTGCATGTTGCAGAATGGGAAAATGCTAAGAAGAATAAAATCCCATGATGTTGCCATTGTATGTTTGAACTGGGCAGAAGATGAACCACAATCAAGGGTATTTCATTGCCTTTTCCATCTGTTTATTTAGAAACATTAATTTTATATCTATATATTATGTAAGGATGTATATATGAAAATGTATCTCATCGTAGTATAGTTATATGTTACATCATTCAATATTAAGCATTATTCAGCAATTCTTAAACATCCAGATGATGAATTCATTCAATTTTATAATAATCAAAATAAATTTAGGGTTTCACAGGAAAATAGTTCACCACTGGTGTTCTTTGCTAATTACTGCAGACTGACAAGGATGGCCTGTTATCTTATGAAGACCGCACTACACGGTTCTTTCCTCCTGCTCCTGTGATTCCTAGGATAGGTGGACTGAGTTCTGGAGATACTGGTCTTGCAGATGAGAATGAAGAATCCATTCAAGAATTTTCAAGCGCTTCCTGTCAGCGTTTTAATATTCTATGCAGCGGTGATAAAGATGGTTGCATTTGCTTCAGTATCTTTGGAATATTTCCAGTTGGAAAGATAGTAAGTAGATACAATAGCTGAGCACTCCTCTACTTTGAACTCAATAGAATGTAATCAGGACATCAGGTACACTTTCTTTTTGATTCTGAAGGCTATCCTTTTGTTAGTGCCATAGGGAAAATTTTGCACCCTAACAGCTAACATGATATTATGGAACAGTCTTTTTGCAACCTATAAGATGACTTTCTTAGTTGTAGAGTTCTTAGAAAGATATCCTTTTGGAAGAATGGCTCAATTGCAGTATTTTTTTTTTGATATTATTGAAATATTGCATCATGCTGTTTTCTCGAACAGGGATGCCAGCTTCCCTGGACACTGGCTTTTTTTGTATTCAAAGTGTAGATGCTGTGTCAAACCTAAACTCAGTTGACAAAAGTGCTGGGAATATTCTTGATTGTTATCAATTTGCCTATGAAAACATATACCTTTTTTTACGTGCGCACAAATAAGTGGAGCATGAAATTTCACCTTTTCTCTCATTTCCTTTTTTAAAATGTAATCTTAAGGATCGAGTCTGTCGACATTTGATCAACTGTTGCCTATTTTTTTGGTAAGCCATAGACAATTAATTTTATGTCTCTGACATTTCAGAACATTAATGAGGTTCCTATCCATGTCCAATCCTCTGGAAGCAAAGCTAGTTACCAGCTTCAGGATGCTTCCATAAGCAAGGTAATTAATTCTTCATTTCATAAGCACATGCTAATTACAAAATTCTGAGCATCAACTGTTCTTTACATCAGGTCTCTTTATCAGGAAACCTCCATCAGTTGGTTCTCCTGTGCTCTGGAAAGCTGATTGATATTGACAACCTTTCTCATAGTAATGACATTTCTGGTGGATTACATTGTCTGCACTTGGACACTTCTATCTTTTTCAACAGGTAATGGCATGATGGTTTGACTGCCTATTACTACCTTATGTCCTTGTCAGAAACCGTTATCTTGTTGTGTGGTGTTGTATACTTCAAAATACATATTGAAATCCACATGATGTGCTAGAGTAACCCACTTATTGATACCTGAAGTAAGTCAACTAATTTGATGAACTCACATAGCCATTTTAAGAACAATTACTCTTATAGCTAGTTGCAAATATCCGTTTTGTTTGGTTCCTCAAAAAATCAAAAATATAGCACCAGTGTTTCATTACTGAGGGAAGGATATTAATTTTACTTTATGTTCTTTACCTACTAAAACTGGTAATATAATATTAAATGTTTTTCTCATTCTGTTTGTGTACCACCAACAAATGTCATGAAGGAAAAATGAGCTACATCAGGTCTCCCAACAAGCATCAAGTATTCAAGATCTGGTTGAAGTTGTCCGCGCTTCCATATCTATGATGGCCAAACAATGGTCAAGTGCTATGAATTTATTTAATGAAAAATTTAGTATCTTGCCTTCTCTGATAGCTGCCCACGGTATGATCTATTTCTCTTAAAGTCATAATCATCACCGTCAAGAAGCCGGTATAAAACTTATTCTGTTTCCATTGGTGAATACAGGGATGGAATCTAGCTCCGAGGATGAGTTTATGAGCCTTTTGTTTGGTACACGTACAAGTCCAGCACTTCACCAATTTTTAGTCAGCTCACTTGGTGAAGCGGTATTTCTCTCTACTATAATAATTCTTCCCTACCTTCTTTTCTTCTAGAGAACCTGTCTAAACTTGTTGTTTCCTACAAGTATAGGCTCTCAAGAGAATAGCTAAGTCTGTTGACAGTGCTGGACGAGAACTTCGTGTGGTTGTCAGTGAGCATCTTCAGGTTAGCTACTACCAACCAAAGTCATAGCCTGTGCCTTTTGTGCCTCTTTGGTTACCTTCCCAATGGGTACTCCAGAGTTTGTAGGCACTAGGCAGTTTCACATTTTTTCTTCTACACATAGTATTTTCAGTGTTTTAAGCAACCTTTTCTACAATTTATGGTATTGTTTATTTGAGATTTGAGAGTGGAATCTCAGCCAGTCTTTTATGAAGGCTGAGTGGCTTGTTTATTTACAGCCTGCAGTTGAAATTATTTCATTCAGACTTGCGGAATTAAGAGGACTTGCAAGGTGGCGTTCACGATTTCAGAACATTGGGTTAGATGAAAAGCTTATTGATGGTGTGACTGAGAGGATAGGGATGCTCGTTGTTCAAGTTGAGCGCTTTTCAAGGGTCACGGCTACTGTTCTTTACCTGGTACCATCCTCTCTTTTTTTCTCTGATTGTTTTCTTGCCATATTCTCAACTCTTAACCTCTGTTTGAACTTGGGTGTTTTGCTTGTTTAGATTCCTCACTGGTTAAGTGCACAACCATTTTTGTGCTGAGTTTGCAATAGGAT
>KE370958.1:30535-46786 GCA_000418225.1 Zizania latifolia
CCCTCGCCGCGACTAGCTCCCTTCGGCCAGCCCCTCCGCTCCCTCCCTCACCGCGACCAACTCCCTCCGACCAGCCACGAGCCGCCGCACCCTCCAGTCGATCGTGCCCCCCTCAGTCCTCCCTCTCGAAGTGGCTGCCCACCCGCTCACGGGTAAACGGGTATACCCACGGGTATACAGCGCCCACGGGTGACGGGTACAGGTATGGATATAAAATACATGTATCCACCATACCCGATTGCCATCCCTAATCGAGATACTCTTTTGCCCGCTGCAAAGAACCATCTCCATAGAGCTCAAAATAGAATGAAACAACAGTATGATCGTCATCATCGTGAACTGCAATTTGAGGTGGGTTCGTGGGTCTGGTTGAAACTTCAGAAACACCAACAGAAGACGAGTTGGGATGGTCCCGATCACAAGTTAGCACCCAGGTTTTATGGGCCTTGCTTAGTTGTCACTCTTATTGGATCAGTGCCATATCATCTAGAGCTTCCAACAACTGCTCGAATTCACAATGTGTTCCACGTGTATCTTCTAAAGGAGTTCAAAGGCACCCCTCCCACACAACACCGCCTTTGCCATCCGAAATGGCACCATAAGCTGCATCGAGTCAAACCGAACCACATCAACTCTTGGCTCAACATTTTGAGAGGTGAGAGGTCCACAACATACTTCACACAACACACAACACCCTGGCAACCACAGTGAGGTCTACAGGTAGGAGATTTCTTGTTAAGGATCTACACATAAGTAAAGAAGAAAAACATATGGCAGCGAGATTCTTGATTTGAATGGGCCAGACAAACAAGGAATCCAAGCATGATGGGCAATGAAGCATATCATCCCATACTTTGTCCCACAAACACAACTGCAATGGAAGGTATTATGCTGTACTTTGGCCCTCATATACCAATTGAAGATTGGAAAGTGCTGTACTCACGGCACATGCGGAATATACAGCCTACACGATAAGAATCTTTACCAATTAGCTTTCAATCCTTGGCACCATGAGGTTGAATGTGTATATATACTATATGCCACCCTATCAAGTGAGCCTGGTCATTATATGGCCAACTTCTATATTTCTCTGTTCACATCCTCTTGTCCACTTGTACTCCATCATGAATTATATGGATATTACATTTTAAGCAAGAGAAATATTTCACCAAACAGAACAAACAACAATAAAAATATAATTCTTTAATCCATAGATTAACCACACATGCAATAAAGATTCTGTCTTGGTTGCATTAGATGTCCTCTCAGCTAACATGCAAACATATTAAACTAAATATCCACCATGTTTAAATACTACTGGGGAGTCCAGACTGAAGTCTGCAAAACCAACCAGGGTCATGTAACAGAATACCTTACTTGAAAATCTAGCATAGCAATTGAATAAACCACATTGGCAGAACAGGCTCAAACCCCATCTCTCTGGTATTGTAGATCAACATTTAGAAGTCTGGATCTCATGATGTAAGATGAAGATCAACATATGCCTATGACAAAGAAACATAAAGAAGTCAAACATACGAGGCTAATGGCTAAATGTGTCATCGATCAACAAATTCAGGATATTTTACCATCACAAGTCTTTCTATCTTTGATCCAAAGGTTGTTATATACTTGCTAATTGATTCTTTCGTATCTGGTATCTCATCAAGTGAAGCGAAAACCTTGTCAACAGATTTTTTCACTATCAGTTTATGAGCATCTTTACTCAATTTGCCTTCCTTCCAGATTGGTTTCACCAGCTCCTTTACATGCTCTACCAAATGAAAACGAAAGTCTCTTGCTTTCTCATTGTTAAGTGCTGCATCATTTTTTCTTTCACAAGTTTTCACCTTATTATCACCATCCAAGCTAGAGCTTTGTCCCCTACCACATGAAATCAAGCTTGCAAATTCATGCGATCCTTTAGCAGACACATTCCTTGCCAATTTGTCATGACAAGCCAATGATTTTTCAAGACTACCCTCTCTTATAGCATTCCTATCACCATATTGACTTGAAATGCTACAGGATATGTTTGATGACTTTAGATTATTTAAACTTTTAACTTTGTGAGGGCCAATACCATTAAGAAGTGCATCATACTGACTTTTTGAAGATGATGTACTACCAGGAAAATCAAAAGAAGGTACAAAAGGCACTGAAGTTATCCAAACCTCATCCTTGACTGGGGAAAGTTGCTTAGGTGATGCTACAACAGGTTGAGGTGAACTGTTCACAAGTAATGTGGGCCTAGAAGTGCCACCCTTGTCAAAATCAGCATCTTTATGGTGGCTGGCATCCTTACCAGGTGTTAATTGAAGAAGATGCAGTGTTCCAGGGTGACGAGTTGCTGGCAGAGCCGGATTAACCACGGAATAAGCACAGCTGTCATGGCCTGGATTTCTGAATCCTGTTAAACTATTCAAGTTGTATGAGGCATGGCTTGAACTTTTTTCTTCCTGATGTTTGTAAGGAAGATTCTCTGTTGTGCCACCATAAGCTGATGACTTCTTGCTATATTGGTAAGGACCAAATGAAGTAGTCGAGTCAAATGGTTGGTAATGATGATCAGGATTTAAGGGGTTCACTTCAAGGTAAGATCTTGAGAGATGTGAATCCCTTGAATTATCTCCCTTGAACACATCAAACTGCAGCTTTCCTCCATCTAGATGCAATCTAGAAAAGTCACCCCTATCATCCAAACAGCTGCTAGTGGTCAAACCAATTTGATGTCCCATGAAATAAGGTCCATGATTCTTCTCTTGAACTACTGGAAGCTGAACCACCTCATTTATAGTAGCAGTTGGCTTTGTAGTCAATGAATCGTCAATTTTGAAGTCATGTGAAGCCTTTAGCATGTGAGAGTTATGTTCATCAATGGGATGTGTCAACCCCCTAGTATGTTCACCATAAGCATGAACACGGGTACTATATATCTCATCCTGGGACGAACCAACTGAATTTCTGAACTGAGACCCTTCTAAGTTGGATAAATGTTGTATTTGAGATCCTTCTCCAGTGTCTGAACACAGCAGATAAGAAGCAATAACAAGTAATAAAATTGACAGATCAACCAAAAGTTTGCAACTCTGCAAGATATTCTTCACAGCTTATCCTATTGAATAAGTTCATACCTTTATGATTTCCATGACCAACTCGTGCAAGTAGACCAGCCTTTCCTTCTTTACTCCCCTGGTTCTCAAAACCAGAAACCTCTCCTTCATGAAGAAAACTGCAGCTCTTTCCTCTTCTGCACCTCCCTTGAGCATAAAAGATACATATTTTGGTAGGCTTTCTGGTGTTATTCTTGAAATCTCCACCAGGAGATGAGCTCCCAAACCTATGTTGCGAACTAGTGACAGAATAGATAGTTTTTACGATGTGATATAGAAAACAGTATGTTCTTAGTCAAACATCGCAGCAAATAAGATATTTTTGTTCAAAAGTTCAAAATTCCTGGTGCATGCAAAAGGTGATGTTAATTAACATACCTCAAGGCATTAGGATCTGGTGAACTCTCTGAGCCATGAATATCATGCATATAAAGACCTCCAATTCTAGAAGCGCCATCAATGTTTGGAAGTACATGAACATGCCCAGCTTTCTTCAGAATTATGTCATTGCTATGAGGCTGCAGTGTTAGTTTCTTCTCACCAGCAATCGCTCCAATAAAACCTAGATGATGACATGAGGTAGTGGTTATATAATGATATCCAAGCTTCAACACATTAGCAAAAACATTTTTCATCTAAAAGAATGTTAAACCACTTGAATAGTTAAGGTATTCTTTCATGAATAGCCTACCATTACCATTGATCAAACCACAAATCAAATACCATTCATTACAACTTACAAGATCTCCCAGGAGCAACCAATCACAGATGATGTAAGATCCTTATGACCATGCTCCAGAATCAACTATTGTTGAATTTAAACTTAGTGTATTCATTTTTAGTTCCCAATTTGCAGGGATGATTAACGAGATGAAAGTTTATCGTAGTTTAGAAAGTATGTCTTCTGAGCAAACAAATAAAAATGGACATATGAGGATTTAATGTACAGGAGCATTGATTCAATGGCACTAGATAAAATGCAAAGATAGATATAATTAAAGATGGAGGATGATATCATGAGGGAAGGAATCTGATTGATATAAATAATATAGGACAAATTTGGTATACCACGATAGCACTTTTCATGTGGGACTATACATCTACAACTCCCATAATATCAAGGAAACCACTGTAATACAGGAAAAGCTATTATATTTGTCCATTTCATCTTTTGGCAGGCACGAACTAATCAAACATAAACCAGCAAACTTCTTGTGATGAAACTATGGCCATGTTTGGCAGGGCTCCAGCTCCGGGATCCTTGTCAGGTGGAGCTGGAGACAAACCAAATGCTACTAGATTCTCAATTTTTAACAAGCGAAGCTGGTGGATCTGCTCCATAAAATACATACGAAGTGTGGAGCAACCTTTATCCAGCTACACAACTCCAGATCCACCTTAAATTTGGATCTCTACTAAACAGGCCCTATGATTCAGAAACTTGCCGTATAAATCTATTGAACCTCAGTACACAAGCCTGGGGGAAACTACCGAGCTTTCTCTTGAGCAAAAAAGTTGCACCAGTTAACCCTTTCATTTCACCACCACAACAGTATATTTGATTAACAGAAGGGCATGTTTTGCCAAAATGAGGGTGCACATCTTCTCAATTTGCAATCAACTGTATGATAAACGATAAAAGTTTATCTATGCAACTTCAACAAGCAAGCAACATGAGGATCTGATAAACTAGCAAAAAGAGTTGGTTACCTTGGGATGTTGGACTATTTGCCTACAAAGAAATAAATGCATCTTTGATAAAGTTCCTCCAAACAAACACAGGTAGAAGAGGATGCTTATAAAATCAGGGCATTTTTGGAAGACTGGCTGTGATGTAATGATGTGCTTACTTTTCTTTATTACAGCTGGTTGATTTGGTCGTTAAAAAATGTTCTTTATCTGATAGAACTAAAACAACGATCATAAATGATTGATCTTTCTGGAATCATCAAATTTTAATATACTGCAACGAATATAAATGAGTGATGATTAATGACTACATCACCCATGTAAGTTAGGGCTTCAAAAAGACCAACAAGTCTCAAACCTAATGTGTGACAGAACTGGCATTATCATGAGAATAACTAGACAGGCAACTAAATGCCTCAAAAATCATGCCATTATGCTTCATTGCACAATGCATATTCCCAGGCAGTACACCCAGCTACCATAAATTACTATTTACAAACATTTGTAAATAGTACTGCCGATATCATATGCAAACATCTGTAACAAGCCATCAGCTGTAGTAAGCAGCAAAATTTCATCCATCTACCAAGAGCAGCATAGCAAACTCAGCAGCATATGCACACAGCAAGAGGCTCAGTTATATCTTCCAATGGAAAACCCTAAATAACTGGATGCCGAAATACTGTCCTCCTATAACAACACACCGCTACAAACCACCATGTCCCCAAATCATGCCCCCAATCACTCCTTCCACACAAACAAAACAAGCCTAACAGGTATCAAACACATTAACGCGAGATGACAAGCCGAGAGCATACATCCCCCATCTACATCTCCTATCCGCAACATGCATGCACAAATCTAACATATCGGGCAATCAAACAGCAATCGGACCATAAGCAACAGCAGATGAACCGGTATAGAGTGTGCAGAGAGCGACGCGATCATGGCGCCGTACCGTACGAGTCGTCGGCGTTGGGCAGGTCCCTTGCCCTCTTCGACCCCACGCCCACCCGCTCCGCCTCCGCGGCCTCATCCGTCGCCGGCCGCCCACCGCCGGGCCCGGCGCCCCGGCCAGCGCCAGCCATCCCCATGGGGGAAGCGACGATGCGACGGCGGCAGCGAAAAGGGATCCGATGGTGGCGGCGGCGAGGGTTTTGGGGGTTTGGGGAAAAACCTCGTCGTCTCTCTCTCTCTCTCTCGTTGTGCCTCCCCCTTGCACACGTTATTTTCGCTGCCCTTGTGCTTTGTGCCACAGCGGCCTCCCTCTGCTGCTATATAACGAGCGGCACATTTACTGTCAGCCTCCTTCGTTTATGGAGCCACAAGGAAATTACAAAAATGGACATTGTATGGTGAATTTGACTGTGCACATGATATCAATCTTCATAGCTAGAATATAATTCCTTTTATCCAACCTTGATCAGCCAACATTAAATGCTTCTAATTTAAATCGTAGTGCCATAGAAATATTGTGTTAGTATAAATATATTGTGAGTCATAATAAAGCATCTTATAATTATGAAACATAAAACATGGTAAATATATTGTTGAGTTGAGTTGAAGCGACATAATGTTTGTGTTAATATAAATATATAGTGAGTCATAGCATGTATTATAAAACATATAACATGATTCAGAAAGAAAGAAAGTAACGTAGAAGTGTGATGATATTTAAAACAATTTATGTTAGATCAATAGACTTAACGAATGATTTATATATAGAGAGACAGTAGAGATTAACATTGTTTTAGTTGAGTTGAAGCGACAATATGTTAGATCGGTGAACTACAAGATTTACCCATTATTCTTACATCATCAATAGCTTGGTGAGTGTGATGATATTTAAAAAAACTTATGTTAGATCAGTTGACTATAGCGATTATTAATATATACACACACATACATATTAGAGTTCAACGTTGTTTTAGTTAAGTGGAAGCGGCATTATGTTAGACCGGTGAACTATAAGATTTACCGATTACTCTTATATCATCAATAGCGTAGTGTTCATTAATATCCATATATATTGTATACCTTGCGGTATATATAGTGCATTGCATGATGATTATTCCACGCTGGTAGCATTATCTGATGATTGGTCACTCTAAAAAATGACTTTGATTATTTATCACTTTGGTATATGATTATATACTTAGATGATTATACGTACCATTAAAATAAGCGGTAAATAATCAAGTAACAAAAAAAAATTAGTGATAAATCCTTAAATCTCATGTCTCGTTGAAGTCAAAACATGACTTACTTTTCTCTCCAGCACGAACTTCAACCAACGGTGCAGATAGGTACTAGGTTTTATGCTGACCTCAACTATTTATGGAGCCAAGAACTTAACTTCACTGTATGAGATAGATACGACGCTAAGTCGCTAACAATTACAAGACGACAATGGATTAACGTTTCTGTGGAAGTAGCTATGCGGTTGAATACATTTTTGGGTCTTTTTTACCATTCTTTAACCTATGAACTCTCCCAATCCCTTTCTGACACCGTTCTAAACTCAAAAATATAATACTACATCATATGTCGTTTTAAAATCATATAAAATTTTTAAAATCAACTAAAATGACTTTATTGTCCATCATTTATTATACTTTATAAAAATGTGTAGTTTATTTACGGGAGGATATTGTTTATGTGGCAAGGACAAACATGTAAAAAAGATAAAAAAATACATACAGATTTTAAAATAACATATATATATATAATAAAAAAGCTAAAACAACTTATATAAGAAATATCATGTATTATTCCTATAAGGAATTGGGGGAAGTATCAAATAGAATTATTTGTACTCAACTGGCTTTGACTTACAATACCGTGTAGTACTTTTATCACACGCCAAATACCCTCGACATGTCAGTATGTCACCGATCACTGGATTAAATCCGCATCATTTAAACTCCCCTTCATGGAAAATAACTGGGAATCGGCAATATTCAGAGAAGCGGTGCCATGTTCTATTGGTTGAAATACCTTTGGGCTTTGGAGAATTGAAGCTGAAAAAACTATTGGGCCTAGCATGTCACTGATGCATGACTATCAGGTATGTCAGCACAGCTACCTTACTGGGCCAGGAACGGCCCAACGATATGTACAATCCACCCCCATAAATGCCGTCCTACTTTTGAAAAGTCGGAAACAGGCTTTTTGACTTTCAAATATGAGATCCCTCCGCAATTTTCGATCGAAATTTGTCAAAATTTCAGAACGCAAGTTTTGAGCCCATCTGATATGATGATATGTGGATCCCATCGGGTTAGACCCACGTGTTAGTTTCAATATTACGCACGTATCAATATCAAATCATCTCGTTGTCTCGATATTTTACGTTATCTAAATTTATACTTAAATTTTAGATCACCTAAATTTCGGTTACTCCGAAAATTCATCACCGAAAAGCCGGTCCCTGTTTCATCTCGAAAAATTTTCCATGTTGTCGAGGAGTCGATGCTGCGCACGATTGGCCTGATGTTTAACTCGCCTGGCATCTAACGAAGGTTTGGTTGATGATGGAATCGTAGAATGGCACCAGGAGATTTCCGTTTAAACAGAAACGTGTCATGATGCAGTACTCTGAATTCTGAATTTTGCGTGAAGAGAAGAGAAATCGGCGGCGAGGTGTGGAGCAAACCACCCCGCCGCGGTTACGAGCGCTGCCGGGAAACGATCCGAAGCCGCATATCCGTGAGACGGCGGCGCGGTGGACGCACGCACGCGCATAGGCCGCAGCCAGCCGAGAGTCGCACGACACAGGGAAGGCCACCCCCTATCGTTGCGTTGCGTACTTGCGTTGCCTTTATTTTCCTCTCGCTCTCCGCCTCCTGCCCCCCGACTCGAGTCGCTTCCACCCACCTCACCTCACCTCCGCTCCGTCCTCCCTCCCCCACCTCCTCCTCTCGCTTGCTCCTCGCCGCGCCGCGAACGAACGCCTCGCGGAGCAGCAGGGGGGGAGTCGACGGGAGAGGCCAGAATGCCCGCGCAGAAGCGCCCGCTACCGGAGCCGTCGGTTCCAGGCGCCGACGGGCACGTGGAGGAAGCTGCTGGCGCCGAGGACGACGCCCGCGGCGGCGAGCGCTCCTCCCCGAAGGTGATGAACGGAGGCGCGACGGGGAAGGAGAAGGAGCGGCGCGACGATGGTGGGTTCCTGGAGACGGCGCCCGGCTGCCGCCGCCGCCGACGGTCTACTCGCGATGCGTGCGCAGGCCGCGCAACGCATCGCGTTCTTCTCTGTTTTTTTGTGTGGGGGTGTCGCTGAGTGGGTTCGTGTGTTTGATGGGCTTGGCAGATTCCGACGCGGAGGAGCAGGAGCAGGAGGTGGAAGGCGGCGGAGGAGGCGGTGGAGGCGGGGCCGACGAAGACCGCGACACCCAGTCGTGCGAGAGCGACGGCGACATGGACGAGTAAGTAAACCGTGAAGCGTTCAGGCTCTGCCTCTTCCCCATCCTCTCCCATCTTCCTGCCCTGGCTTCCTCTGGCCTCTGTCGCGATTTGGCGTCGTCATCGCCCCTCGTCCCTGAGTGGTAGCTCCGGTTCGGTGGGGTGACAGAGGAGGCCCCCGTCGGGAGGTGCCTGGCCTAGCCACCGGCCGCCGTGGGGTGGTGTCTGGCCTAGCCGGCGCCCGCTTTGTTCGTATGTGTCTGCTTGAGCGGTCCCGTCGAGGCGTCGACTACGAGCGGTGGGATCTTCGTGGCGTCCTGTCCCATGTGCCGTCTCGGGTTCATCGTGTCGGCGGCGGCGGGTCACTATGAGTTGTTCTCGTTCGCCGGAGCTGGCAGCACTGTCGGTCGCTGTGTTCTGCTCCCACCACCGCCGAGGCACGGGATCTTCCCGTAGCATGCATGATTTCTTCATGTCGCGCGGCTCCGAGGACGCGCCGTGCTCGTGACGGCAAGTGCCGGGAGAGGCATCCAGGGTGGACCGCCGCGTGCCAAAGCTATTATGCCGGAGCAGCCTGCGGCATCTGAGCCGGCAGCCCTGCTCCTCGTGGTTTCAGCTCTGTCTTCGAACAGTTCGCCGTTCTCTCCTGAACCGTGTGCATCGACGGTCAACTCTTTCGTATGCTTCGCGTTCGTTGGTGCTAGCCTGACCTCCAGGATCGCAATGGTCTCACCGTGCTTAGTCGCCCGTGCACCTGTGTTACTTCCGTGGCAATTGGCAAATGGCATCACCTAGCCAAGATCTCCCAGTGGCGTTATCGGCTGTCACATTTTCTGCCTTCGTCTGTATGGGGCATCTGTTCGTCGTGTTTGTAGCAGTGCACTGGAAGACTCCGCAATTTTCTTGGTTCAGAGCTGTGATATCGAGTTCTGACTTCTGAGTTTCTGCTATCTTGTTCCTCTGTTTGCCATCCTGACCTCCATGACTGCGATAAGTCTTCAGTGTTTTTCGATGCAGGAATAGTTCTTTTAGACCTCCTATTGCTATGTTTTTTTTTAAAAAAGAGTGAATTTCACCTTGGACTCTTTATTTTTTACCAAACTTTCATCTTGGACCCCTTTAGCCAATATTTTCACTTTGAACCCCCTTTTTGTTACTTTTTGGTTTTACTGTGGACCCTTTTTCATCTATTTATCAAGTTCAAACTCAATGTGCCACTGTGATCGTTTCCTTGACCACGCTACTTATGCCTCCACCATTTCCTTAGCATCCTCTATTACTCTAGATAACAGATTTTTTGAGGAAAAGGGTGTCCAAAGTGAAAATACATGCTTAAGGGGGTCTAAGGTGAAACTTTGGTTAAAAGAGGGGGTCTAAAGTGAAATTCATTCTTTTTAAAAAATTTATTGGTCCTGCCTAGCTGTCTCTGCTGGTTAATTGAATCCAATCAACCTTTCAGATGTTGTGAATGTACAATTGTGCATTTTCCTTTTGGCCTGTAAAATATTAGTTGGCAAGTTTTCACTTAAGAGTCCTTTTTAGCATCCATTCATTCCCGAGAGCTAATAGTTTCATTTTTTTATCTGCCTAGTATGATCCTATGTTCCTATTATGAACACAGCCTTCCAGGCTTCCATGGATGGTAGCTATTTCTTTTAAAGAAAACAATCTTATGGTATGCTTCCATTTGTTCCAGATATTGTGGATCAGTAACCGACGTGATAATAGATAATGAAGATTTTATCTTGCTGTTAATCAAAGCTTGAAAGTGGTTTCTGAATATCGTTTTCTCATACAGGTTTATACTAGTGAAATTAATGGATATACGAAAGGAAGTGCAGTGCCCTATATGCTTAGGTAAGAATATGCTTTTGTCTACATTCAGATCCAAAGACAAAACATTTCCGTTGCTCTGTACAATTTTCACCTCTACATCTTTACTTGAAATTGGAGTTCGATGTTGTTCTTTAGATGTTAGGTTTACCCCTACTATCTACTACAGTAGGTGAAACCAGCAAAGTCAATGGCCCACATGTTCTTGTTATGCAAGTATACATAATATAGTCACTGTCCTCTGATAAACAAGGAGATGTCTAGAGAACAACTACCTGTTTTTACTTTGAAAAAACTACATTGAGAAGCTTATATTCTTCACATGTTACAAATTTTTTATGTAAATGCATTTGGCTAGTTTTATTAGGAAGCTGCTGAGTTAGTAAGATTCTCATATGTGCAAACTGTGCATACCTGATCATCTGTTTGTCATATGGTTCTATTTTGCAGGCATTATCCGGAAGACAAGGACGGTTATGGAGTGTTTGCACCGGTTTTGTAGGGACTGCATAGATAAATCCATGCGGCTTGGGTATGGTCCCTGATAGTATTTATCTAAAATGCTGCTGGTGCCATTTTCAAAAAATAGAGATCTAACCTGATCAGGGTTTCGAAAATCAAAATCTAAAGAACTACTTCCTTCCTATGGTAATCTAAACGATGCAGTATTTTTTGCAGAAATAATGAATGTCCAGCATGCCGCACCCATTGTGCAAGTAGACGTTCCTTGAGGGATGATCCTAATTATGACGCTTTAATTTTGGCTTTGTATCCAGATATTGATAAGTATGAGGAAGAGGTGATGCATATGTTCTTCAATTGTCACACTTAGTAGTTTTTTTATTAGTTTTTGTTTTAGTTCTGGATTTCTGGTGACAAGGATTCTGATTTGCTTGGCACTACAGGAACTTGCTTTCAGCGAGGAGGAGAGGACTCGCAACAAAAAGGTGGGGTTATCTAAATGTGAACCATAGATGCATTTGATGTTTTGAGGGAGATTATTTCCTCTGCTCATTTAGAAGTCGTCACCTTTGTATTGTTATTGACATTAGTTTCACTTCTCATGGAAGATTCAAGCATCTATCGCTGAAACATTTCGAAGACAGACGGAAGCACTTGTAAAGAAGCGTTTCAATGTAAAAGCAACAGCTTCAGTTATTTCAAGAAGGTCTAGGGGTAATATGAGGGCAAGGAGGGGACAAACCGGTTCTCCTGATATTGTCCCAACTGACATTGATGATGAGAGTAGAGATGAAAACGGCAATGAGGGCAGCAAAGAGTCATCTTCTGTTGATGATCGTTCCCCAGATGTAAGGCAGAAAAGAGCTCGGAGATGGCCTGTGCCATGGTCATCCCCTGCTAAAACCATTGGGGGTATTGATAGTAGCTTTGAGGATAATGATGATTTAGGAAGTGGCAGAGATATCTTGACTACTTCTCCATTGCGTGGAGAGATGCTTGCCTGGGGAAAAAATGGCACCCGCAGTCAAACTCGACATGGCAATGCTGGTGGCTCCAGTGGAAGGATGGCAAAGGGTGGTCGTGTTACCAAGTTGGTGGACTACCTACGTAATACCGATGAATTTGATAATAAGGTAAAAACAGTACATTACATGCAATAGGATTTGAATTTCAACCTTGTATATCCTACCTTTTTCCATATGGGTTACACCTGGGTTCCTTTAGTCTAATATAATGGAACATGCATTCTGTTTATTCTTTGGGTGATAGAGTACTGCAAAGGGGAGTATCTTGTGTATCTATCTGATGGCATTTCTGGTTTATATGCATGCCAGATGCGTACATGTTATGTCACAATGTGTGTTTTTGTAGTGTTGCACATGCAATATTCGGCACATGCATGGACTTGTGCAAGCTATCAGGGACCTGATAAATTGGAAGTGAAGTCCATGCCTCATGTCTATTAGGTTTCTGAACTTTTGTTTCTGTTTTGCAGTTCAACTTGTATCTTGTTCTTCTTCCACTTAACGGACAAAGCATGCCTAAATTGGAAAAGCCCTATCTCAGTTGCCAACCGACATTCTCTGTTCGCCATCTTTGCCAGGTGTCACTAGTTTAATACCTGGCTGGTTCTTAAGAAATTTTATCTTAGTTCTTACCTGGCTCAATACGACTCTGGTTCTGTATCTTTTCAGTTTGTTGCTCTCCAATTGTCTCGGCATGCCAAAGAAGTGGAGATATTCATTAGGAAGGACCCCAGAAATGAATGCTTTGCAACCAAGGACACTACTGCAGATGAGATAAAACTGGAACACGACGCCTTAGAAAGATTGGAGGAAGAGAAATCTCTTTCAGAGCTGTACCCTTCACATGCTTCAGGCCAAGGGGATCTGGTATTTCTCAAAATCGAAATTACTGTCTAGCTGTTTTCTTTTCCCTGCAATTGCTTCTTTGTAATAACATATTGCATTGCTTTATCTCCTCCAGGAATTATTATATTCTCTGAAAACAGAAGGGTAGCGGCACAGGTTCTCCTTCACTATCAATTTGATCACATCTCCGCTAATGCGATGATATACAGGGATCATCAGATGAAAACCTGTACAAAGTTATCCAGTATAGAAAAAATCGGCAGTCTATCTTTTCCTTAACCGTGACTTGTTAAATTTGCTATTGATCTTGTGTCATTTACCTGGTCCATTCGTTTAAATTGAAATGCGTGGTTGGAGTTGTTACGTAGCAGTCCTGAAAAAGGGATGTCACGCATGCAGTCTGGTCGCACTAATATTGGTGATTTGATGTTGCTCGTCCAATTTGAACTGATTGTTTAAATGTAGATCTCCTCTGGTTTAACTCGTCAGCTCTATTCTTCCCAACTGCTGCAATTGCTGCCCTTTCAGTTTTCATGCTTCAGTCGAAGTAAAGATGTGCTGCATTCTCTTTGTGCTATGGCTGCACGCAGAATAGTAATATTTTAACGGTTGGTCTAACTAATCTCTCTAATTTAGTGTTTATAATAATAGTGTCTAGTTTCTTTAATGCTCTATTAGAAAATATTATTGTTAATTAATAAGTTTGTGGTGTAATTGTTGATATGAAATTGGAGGACGCGCGAGTTCAGTCAAACCCTATCTGGACTATTCGGGCCCAGTGAAGAAGACATCCAAAAGATTGTAAAGAAGAGATAGGCCCACTAAAGAATGAGGCCAAGACATTTTCTGGTGATATTACGCGTGCTTGCATAGTTGCATTGGCTAGCTCTTTCAGTTGTCAGTGATCAAAGCATGGGTTAACGGGTTGCTTCGCTCCCATGGACAATCTGGCGTGCTTGCAGCGTGATTAGAAGTTTGTCAGCTATAATAGCGTACAAAATGGCATTGCCTGTATTGATCAGAACCCGCTAAGCAATCCAAGAAATACATGGGAGAATTTTTTTTCCAAAAAGAAAAGTAGAGAAACACCTCGGAGGAGGGGACCAACCAGACCACTGGAAATGTATCGTCTGACTTTAAAACAGTGGTTTGGGTCGATTTAAGTCTAGAGCTACAGTGATTCACCATGAAATAATAGGACTCTTTCACAGGTTTACATCTTTAAGAGGAAAGGGATAGAATTAATCACAATTATTAGTTAGAAAAAAAACAAAGTAATCTATTACCTTGTATGAGATAATACTTCGATTTTTTTAATCTAGACCGTTAGATTAGAGTGATATGACCCATAGAAGATAAGACATCAACATATTTTAATCATAGCCATTAGACCTATAAAAATGAACTGTGCTTATTAACTTGATCTACGTTAAAATTTGCCAAATATTATATCTACAGTGCAAACATTAGTGTTGACAAGAAAACTTACTGTTTATCAGGTACTGCAGCGTATGATTTTATTCGTTCATTATAAATCAGATGGTTGTAAAACTCCTAAATTTATCGTACTGTTTCTCTATGCTTTTAGCCCCTAAAGTTTATCCATTTCACCGGACCACAGTCCTCAGCTCAGCTCAATAGCTCATGAAACCACACACTTGCCAGCTAAAAACTTCCTCGCAATTAACGGCTGCAGATCAGAAACTGGGGGGCCGCGCTCCGCGCTGAGCCGTCCATTTCCGGCGCGCGCGTCGAGTGAGCCGCCGCCGCTGGTGCGTCCCGGCCGCGCCGCCCCTCTCCGCCGCCGACTGCTCTCCTCGGCCCAAACCCAATCACCACCTCCCTGTCCTTACAGCATAAGCAGCAACAGAATCTCGCCTCTCCTCCTCCTCCTCTCGGCTCACCCGTCGCCGCTCCACGCCGGCGGGAGTGCCCCGGCTGTATCACCGAGGTTCCATACTTCAATGGAGTATAATAACACTGTGCAATGGGTTGCACGTGTAAAGATGTAGAAGAATTAAATTTTAAGAGGAAAAGAAAATAAAACAAGGGGCAGCCCAAAAAGGAGGAGAGCCCAGCTAGACCCTCTACATCAGCCCAGACAGGCCGCTCCCTTCCTCCAATGGCCCAATTACACCAGTTGGGCCAGCCCAAGAAGCATGTAGCCTATCATGGGTAGACACATCACGCTCGTCAGAGCGCCGTAGCGGGTGTTTGGTTATATAAAGTGAGATGGAGTAATCTCTGTAGAAATTTTTTTAGATGTTAGATGAGTTAGTCTTAAAAAAATTCTGGAACACATATATCATATTTAGAATGTAAGGATGGCGTTTTTTAGATGCTAGATGAGTTAGTCTTAAAAAAATTCTAGAACACATATATCCTATCTAAAATGTAAGGATGACGGTGGACACAACGTTCTAAAGTGAGATATGATCATTTTATCTCTAAAATATATAATATAGTCATCACATCTTTAAAATAATAAGACAAAACTATCTTATCTCACTATATTCTCTAATCAAACACACTCTAAGCATGAAATAGGCCACGTGCGTGAAGTCAAGCCCCGTGACACGAGTATCACTAGTATATGTATCATTTTATATTTATATTATCGAAAAGCACGAGTTGATTATTTGTTGGACACATGATATTTATACAATAAAAACGAAATACAAGAAAAGATAATACATTGTGTGTGTGTATATGTATGTTTGTATATATATACACGTGTGTGTATATAAGAAATGAAAGTATTCTTATACCTCGTTTAATCTCGTGCGCGTATATATGTTGATGGTACGGGCTATCAGTGCCAAACGAGCGCGGCGGCCGCGAGCGCCGAGACGACGGTGGACACCCACCAAGCGACGGCGGCA